>MU260077.1:237500-707500 GCA_020310875.1 Ceratopteris richardii
GGACCCTAGTGAACTCTTCTTTCTTCACGTCTTTGTTGACCTCCTTCTTAATCCTTTGTTGCTTTGTTGGACTACTTCTACCGAGGACTCACATGCTTATTCTTTCTCGGTCTTGATTTCTTTTTCTATTTCTTCTTTGAGTGTCTCTACATTGGAGATCTCACCTTCTTCTTTGATGATTCGGGCGACACTGGCTTCGAGGCTCTCGTGGGCTGCCCGCCATGCATATCTTTTGTGATGGTCTTCACTTGCTCTTCTAGTCCTTTGAGTTTCCCATCATTTCGTGTATCTCCATGTTGAGGGTGCGGTCCGCCTCCTATCTTGCCTCTTTTTGATGGCTGTGGATACAAGCTCCTCGACCTCCCTACAGTCCATAGGAGCCATCTCAGTTCTCAGGCAGAAGGAGAGGGAGAGGGAGAGAGGGCTAAGGTTAAAGTTTCGGTTTCAAGCTATGGAGGTTTAGTTTTTAGGTTTTAGGTTTCACGGTTTTGGATTAGCATTAGGCTAAGGTTAAGACGGGATTAAGGTTTCGGGTTGGGATTAGGGTTAGGTTTAAAGTTAGGATTAAAATTGGTTTAGCGTTTTGGGTTAGGGGTAAGTTTAGGAATAGGGTTAGCGTGGGGGTTTGGGTTTTGGTTAGTGCCAAAACTAAGATTTGCGGATAGTGGGGCGGGTTAGGGCAGGAGAGAGTAGATCGAGGAGGCGTGCAGCCTTGGCAGGTGGGTAAGGAGGGGCGGAAGAAGTGGGCGGCGGGGATGGTTGGTGGGTGAGCAGCAAGCCACTGCAAGCAAGGCGGGCAGGGTCTGTGAGGCAGAGCGGGCAGCACAGAGGGGGGTGGCCTTCAAGGCGTTTTGGGGGGTCGCTTAGGGTTTTGGGGCAGGTTTGGGGGGCTGAGCTGAGCATGGGTGATAGGAGCAACCGAGCGGGACAGGTTCGGGGGGCAGCGAGCAGGGGTAGGGGGTGGCAGGAGGCAGTGACAGGGGCGATTAGGGTGACACAAACGTGTGTGTGTGTGTGCCCGCGCGCGTGTGTGTGTGTGAGAGAGAGAGAGAGAGAGAGAGAGAGAGAGAGAGAGAGAGAGATCATCTCTTGCAGTATGAGAGCAGTGAAACCAGCAACCATTCAGACACCAATGAACAGTGGATGTATGAAGGATCTCGGACAAGATTATAAGTTCAAATCCATTCTTGCAATACTTGAATCCAGACCGATCATTGCTTTGTGTTTTGAAAAAATGATAATGCATGTGGATGCACCGAAAACAGTAAATGACATGAGTGGAGTTTCAGGGAGCAACGCACCTAGAACTGGTCCAGCTGCGATAGCAGTGAGGGCCTTGAAAAATAATTTTTAGAACGCAGTGGTTGCAGGTTTTCGGAATGTGTAGTTTGATTGCCGACATTTTGGTGTACATGTTCTCAGTCATTATGTTCTGCATTTCGGTGATTTAGGGAAGGATAATGCATTCTTTCATTTTCTGAGTGGAAACTGTTAAGTTTCTTA
Organism: Ceratopteris richardii; assembly: GCA_020310875.1. Classification (NCBI taxonomy): domain Eukaryota; kingdom Viridiplantae; phylum Streptophyta; class Polypodiopsida; order Polypodiales; family Pteridaceae; genus Ceratopteris; species Ceratopteris richardii. The sequence continues at coordinate 239,004 of MU260077.1, forward strand.
ATAAAGAGTGACTTGTAAGAAAGTATAAAAACATCAGGGTGCCATAAGTTTGAGCTAATTTAGCACGATATCTTACGAGCTTATCTGCCTTACACGTGGATTTGATTGTCTTAAGAAAATGTGTGTTCAAGGGTAAGACATACTTTTTCAGGAGTTGTTCATCTGAATAAGTTTAGCACATAAGCTAAGAGCAGTAAAGTTTTTCGTTGAATTATCCTAGGCATCTAGATTGTAAAGTTCTTACGATGAAAGTGCTTCCATTAATTTGCCCATGTTTTTTGCGTGAACCAGTCGTGCCCAACATGTCAGTTATATGTTGCATGATAAAGCTTTTGGTGCTAATCTTCAAAAGCATTCTAATTATTCTTCAGGTCAGCATACTCGTCATATTTTTCTATGTGAGTCATGTAATTCACAAACGTATTAACCTTCATGTAAGTCGCGTATGCCAAATCATGTGGAATCTCAAGATATCTGCTTATTAATTTTTAACTCTTTAATTTATGAATCATTGAAAGTGTATGTATATACTTAATCAGGTACTCATTGAGGCATCTAAGAAGGGCACCAAACTTAAGGGCCTCTTGCCAAACAAAGATGAGTAATTGTGTTTGCTATGGTCGTGTGATCATGTCTTCTAGACTAGAAGGTGAACTTCTCCATTGTTTGCTTTTGACTGTAATTGAATGAGCCTTCTTTCTTTCCTTATTGTTTGGATGTTCCTTTGAGCCTTTCTAAGGATTGTTTGAGTGGAATTAATCACTTAAATCCAATTGCGACCAAGGGAGGTCCTTGATTGAAAAGTCAATCTCCAATTGCCTTCAATTGCCCGATTCCGTGAGGGCAAAGAGAAGATCTTCGGGCTAGTGTTAAACCAAGTTGCCCTATCACCTTGGCAATACATTTTAAAAGGGACTATGATAGGAAAATCAATCAATAAGATGATATCTTTACAAAGAGATGTTATCGAGGTACCATAGTTTTCAGGAATCGCCATCGACACATAATATCTGTTGAAGCATGCTTTACATAGCTCGTTCCCATTTTGTGTATCGGGCCATGGGGAAAAGTCGTGGCCCTTCAACACTATCAAGTCCAAGCAAAGTTTTAGATGGTCCTATTGCATTTTTTTCTTGCATGTCCATGATTCTTTCCATCAGGTTTTGAGCAATCGCTAACAGATTTTACCATGATGAAGGTTCTCCTAGCGAAACAAAAATTATTGGTAAAAATTGGTCACAAAAACGGTTCACCTTCCATTAGGTGTTGATCAAATGTTGTAAACAATGGTTAGAAATTTTACTGCCCATCCTTGTAGATATGACAATCCATTATCCATCATTATTATCTAGGTCTTAATTGAAACCCTAATTTTGGTCAATAAATCGAAAGCAAATTTTTAAGCTTAAAAAGCATATGCACTTTTCATATTCCTATTCAAATTTGATGTATTGATCAAATGGCATGTAATTTGACACATGCCACCCATTGAAAGCTCATGCCAACATATAGAAATATTTTGTTAAAAATCATCAGGCCGATATTAGGCGTTTCATGAACTATTTGTGAAAGTAGGTATAATTGCTTTATTTGCAGCTTTTTTTATTATCTTTTTTGTAGTTCTTATAGGTTGTAAATACAAAGCTTAATAGTCATGTAATCCTCACATGCTTTAGGAGTTCTCTAGCTTGGAGCTATCTTGTTAGTATATTTCCATAGTTGTTAGTGTGTGGAGCTATTTTTTCTCCTTTTGCAACTTTATGTGAGTACTTTTTTTTTCTTTACTTTCTCTCTCTCTTTTACTTATTTTTGAGTGAATTAAGAGTGTCTACTCCTATTTGCTAACAATTTGGTATCAAAGCAAGGTGTGTAATGTTGGAAGTGAGGTTGACCTAATACAAAGGGCACATGAATCTTCCACATATTATAATACCATGCATATAGACACATCTTGATTCAAATAAGATAGACAAGAATAGAGAAAGACACAAGATATGTGAACCAACAACAAGAGCTACTCTAAAATAACTTGTAATTAATGATGGAATGACTATACAATGTGTGTATGTACAAAATGATATAGATGTTGAATATGGACTTGTTCTAGATTGAAAAATATGAGAGAATTGTGCCTAAAGTTGTAAGAATAGTGTGTCTGTATTGGAAAGGTGTAATAAATAGGCTTGCGTAAGGATTATACAACCTATGTGCTTTATGTATGAACAAAAATCTATTACAAAACTTAAAATTATTTGTTTTTTTGATGTAGGTAGTTGCAACAACTTCTCTACTTGAAGTAGAAGGCCACCAAACACATTAGAGCAGCAAATAACCACCAAACAGTACTACTTCGACCTCCAATAGGAGCAACACCTTAGAATGTGTAGTAGATCACTTTTTATGTGCTCATCTTGTGCTCCTTATATAGAAAATTAGCCCCCAAAGCTACCTTGCATCAATTTTCATGAAAACACTAGTGTGCCTTTTTTTTTGCAAGTGCTGATTTTTTAATATCAGCCATCCAATTTTCTTTTTCCTAATTTTAAGAGGATCTCGATATATGGGAAATAAAAAGGCTAGTGGAGGGTGAAAAGTAGGGTGTGTTATTTGATGGGGATTTAAATATCGGATGGCCAAGTGTTATATAGGGATAGATAGCTCTCATTGAACACTTGAAGAAAATATGATAAAAAATGTGACCAATTTTAATCAAAATCATTTTTGGTAATCATGACCAAATTAGGGTTTATATCTCACAATGTGGTATTGTTTCCAACAAATACCATTGTAAAAATATCTATCACATTCTCACTTGTTAGTTAAATGTGCTTCCTTGCTACTTGTTCACATATATAATGATAGTGAACTATTATCATTAGTATCCACATGAAAGGCCAAATGATTGTGAGGAACTTGCATATGTTCTATAGTAAAACATGGAGGCCTGGTTAGTCAGAGACTATGTTCGATCACATTTGTAAAACCTAACAATTCATGAATTGTGTGGTTTTTTGCATATTCTACAAGTCTTGTGCAGAGTGTTGTGTGTGGAGTTCGGAGCTCGATTTTCTACTGTGAGGGTATCTTTGTTAAGCTTTCGTGAAGGGGAATCCATCACATTGCATTGCCATTGCACTTCACTGGTGTGAGCGAAGTGAGCACCCACTTGCCCAACCACGGCTTTCTCCAAGGCTTATGTCTAAGGTGGAGATTGAGGCATACCTTGTCATCTAAGTCATTGAAGTCATCATTGGTGCCATTGGTTGCACGTGAGGAAGGACTTCAACAATCAAGGAAGACAATACTAGAACTTCTCAGGAGGTCACCCATTCTAGTAGTGTTCCCCCCAAGGACCACTTAACAGTAGGTTTTCCTACCACTAAGCCCTAGTTGCTTGGTGATTGTAGGAGTGAAGATGCTTGAGGTTAAAATTATTTTGGAGCCTTTAAAGTACCTTTTTGGAGGCTCTCTTCATTGATTTTCTAAGAGTTTATTTGGGTACAATGTTGGGGAAAATTAGAAGTTGATTTTGCAATTGGGGATAATTTTGAAAAGATTGGTCCAAAGATCAATCTTGGAGCCAGAGGCACTTAAGGTTGTGTCTCCTCAGTAGCCTACATTCAGTTTTATTGCTGAATTTTCAGCTTTTGAGTCTCCATACATGTTTCTTGAAAGGCTTTCAGTAGCGTTGAAGGAAGCCACCACAAGTTTATGCAAGGTTTTTGGGTCTAAACAATGGAGTTGACAAACACTTGCAGGTATTGTTGGCTAGTGTTTGGGCTATAAATTCATCCTTTTCAGTGCCATTTTATTGAATATATTGAGCACATACACACTATGTATGTTCATGTGGATATCATTTATGTAGATCCATGTGGCTTTTGATATGGCGGTTATGTTTTTGCATAAGCCTTTGATGTTGATTTAGAGGGTCAGATGAAGTTTTCTTAATTGGGAGACATCGAAATGCCGGGGCCTCTTTGGTGATGCAAGTGGAAGACTCGCCCAATCTTGCCATAAGAGATGTGTGATAGTTATTCATAGGTGCTCGATAAGGTTGGTTGGCTTCTTTTGGTTAAGTGGTTATATGCACTAGAGTTTGTGATTCACTATGCATTTTACATGTTAGTACTCGTAGTTTTATTAGTTTTTGACATTGGTCATATGCTCATTTTGCAAAGGAGATTTGCATTTTAGTTTTTCAACTATATAGTGGTTGATTTTACTCATTGACACCCTGATTGGTATGAACACATACATTCTCACATAATCCTTTTGGTTGGTTATTGCTATTCATTGACCCATTTCTTTAGGGAGATTGTGGATTTTTTTCCCAGAATCTGATACTTGGTTATGCTTTTTGAGCCTTAGTGGTGTTTGGACTATTCTAGCTCCATTATCATTCTAGTATGTTCTTTATCATCATGACATTAGAGATCTTAGGCATATTTGATGGGTCACGGTCTAGTGACAATGTTCTCAAGAGGAGCTATAACTTGTAGAGCAAAGAACATTTCAAGATTGAGAAATTTGATGGTGCAAAATTTTCTCAATGGAAGAATCAGATTGAAGTTAAGCTACGTGAGATTAAAGATGTGTTGATTCAAAGGAGGCAATGGAAGCTAGTAAATAGAATGTCAGCCTGTTGATATAGACAATGATGATTGGGATGAGTTGGATGAAATGGCTAGGTGTACCTTTCAAGTGCACATGATATATTATATTTACTTTACGATATTGGATTGTGAAAGTGCAAAGGAGCTTTGGAAGAAGTTATGCAATAGATATGAAAAGGAAACAACATCAAATAAAGTGTATCTGATGAGGAAGTTATACGACCTTTGCATGAAGCATTATACACATGTCTTGCAGCTACCTCATAGATATGTTCTTGCTTTGGATTTTGTTATACAAACAGATGCTGGTGAACCTTCTTGCTACAAAGAGGCTATGCAGACAAAGGATCATGTTAAGTGGGAGTGTGCCATGAAGAATGAACTGGATTCTATTCACAAGAATGATACTTTGGATTTGGTACCTTTTCCAAAGGGCAAGAAAGCTTTACCATGTAAATCGGTATATAAGGTAAAATTCGGGATGTGGGGTATGGAGAAAAAATTTGTTGCATGCGGTGCTGAAAGGTGCTTGGCGCATTATGTAGACAAAGTCACATGACAATACTTGCAAATACCCCTCAATTCGTGATCAATGCCGTCTTTCCTATGTATGCCTCTCTTGTTCCTACTTGGTTGTAGCCACTAAAATCATCTAAGAAAGAATACATTTCTCTGCCAGCCACTTCATCTAGCATGCTATCCAAAAACCGCAGTGGAAAATGATCATGTATGGTCGCCACATTCAACTATCTATAATCAATGCAAATTTGTAATTGCTTGTTCTTCTTTGATACAATGACTATTGGTGAGACCCATTCCGGATTTTCTATGGGAACAATATATTTGACTTTGATTGAGCGATCTAACTCATGCTTAACCTGCTTTGTAAAGTTCGGATTCATTTCGTACCTTTGCTTCATTATTGGAGTAGCGTCTGGTTTGAGTAAGATTCGATGATGGCATAATTTGGGATCAAGTCCTTTCATGTTAGTCTAGCTCCAGGCAAATATATCTTTGTACTACTGCAATAGTGCAATCAATGCCATCCGAAATCCCAAAGCGAGCTCCACACAAATTTGGACCAATTTAGGTTCTTTCACATTGCCTAGATTTACGAATTCCGGTGAGTCTTCTTCCACATGTATTCAACCCAGCTCCATAGGGTCTTTCATTATCGGATTGGCAATTTCTCCATCCTTGGTTGCCAAAATTTTTGTGCAGATAAAGGCAACCATGCCGCCATAGACCAAACTGATGACTAGGTTTACATCAAAAACTCCGAATGATAATAAATCTCTCTTGGCTTCAAAAAATTGCCGTTCTTCATCCTCCTCCAGTTCGTCCAACATGTGTGGGGGTTCTACTAATATCAGCTTATGTTGTGGAAGACAATATGGTTCATCCTCTAATTGAACCAAAAACTTCTCACGTCCTTTTCGGAATGTAATGGTCTTCGTGTCCCAATTTTGTCAGACCTTGGCGTTCCTCAACCAAGGTCATCCAAGCAATAAATTCTAATCTAGATTCTTTCCTTTAAGCTCCAAGACCACGAATATAATGGGAAATACCACCGGAGAAATTATGATAGGAATATCTTTGATCAATCCCATCAGTTGCATTCGCGACTGGTCCACCATCTGCACGAAAGATGGGGCTAGCTCAATACTGTTCCAATCCATCTGTTTGCATGTGGTCATTGAAGCGATGTTTATGCTCGATCCGTCGTCAATCAAGACCTTGGGAATAGCCTTCATTTTCTACCAAATTGTGTACTGCATAATCCAGTACTCTATCCGGGTCACCTTTTACCATACTAACTATTGGTTCCGAACTCGAGGCCGTTGGATATTTCTTCTATAATTGCGTTAATAATTTCTTCCTGAAAGCTGGGACTCGTTCAGTAGATCTCTTAGCGATAATTTAATGTGTGAATTTTGTAGTAACTGAGAAGAGGTATCTTCTTCAAATGCTACCGAAATAATATCATTTTGGTTTTGTTCTTCCGAAGTTATCTGGGTTCAAAATCCGATACCAAGCTCTGGGTCATTAGGAGGTAAATTTTAAATGTTCGAAACTGTAAACTTAGTTGAGTGTTCCGAGTTCTCCCTTTGTTGTCCAATATCATAAGTCTCCTATGTTGGTATATTGTGTGCATTTTTTACATTTAATTTACTATGTCGACTTTGACTATGAGATACCTCTGGAATAGATTTGGGGTCCACGTAATAAGGTGGGTACTCCTAAGCCCACTGAACTACCTTCTTTAGCCTTTGGTTCTGCTCAATTAATGTAGGACAATCTGGTTGTTGTAGGTTTTGGTATTCAAGTTGCGACCTTGTAACGACTATTGCTGATGGATCCAAATATTCTAGAGTTACCATATTAGCCATAGGTGTATTGAGTTTAGCTTCATTTTTTCTCCGATCATATTCCTTGGATTCTTTGCATTTGAACCTTTTGTGTACAAGTCAATTTCCAAAAGTGCCCAGTCCAAGTGATCTGAACTGACATCCTCGACAATATTCTTGAAAGTTTGGGTGCGAAAAGTTCCTTTTGTTCGGAAACTATTGTGTGTTTGTATACTACATTTGTCCGAATACCCTTACATCCTAACTCTCCATCTAGTGCCCAGATCGAATCGAAGTATTATAGCCTGTCATGTTACCTTTCCATTGAAGAGATTCTACTTGCGTCAAAGCCACTGGTGTGTTTATTGCAGTAAATATGCATTTTTGTATATTGTGATTATTCTTATTAAAAATAGCACAATATACCTGATTGAGTGCATAGTTAGTAGTTATGTGACCCACATTTGGACATTGTAGGCAATACAATTGCGGAGCCTGATCAATGCTTTTCTTTGTAGTTGGGCTGATCTTCTTAGATCCTAGGTTGGCCAACTATATTTTGTGATCCACTCTCGTCACTAGGTCGATCATTTGATTGAGCATTCTAGTTTGTTCTAGTTGTACATGTATATTTTTTTCCTTGATAGCCGGTTGTAGTCTATCCACGAAGAATTCTTCCAGCATCTCTTTAGAGGGACATTTGTCTACAGGGAACTGTCACATTGTGGATTTAAAATATGAGGCATATTGCTCCACCATCTCTTTTTGCATCATGTATTGTAGAGTAGCATATGTTTTAGAATGCTTTTGGTAGTTCAAAAGCGTTCTAGGAAAGCCTCTTTTAACTCATCGTAAGATGAAAAATGGTATGGGGGGTACTCGATGAGCCATTTAACTGCATCTCCCGCAAGAGTTGCTTGGACTATGTGAGATTTATGATCATCATCTTGTAGGCCTCGATGATTGCAAACATATTGGTTCTCAAATATGCACACATGCACATCTATATCTTCATCTGTTATTCCATAAGAATGCGTGTACTTCAGCCCTAAGAGTGGAATTCGAGGTGCATGATGTCATCAAATTCTTCCAAAACACTGAGTCGAGTGAAAGGGACTAAGGATAAGGCCGATTCCGGTTGGGGTTTGCTGCCATCGCTTTAGCCTAATTTTGCAGGGTATTCTTCTTCCTACTACTGGCACTACTAGTCAGCTTCGCTATATTTCCCCTGCCACAAAGCCTTTGCAAACTTTCCATTCATCCAATCGAAAATCCAATCTTGCAAGAGTTTTGGAGATAGCACTCCATTCTCCACCCAATACAACACCTCTTCCACTTCAACAATTGAAATATCTTCAAGATGTATTGTTTCTAAAGTCTGCTCAATGAATTCGTCCAAATAGTTGTAACGATGGTTTCATTTCAAGTACTCCCTACCACTCTACAATGGCATCAATCTTTTTGGTGTTGTGTTTCATCATCGACCCCATCCCATTGTGGTTACGAAATGTATATACGGTAATGTACTTCAATAAAACACAACACCAAGTGTCCAAAGGAAGGGTACAGGAACAAGAATTATGACTGTAACACTACAATCATAACATGCATTTATGTTCCTTATATTAACTTCACACTGAATCAAATTAGGAATCTTCAGAGTAAACAAAGATTCAGATAAAGTCTTAGACATAGATAGACATCACAAGAAATATCTACGTAATACTAATTCATTATAGATAGATTCTGCTTGCAATTGCAAATCAATTACATTCCATTCCAACACTCTCCACGTTCAGACTTTTGTAATACAACAAAGCTGCATACAATAGACTTTTTGAACTTCTCGCCCCGCACACAAAGATACTTTTGGATTTTGCACCGTAATGTAGTACACCACTTTCTTCTCCATAATCTTCTACATACTGTTCCGCACTTCATAAAAAAATGAATACCCAGCTTTCCAGACTGAATGAAACTATTCAAAACTCCATATAAAGAAATTCCTTTTCCTATTACATCGTGTATCGCGATTGTCGTGTATCATGATACTCAAATATCATGTATCGCGATTGTTGTATATCGTGATACTGAAATATCGTGTATCGCGTATCGTTGTTGTTGTGGTATCGTGTATTGTGACCATCTGTGTATCGTGATACATAAGTATTGTGTATTGTGTACCCCAAGTGTCATGTATCGTGTATCGTGAATTGCTCATGTATCGTGTATTGTGGTAGCTGAAGTATCATGTATCGTCTCTCAGCTTGTGTATCATGTATCGTTTGGTCATCCAGTATCGTGTATCGTCCAAACCCTATATCATGACCCAAGAGATATAGTGTATCATCAGAGGCTAAGTATCGTGTATCATAGACATCCCAGGGAAGGAGAACCTAAACTAGTCTAAGCCGATTCCGAGAATAAACACAAGCCTGAGAGACCTGCAAAATTGACTGAGGTATTTAGTGGATGAACCTTCGCTCGAGAGGTGTACTAGGAAGCTGACGTAGTGTCATATGTTCAGTCGAGAGTGTAAACTTACCCAGTGCCAATTCCTAGTATTCTGACACCTCCAATGAATCAGAGGAAGAAGCTAGGATGACTTTGGAAGAGATGCATAGTTTAGTGCCTTTGACAGGATTTATCTCCATCATTGAAGGAGAAAATAGAACCTCTCTGGAGTATGCAAACACCAACCAACATGACCTACCAATTTATATAGACAGAGTAAATAGAACTGTAGCACGAATAAAGAAAGCAAATGAATCTGAGATAGTCCCTCAACCTGCAGTGAAATATGAAGGAGGGTTCTACATGGATAAAAGAGGAATAATTTATGCAGTGACCGACTATCTGGTATAACAAAAGTGTGGTAGTCCATTCTGGCTGCAAACAGTAGACAATCAGAAGTACATGAGGGTACATTTTTCACTTTGCTAGAGGTGCTATCTCTTGGAGATCTTGTCTTCAAGAATGTACAACTGTTTCCACTATAGAAGCAGAGCATGTTGCAGCTAGTGAGGCATGTAAGGAAGCATTGTGGCTTTCTCATCTTTCTTGTGATATGAGTCTACCTCAATATGTACCTTGTTTGCTCAAGAATAGTCGAAGAGCCATCGCTTTGGCTACGAATCTAGTCTATCATGCAAAGACCAAGCACATTGAGATGAGGTATCACTTCATTAGAGTTGCTTAGCCACTGAATACATTATTTATGAGAAGGTTCATACTAGAGATAATGCTCCAGATGCTTTGACTAAAGCTCTACCACAAGATATCTTTCAACATTGTTGTGACCTCATAAGGGACACTTGATTCATGATCTCATACAATTACTTGTACATTGTGTAACATGGCCATCAGGAGGGAGATATAGTTTGCATAGTCACAATCAGGTATTCTTTGTCATTCTTATTATATCCCATATTTCAATTTGGTCATATTATCCTTTAGTGGAGATTGTTACCTTTCAGCATCCATGCAAAAGGCTAAATGGGTGCCAAACACTTTTGTGTATATTTTGAATAAAACATATAGTGGATTGGTCAACCATAGACTTTAAACTCAGAGACTCTGTGAGCCGTGTGATTTTCTACGTATTCTATAGGTCTCATGTGGAGTATTGTGTGCGGCATGCGGAGCCCGATTTTCTACTATGATGATATCATCATGAAGTCTCCTGAAGGAGAATCCATCATGATGCATTGAGATTGCACCACTTCACGAACATCAATATGCTTTGTCCTTGCAAGATGAATTAGATTCTTTGCAATAACTATAGCACTGACTATTTGGAAATTGATGAATAGATAAATAAACATGAACATCAAGATAACATAAAATATTGTAGCCATATAGCTTCTAATACATCTCTAAAAGTAACCCTATACTCTCCTTCACTTGAGAAGATGTTGCTATTGTAGTTTGTTTCTTAGAACGTCATGGAATCAAGCATTCTCTAACAAAGTAAGAATAACCACTTGTAGATTTTGTTGAGTCTTTATCACCTACCCAATCAAAATTTGCAAGTCCTTTATAAGTATAAAATGTGGTGACTTAGGAAATACCACAGCAAAATTTTTTGTACCATTGAAATATCTAAAAAATTATCTAATTCCTTTCTAATGAATTTCAAAAGGTTTGTGCATGAACCTTGATACTTAAGAAATTGCAAACTATGTATCTGGATGTTTGCTACAAAGATATATCAAGAAACCTATTGCTTGGCTATAAAGAGTAGTAGCAAAAGATTTTAGATCTACTTCAACTTGTAAAGAAGCATTAGCATCCATATGGCTTTGCATAGGTTTTGAATCGTGCATTTCGAACCTTTCAAGTAGTCTCTATGTGTAGTAGTATCATGTACACATAATTATCCATGTTAATGAGCTCAATGCCAAGATAATCACGTAGAGAACCAAGACATTAACATAAAAAAAATTCTTTAGCTCATACTCAAAACAACTGAAGGCTTGAGTGTCTATGACTTGTCATGATCATACCATAAATGCAAATGATGACTATAATTTCTTCTCTTATTAATTATTCACATAGAAGAGTGATTATTGCAAATGATCATGATTTGGATGTTGTTTATGTGGGAGGAAGTCACACTTGAGTCCAGACTAGGTGGTAATTTCAAAATTTCTAATGTTCTTCATGTAACAGAATCAAGAAGAGTTTTCTCTCTATCTTAAAAAATAATTATAAAGTTACTTTTGAGAAAGATTTATGTCATATCTTTTCTATTAATGAAGAGAATTGTCTTTAAAAAGGTGAAAATAGAGCTAGGATTTTTGTACCTTCAAACATCAGCCATGTTAATCTTGTTGGTCCATCTACATGCAAGATTTGACCACATCAAGTATACATCTCTTGTGTGAATGGACAAAAACGTATGATTGAGAACTTACCTATTTTAACTTTATCAGATGATGTAGATTCATATTAAGGATGTTTGGAAAAAAATCAAAATATCCCTAAAGAAACATGGATTAATTTGAGCATTAAGAAAGTTGCACATTATTCATCCAAATATGAATGGACCTATCATAGCAGACTGTTCATGATCAAAGATATATTATCATATTCATTGATAATTTAAGAGATATTAATAGGCTTTGGTCTAGATGCAAAGTCAAACATTTTTAATCTACGTTGAAGAAATTTGTATCTATGCTTGAAAATGAAGCTCAATAGAAAATCCAAATTTTAAAGAAGTGATAGAAGCGACGAATATACATCTAATGATTGTAAGTTTTATTTGGAGGATAAAGGCAACATGTACTCTAAAGAGAAAATATTGTTGTAGAGAAAAAGAATTGTATACTTCTAGAAATGGCACATAGCATATTATTTTCAAAGAAGCTTTCTCCCAAGTTTTGGTTTGATGCTACTCATAAACTAACCACATTCTTAATATGGAATGTACAAAATCTTTAAAGGTCATTACACCTCATGAAACTTATTATGATAATAAATCCAATGTAAACTATTTTATGGTGGTGCAAAAGAGTCTAAACCTTCATACTTGGATAATTAGCATGTATCACATATAATCACACATGACTATCCCCTTGTAAAAGTCACTTTATTTTTTATCCTTGTAAAAGTGCCTATATTTAATGCACTACTCTCATGAGGGGTTAGGAGGAATCAAATCTCGGGATACTTGGTAGATGATTGATGACATAGTAAATCCTATAAGTTAGGACTCACTTTTAGTTGAGAATTTGAATTTGAATTCAAAGCTTGGCTCCAACTTTAATTATGAAAGAGGATAAAAAACTTGCATGAGTGAGCTGATTGGGAAGCCTGATTTGAGAGTCCAATTGGGAGGGAATTAAGTGATTAGTGTGCTCATCTCATAGCCACCTCACTACCCTCACATTGTGCAATTGAACATTGGCAATGACATTGCATTACTATGTGATTTAATACATAGACATTGATCATATCTCTACTTCACTTCTCTGCTATGACCATATGAGAACAGTGAACTTATTAGAGCTTGTTCTCAATGCATGGTTGATCATTTGCTGTGATTTAAAGTGCTATAGAATCATCATACTATCTACTTCATAGCTACAAAGTTTCATTATTATTGCTTTTTTAGATCGTGAGATATCTGCATATCTTTCCTCTATGGTTTGTACTCTGAAGCACCCTGAAAATATTGGGCAAGTCTTCTAACTTGCTAAGCTTCATCCTTAGTGTGTCGTTTATCTTTTTTATTGAAATAACTCATGACTGGTAGCTGTCTAAGTTGATTAGATACCACAAAAATAATTTGACTAATTTCTAGTAGGTTAAGATCATTGTTCATTCTACTGAACATATGCAGAGACTAAAATAGCAAGTCTATGATCTTGGTTCAAACTTCTACTCATCTATTTTGATCCATTGATTGAAGGATCATGTTCCAAAGCACATAAATGATTATTTGTAATCATTAGGAAGCTAAAGGGGCCTACTACACTCTCCACAACTTGTTGTTGGCTGGTGTGAAGAAGTGTTTTGCAACACCACTTGACTCTGATATCTATCCACCATCTCCTCAAATAGTGGAAGAAGAGCAATGTCAAGGCAAGATGGGAGATGGATTTCCATCATTCATTGACAAAATGGACAGGAGCAACTATTCAACATGGTCAATAAGGATGCAAGCCTACATCCAAGGAAGAAGTTTATATGGATATAGCTCAAGAGATGAAGAAATGCCAACATTCAGGAGCAAACATCAACCTACAAGGCAACAATAAGAAAGGGTGACTACATGGTGTGCAAAGGATGCTCTTGCCAAGTCTTATATGCTTAACTCAATATCTGATTTCTTATTACCTCACATTAGGAATTGCGAAACCTCCCAAGGGACTTGGGAGCTACTTTCTTCATACTTCTCATCAAATACAAGGGCTAAGAAGAACCAGCTATGCATGGTGTTTACAACCTTAAAAAAGCAACCAAAGCAAAGTGTAGCTGACTATGTAACCAAGATGAAGGATGTGGCTGACAAGCTTGCAACCATTGGAGAAGAGATAGAAGAGAAGCAGATGGTAAGGCAGATTATAAGTGGCATCAAAGCTGATGATAAATGGGAGTCCTTCACTACAACAATGGGCCTTTATATGGATATGCAAATTCTTGACCTCAACACCTTGATGGGGCCACTCTTCACCCATGAGACAAAGCTCAACAAAAATGGAGACAATTCTAGAGGTAATCAATCTTCTGCCCTTTATATAGATAGAAATAAAAGTAAGGATAAAGGTAAAGGCAAAAAGAATGAAGAAGAGGCTAGTACCTCTCAAGTGAACTTCATAGGTAGAGGAAGAGGTACTAGAGAAAGGGGCAGAGAAGGAAAGCAAGGTAGGCGAAGATCCTAAAACACTTCACCTTGCAATATCTGTGGCTTGACCAACCATACCACAGATGAGTATTTCAAGAACACAAGGAATCAGAGAGGAAGAGGCTTTCATAGAGAAAGCTATGGACAATCCAGAGGCAAGTTCAACAATAGAGGAAGCAATTATCATCACAACTATAATCAAGGCTACAATAACAACTACCAAGGAGGCTTCAAAGGTAGAAGGGATTATAACAACTACATAGAAGACCAAGATGATTTGAACATGACATCCAAGAAAGGTAAAGATGATGAGCATCTTTTCTATATTGATTCTGGTTGTTCCAATCATGTGGTTGGTGTTGGAACATCAAACTTACACTATGCTTGAGGTGGATTTGATCTACATTAAAAACTATGGCTTGGATTACGTCGAACGAATATCCTTTGCAAAGTTCTTTTTCTTATGCTCACTTATTGTATTCTTTAAAAAGATTTTTCCTGGATCTTTTACCATTGTAAAAGCCTAGAGCTTTACACATGTACAAGGATAAAAAGAGAGCCCGAATGCAATGAACTTGTGGTGGTTGAGTTGCATTCAATCAATCAATCACCTAAAAGTAGATCAAATTAGATCTTCACTTTTCCTAGATTATAGGAAAGTGAATTGATCCCCTCCAACAACTCTTACCGCCTTCATTTGAATTCAAATCCACTTGTAGAAGTTGTGGAGCTCTTGATGATTCTATATAAAGAATTCAAAACACTTGCACATTACATGGAAGCAATATACATACACTTGTGACCATCATTGTCTTGCTCCATTTTTCTGCATCATCTTTTTCAACAACAATAAGCTTGCAGAGGTTATTGCTCTCTCTACAGAGCTCCAAATTGAATGCGACATGGCTCATTGGAAAGGTATTAGTGTTTTGTTTATTTGTAAAAAATTTCAAAGCATTTGATTTATTACATTGGGAGAAATTGTAGTTTTTTTATCTCAAGATCAATCTCTATGTATTCTTGAAAAATAGGAGGTGCTACCATTGAGTGTCTGGTTCCTTCCAATAGCATATTTTGCTTATTCCTTATAATTTTGTGCATTCTATACACTCAACAATATGGGTATCACTCCCATAAAAGGAGTTTTTCTAATTTAATCATGCTGCTCGCTATGAGCATTTGAAATTCATTGTCTCGTCCATCAATAGTACATTTTTTGAGCTAATTAATGCGGGAACCTATCTGTTTTGTATCAAATATTTCTCCATTATGCTCCAAAGTACATAGTGCATTTTATTGAACTTATTGCATGCCTATAAGGTCTATTTGAGTCTTCATAAGCTCAAGGGTTGGTCTTGTGCCGGTTCGCTGGACCAAACTTTGTCGCTTCAAAACTCACTTTTCTACCTTCTACAAGCTTCTCCAAGTTCTTTCAGTGGTATCAGAGCTAGATCAATATGGGTAATAGGCTTTCCATCAATTTACCCAACTATATTAGGTGGACCAAGCCTGGGGCCAAGTGTACAAGACTTTTAGCCTTGGAAGCCAAACCTTAGGCTAGGTGAACAAGACTATGAACCATGCAAGCCAAATTAGAGCTACAAAAGGATTCGAATCAACTCCACTACTTGGAGCAAACCTTGACTCAAGTGAAATAGATGTTTAACCATGTAAAGAAAACCTTAGGCCAAGTGAACAAGACTGTTGACCATTCAAAACAAACCTTAAGATAGGTACACATGGAAAAAGGAACAAGAAAGATTGTGTGTGAGCAAGGCTAGTCCAAATGTTTGGGCCATGATAGGATGGAAAGATTGATTATCTAGCTAGTCTTGTAATGGATTCTTATAGGTTTTGTAGGTTAGCATTCGGAGCAATTTCTACGGATTGTAACTAGCTTGGACATCTCATGAGATACATCATGTGATAGGAAGTACTAACCCACCACATGCCAGAGGGATTGCAAATATATGATTGGTAGCCTTTTCCTCATCATCTCTTGGCAACCACTTGCAAGAATACCAAAATTTTCAAAGCATGCCTATCCTAGCTCTTTGTTTAGAGAAAGATCAAGTAATCAAGGGCCTTTTCATGATGCGGATCCCATGCTCTTTCATTTAAAACTAGAGAAGGTTAAGGAAAGGAGAATTTTAGGACTTTGGATCTAGACCCAATTTCTTTGATTGTAGCACTTATTCCATAAGGCAAAATATAGTTATCATGTTAGATTATCATAGATATTGACATGAGAATTTCATAATGCAAGTAGAACTCATTCTTGACATTTAACCATTTATAAAGCATTTGGATAAGAGTTATCCCTCCACAATTGAACTTTAACAAAATCAAACCCCAACCTTTTTTTATCAAAATATGCATGGTATCATATGGACATGTGCATTAAAGGTTTTGGTGACATACTAAAATGTATGGAGAACTTTATATAAAAAGTGGTATATATAATGTGATTTTGCAAGAAAAACAACATTTGAGCTACTCTGATGCAAGTGTAGGGCCTCTTATACATGATATGGTAGGATGTTACTTTCATTAATTTCCCTTAAATCCAAGTGGTTACAACATTTGAACATAGTTGAATTTATTCATCAATCTCTCCGATGATTCATACCAAGATGCACTTCACAAATAGATAGCACTTGTATATATAGATTCGATTTAATCAAGCTTAAGCCACCATCATAAAGATCCTTCAAGCATGTATTTTGATCCATTTCACGCCTAAAATCATTTGAAAGTATATTGCCATTTGGATTATGATTATTTGCACTTCAATCTTCATTGGATGGATTTTTTGGATAGATTCATAAGATTTACACTTCCATGGAAAATTTCATCATGCTTGAATCGAAGTATGTGCTCATATTTGTAATCCAATCTGTCATGACTTTTCCCTACTTGAGTGCCAAGAATTATGGAATCTACTTCTACTTCTAATCTTCCCAAAAAATCTTCATCATTGTTTTGGTCCCATACCATCTCTCCTTCACCATGAAGAGAATCCATTGCATCATACTCAAGGAAACCTTGATCATCAGTATCACTAGATTCTTGCTCATGCAAGTCAAACTCATCACATTCATATCCTCATGATCCCTTCTATGAATGTGTTTGTGTTTTAATCTCAAATCAATTTCTCTAATCAATATATCATCACAAGATATTGAAAACATCTCAATTCTTTCATGTTCATTCTTCTCAAAAGATGTACTTGTACCACACTTTTCATGCATCTCTTTCAATCATTGACTCTTTCTCAAGCACTTCATCACATGTAAATCCCTCTATATTTACACTTGAATCAATGGGATCTTCATTATTTTGATTGTATTTATATCCAACTTCATCAATGTAGTACCATCTGATTCAATATTTTCTCATTAAATTTTATTAGGTGATGTACTCACGTGATATTTTTTATACATACGTGTCTCTTCATGGAGTGCAACATCATTCACAGACATATCATTAATTTAAAATCCAATCAGTAGCTTATCCCTATGAGTAGGATCATTCTCTTTTAACTTTGAACACACATACACTATGGCATCACTCAAAAGTATGTGTGGCCTTGATATTCAATTAAAATATCTTTAGGTCTATCATCATGCTCATCTCCATCAGCATACATGTCACTATTTAGAGGACTCATCATTGGCATGTCCTCCTTGTTATGAGTATCTTCATTTTCTCCATCTTTATATGCATGTACAATGTGGCATTGTTCAAATTGATTTTGCTCTCATAAGGAGCATCTATTCACATATTCTTGGACTTGGCATCATACTATTGTAGTCTCTTCATGCAAATTTACTAAGCCATAAATTGTATTTGAATTGTATGCTTGAGAAGATGGATCGTTATCAATTGATATTGAATCGTTCTCCAAGTCTTGTCTGGGATCACCACTTAAGGAAGCATCTTGATCTTCATCTTCATAGAAAATTGCTAGGTTTCCTTCATATATTTTATCTCTAATCTCTTTTTGATCACCTCAAAACCTTGCATATATACCTTTAACTCTTGATTAGTATCATGTCTTGCTTCTTCGTTTGTTAGAATTCCTTCTGTGGTATGCGATGAGTTTATAAGAGTAGGGAAAGTCTCATCATCTTTTCTTGTTGGGTTTTGGTGATCTTTGTTTTGAAAAACAACACTCTTTCATGGCTTATACATCTCTTATCATGATCAAAAATGTCTTCGAGTTGTTTCTCAAACTTTCTTTTGATCTCTAGAATGGATTGGCCCTTGGGCATATGAACCCACTTTAGGAAGGATTTACATGTCACTTTATCCATGTGCTCTAGTAGCTGCTTAAGGTGCATTGCTTCGTATTGAACCCATGTCATTTTTTTTCTTTGCATGCACAGATCACACAAATCAGATTTGAACACTCAAAACAAAGTTCTCACATAGCTCATGGTCTATCATCGCTATCAAACCAACAATTAGGTACTTCACCGCGAGTTCATATTCTTTTCAAAACTTATTCACCCACCCCCTCCTTTTGCATCGGGTTCACCAAGAATGTCATGGGGTTCATGAAAAGAAGGGAGGATATAGGAGGAACACTCAAATTGGCATCAAATTCTAGGAGTACAAATAAAAAAGTGTGAATCTAGCACTCATATCATATGGATTAGATTATAGCTCCATTGAAACCCTCAAATAGAAGCACTACAATGTAAATGGGAAAGAATATCAACATGGAGCTCGAATTAAGAGCAAGAAAATATTGAGCCCTTTGCACTTAAATGCAAATGGTGGAAAGAAACGTTATAGTATCCATCAAAGCAAATTTTTTCTAGCATTGAAATATCTAAAAAATTATTTAATTCCTTTCTAATGAATTTCAAAAGGTTTATGCATGAACCCTGGTACTTGAGAAACTGAAAACTATGTATGTGGATGTGGAATAGTAGCAAAAGATTTAACATCTACTTCTACTTGTAAAGAAGCATTAACATCCATAGGGCTTTGCATAGGTTTTGAATCATGCATTTCAAACCTTTCAAGTAGTTTCTATGTGTTTTTTTTTGTACCTGTATACATAATTATCCATGTGAATGAATTCCATGCCAAGATAATCGCCTAGAGAACCAAGACTTTAACATAAAAAAATTTCTTTAGCTCATACTTAAAAAAACCAAGGGCCTCAATCTTTAGGGCTTGTCATGATCATACCATCAATGTAAATGATGACTATAATTTCTTCTCTTATTAATTATTCACATAGAAGCGTGATTATTGAAAATCATCATGATTTGGATGGTGTGTGTGGGAGGAAGTCACACTTGAGTCAAGAGTAGGTGCTAATTTCAAAATTTCTAAGGTTCTTTATGTACCACAAATCAAGAAGAGTTCGCTCTCTATCTTGAAAAATAATTATAAATTTACTTTTGAGAAAGATTCATGTCATATATTTTTTTATTAATTAAGAGAATTGTCTTTAAAAAGGTGAAAATAGAAGTGGGAATTTTGTACCATCGAACATCAGCCATGTTAATCTTGTTGGTCCATCTACATGAAATATTTTATCACATCAAGTATACAACTCTTTTGCAAATGAACGAAAAAGTATGATTGAGAAGTTACCTATTTTAACTTTATCCGATGATGTAGATTCATATGAAGGATGTTTGAAAGAAAAAATAAAAATATACTTAAAGAAACATGGATTTCTTTAAGCATTAAGAAAACTACAAATTATTCACCCAAATATGAATGGACCTATCATAGAAGACTCTTCATGATCAAAGATATATTATCACATTCATTGTTAAATTTAAGAGATATTAATAGGCTTTGGTTTAAATGCAAAGTCAAACGCTTTTAATCTACATTGAAGAAATTTGTAGCTGTGCTTGAAAATGAAGCTCAATAGAAAATCCAAATTTTAAAGAAGTGATAGAAGTGAAGAATATACATCTAATTATTGTAAGACTTACTTGGAAGAAAAAGGCATTGGTCTTCAACTCAAAATTGCATATACTCCAAAGAAAAATATTGTTGTGGAGAAAAAGAATCGTATACTTCTAGAAATGGCACATAGCATATTATTTTCAAAGAATCTTTCTTCCAAGTTTTGGTTTGATGCTACTCATAGAGTAACCACTTTGTGAATATGAAATGTACAAAAGCATTGAAGGTTATTGCACCTCATGAATCTTATTATGATAATAAAACCAATGTAAACTATTTTAGGGTTCTTTATTCTCCATTATTTATTCACACCAAAAAAAGAATTGTGGTAAACTTGATGAAAAAGCAAGCAAAGATATTTTTGTGGGTTATGTTATTGAAACTAAGGATCATAGATTATATGTTCAAGATAGAGCTAACGTTTTACTCATACAATTCTTATATTCATGGAAAATAGATTTATGATGAAAATCAGAAATTAAAAGATTTATAAAATCACATAAATATAGTTTTTTTTGAAAGAAACTTGGATCCTTATATTCAGCCATACAGGGAATATTCAACCTCAATCCCTATCTTCTTCTACTCAGCCTAAATTTGAATTTTTTGTATCACCTCAACGTAACCCTTCAACATCTTCAATTTTTTCCCAAAATTTGATAGAAAATCTATTTAAAGAAGTTGGGGAGTTTCCTACAAGTCAAGAAGCAATTAGAGAAGTATCTATCGTTTTCAAAGATGTACCTATGTGATTTTTAAAACTATGCAAGAGTGGCATAAAGTTTTTTTGAGAGAGAACTTACAATAAAAAAACAAAAAATCAAGTAGATCAACTAAATTATTCAAATGTTATTGATATTTTTGGCTCTTACTTTAGTTTAAAATGAGCCATGAAGTATTCAAGAAGCATTACATAATTTTATATGGAAGAAAAGAATGAAAACTTTTTGACCAATTATATCCATAAGAATCAAACATGGAAGCTTTGGGAGTTACCAAAAGAAAAGAAAGCTATTGGTATTAAGTGGATATTCAAAATCAAAAGAAAAGATAATAGTACAATTGTTGAGTGGAAATTAAGGTTAATAGTTAGAGGTTGTGCACAGAAAAAAGATATTGACTATGATAAAACGTTGATACATGTAGAATTACAACAGTCAAAGTTGTTATTTCTTTACGTGCATAATTTGATAGAAGTATCTATCAATTAAATAACAAGAAAAAATTTATTCATAGTGACCTAGATGAGGATGTCTACATACAACAACCGCAAGGATTTGAGGTCAAAGGAAAGTACCATCTTGTTTGCAAATTGATTAAGGCACTTTATGGTTCAAAGCATGGACCAAGAGCATGGTATGAGAATATACAAATGGGTCTTATTTGTATTGGTTTTAAAACCTCAAAAGCATCTCCCACTATTTATGTTAAGTTGGAGCAAGATAGTTTTTACCTTCTTCCAAACCTATCATATGATTTGTAGCTCTACAGTCAAATATCCAAGGATTATGAGATATTGCATGCAATGCTACTTGATCAAAATACACTTCTTCTATATTGACACATGTAAAAGTATCGCCTTTGGAAGAAGATTTATCCTTTGAACTCTCCTCAACATTGTTACCACACTGTGCAATATGATGCCTTTGCTTTTTGTGTAAGTAGAGAATTCCCATCTTTATCTTAATATAGCTGTGGATGAAGTAGAATGACTCTTGATGTAGATCAAGTAATCAATATACAAGTAAAAAAAGACATGGAAGCAGATTTGGAAGTAGAAGATGTGGATTTGGAAAGCTTCAAACTTCTCCCTAGGCAGAGCCTTCGTGAAAAGGCCTACAATGTTCTCCTATGTGGGCACATATGCCAAAATGATCTCTCCATTGAAGAGCTTCTCCTTGACATAATGATAATGCACCTCAATGTGCTTTGTGCCAGCATGGAACATAGGGTTCCTCACAATTTCCAATGTGCTCTGATTTTCAGTCAAGATGGTGGTGGCAAAAGATTGAACAATATCCAAATCAGCCAAAATGCGTTTGAGCCACACATAGTCAACCGTCGCTATGAAATCTGACATATACTCAGCCTCACAACTAAAAGTGGCCACAATAGCTGCTTCTTACTCAACCAAGATATGCATGAGCTATCGAGCATATCAATTTCATTAAAACTAGCCCAGTTAGAGTTCGAAAAAGTATGTAAATATGGTAATAGTGATCTCCTATTGGGATAAAACAATCCAGCTAATCGGGTACCACTTGAGTAGCAAAAGATGCACTTAACTACCTACAAATGCTTGAAACATGGGAAATGCATAAACCTGCACATGTGAGAGACAACAAACTAAATGTTAGGACACGTTATGCATAAGTAAACTAAGCATCCAACAGGGGCTGATACAAAACAATATCAAATGCATCTCAAGCATCATGAGGACTCAACCATAAATATGTTTCCACACGAGTGAAAATAGGCTTGCAGTCTTGAGGGCCAAAATATGGAAATAATATGTCAAAATAGTTTCTTTGACACAAAGCTATTCTCCCATCCACTTGCATAAATTGAATGGTGAAATAATGATGCAAATGCCCCAAATCTAACATCTCCAAAGAGGCATGTAAATCAGCCTTAAAATCAGCAACATGCTTCTCATTAGGACTAGTGAGCATCATGTCATCAATATAGTCAACATGATCAGACGTACATCATTTGTGCAATTAACATATAAGGTGCTCTCAATTGGAGTATTCTCAAAACCACGTGCAATCAAATAGGCATGTATCTTTTCATACCAAGCACATGGTGCGTGCTTCAAACCATATAATGCCTTTTTCAATTTGCACACTTTGTTTTCAGGCTCTTTTTGTACAAAACCATGGGGCTGAAAAACATACACTTCTTCATGTAAGTCACCATCCGGAAATGAAATTTTAATATCCAACTAATGTACATTCCAACCATGATGGGCTACAAGTTCATAGAGGCTATGAACAATGGTCATTTGGCAAGTCAGTGTAAAGGTCTCATCTGAATCAATGCATCTCTCTCAAGATAATGTTTTACAACAAGCCTAGCTTTATACTTGTCAACTATTCCATCGTGCTTACACTTCAGCTTGTATAATGATTTAGTGTCAATGGCATTTTTGCTAGGAGGTAAATCACATAAGGACTGTCAGGGGAGCACTAAAGTGTGCTCTTTCACTACAATAGACAAGATTTGGAAATGCACTTCTGATTACAAGAAGACCCACATAGGGAAAATGGTACAAGAATACATAACAGATACAAGATGTCCCACAATTCAAGACTGATAGGTATGAATAGCTGGACCAGAAATGATACAAGATGTCCCACAAACTTGAGACTGATAGGTTGGAAGCAAGATCTATGGGTTACAAGAACTCCCTTCAAGGAGATGATCTAGATACAAGAAATAATTAGACAAGATCTCATACTAAGAGATTACAAGAGGACAAGGCTGAATATCCAAGAACTAGACTAGACAGGACTAGAACAAGGAACAAGACAAGAAGTGATACTGGAACTTGGAGAGTACTTACTTGGCCATCATGACTCCTTGAGCTCCCAAGACGAGTATTGGAAAGACTGAGAATGAATTGGGCCAACCCCTGCTTATATATGTTTTCCAAGGGTGGTTCAAGGGAGATTATGAATTGATGATGTCATCAATTGAAAACATGATCTCTAGATGTGAGAATCAAGCAAGAAGATAGTCAATCTTAGGGTTTTTGGCATGTTCCAAATGCAATGGAAGCATTGGTTTCCCCGAATTCTAAACTAATCATGAGATGCAGAAATTGCATGGAATATGAGGTTCAAAAGATCTTCTTTGTCTATGACATCACCTCCTCCTCAAGCGAAGAGTTCCACAAGGAGTGGAAATTCTCAAACCTTTATTGGTGCTCTTTGAAGTTTCTCTGCAGGTTCCCAAATATGGTAACTGATTTCATACCCTTCCTAATGAACAAGGTACTCCAATCTTCCTTGGGATATTCTCAAATCTAGGACATGCTCAGCTTCGAATTCTTCATGATCATCAATCCCAATAGGTGGCGAAGGACTAGGTCTCTCCCCCCTCAATGGTGAAATTTGATATGGTCCAACATGGACGCATGGAAAATTGGCTGTATTCTCATGGTAGTTGGTAATTGAAGCTTGAAGGTGACTGGATTAATCTTAGCCAAGATGGCAAATGGACCAAATCTTTGATGGACTAGCTTTGCACAAGGCCTTGAAGTTTGCAAACTATTTTTGAGTAACCACACTTTATCCCCAATTTCATAGGATGGATTTTGAACACGATGTTGATCTACATAATAATTATACTGCTCTTGATCTTTGTGGACCTCTTCCTTGAGTTCTTTGTGAATGTCCATGAGGTACTAGGCCTTATCTCTGGTAGTTGGGTTCTTGACATGATTTGAGAGTTGTATATCCATCCTTGGATGTTGTCCATAATTTGCAAAGAAGGGAGTGTGCTTGGTAGATGTATGAACACTGTTATTATTGGAAAACTCTACAAAGGTTAAAAGCTTGAACCAACCATTTTCATTATACTTTATGGTGCAACAGAGATACTGTTCTAGGACTTGATTCAACCATTCTATTTGTCCATTAGTCATTGGATGATTGGATGTAGATAATTTAAGTTGAACACAAAGGAGCGTGCATAGACTGTTCTAGAAGCTGGATATGAAGTATGGACCTCGATCACTCACAATGTCATCATGTACTCTATGAAGCCTAAATATGTATCTGAAGAAAAGTCTCACAGTGGCTGCACCTGTGATTGTCTTGGTGGTTGGAATGAAGTGTGCCATCTTTGTAAATCTATCCACTATAACAAGAATGGCATCATATATATCTGACCTTGGTAGGTCTATGATGAAGTCCATAGATAATGAAGACCATGACCTTTCTAGAATAGGTGAAGGTTGCAAGAGGCCATGAGGCTTATGTCGCAGTACCTTAGATCTATTGCAAGTTTCACATGTTCGGATATATTCTTTGAGTTCCTTCCACATTTGAGGCGACCAAAAATCTCTAGATATGAGTCTATTGTTTTTTCACTCCAAAATTTCATTCTGCAAGGTTGTCATGACGTTGCTGAAGTACTTGGATCTGGGGCTTTCCTAGAGGGATGTACCAATAAATTCTTATAGAATAGTAACCAATTATTCTCTTGGAACTCGTTTACTTCATGGAGTTTCCGTTCTTGAATTTGTTGCCTGACATTACAAAGCAATTCATCATGTGGTAAAGTCTCACGAACCAAATGGATCAAGGCTGAATCTTCTTGATGATTTGAAGAGATTGAGGCTTAAGTAAAACACTCTCTTGATGATCAAAAGCCTCTTAACCTTTCTTTGGTGCAAGATAAGATCTTCTTGACAAGGCATCTAACTAACATTGTTGGTGTCTTGGATGATACATGATGACAAAATCGAACCTAGATAGAAAGCTCCATTGAGATTGCCTTCTATTAAGAATGTGGGTAGTCATAAAGTAGTCTAAATTTTTATGATCTGTGTATACAATAACTTTATGAGCCGCTCCTTCTAGATGGTGATGCTAGCTATCAAATGCATCTACTATCACAAGAAGCTCTTTATCATGGATTTCATAGTTAATCTCTAGAGGAGAGAATTTCCTTGAACAATATGCAACTGGATGTAGGTGTCCATCATCCCCATGTTGGGATAGGATCGCCCCCCAGGTGAAGTTTGATGCATCTGTCTCTAAGAGAAAAGTCTTGGTAGACTCGAGGTGAACTAGACTTCGAGCACTAGTGAATGATGATTTCAGGGTCTGAAAGGCTTTTTGTGCATCTTCATTCCATGAGAATTTTGTGTTTCTTGTAAGCTTGGTAAGGGGTGCCACTATTTTGGAGTATTCTTTGATGAATATCTTGTAAAAATTGGCAGACCTAGAAAATATTGTACATCTCCAACACTCAAAGGTGGTTTCCAATCAAGGATTGTCTCTACCTTCTTAGGGTCTATAAAAAATCATTTATTTAATACAATGTACCCTAAAATTCCACTTCTGGCTGATGGAAAGAGCACTTCTCCAATTTTGCATATAATCCTTTTTTCTTAGTTTCTCTAGGACTATCTTTACATGACATTAATGACCTATAGATTTTTGGAGAATATCAAGATATCGTCAAGGTATATTACAACAAAATCATCCAAATACTCTCAAAAGATATCATTCATCATATGTTGGAAGATAGCTAGAGCATTTGTGAGACCGAATGGCATAACTACATATTCAAAATGGCCATACCTTGTTTGAAATGTTGTCTTCCATTCGTCTCCTTCTTTGATCTTGACAAGGTTGTAAGCTCCTTGAAAGTCAATCTTTGTGAAGAACTTTGATTTTCCATGGCGTTCCAAGAGCTTTGATATGAGTGGTAGAGGGTATCTATTTTTTACAGTGACTTTATTCAATCCACGATAGTCTACACACATTTGGAGAGTCCCATCCTTCTTCTTTACAAAAAAAATAGGACTCCTATTGGAGACTTTGAGTGTTTGATAAAACACTTTGCTAGATTCTCATCAATGTTCTTGCATAGTTCTATAAGCTCTTTTGAGGATAGTCTATAGATGGGTCCAAAGGGCGGTTGTGCTCTCTCTTGAAGTTCTATGGCACAAGCATAAGGTCTATGCTCTGGGAGGATATCTACATTCTTCATTTCAAAAACATATTCAAAGCCTTTGTACTGATTGTGTAGCTACACATGATCATTTTTCTTTGATTCTTGAGCTAGTATGGCATAGATCATATATGCCGGTTCCTTCCTTACTGCATGTATGAAGGCTTTGGCTCCGACATATGTTGGGTTCTTTTGGATCTCGATAGGTGATTTTATTCTTTTCCCTATTAATGTCTCAATTATGATTCTTTAACTAGGGCATTCCATTGATAACTAGATGTGCATGGCTCAATATTACATTGAAACATATGTGGGATTCATGGTCACCAAGGTGTACTCTTAATGGTGTGGTTTCCATGGTTATATTCCTAGATGCTAGAGGTCCTCCATCTACTACATCAACTATTGGTATGTTCTTTTGAAGTACAAGAATCCCATGTTTCTTAACCAATCCTTCATCGATGAAACATGAGGAGGCTCTTGAATCTACTAGGGTTGTAAGGGAAAGGGTCTTCTTGGGCATGATTAACTTGACCGTGCAAGACATGTTTCTATGGGTGTAGCGAGAATTATGAGAACCTTTCTTATATCATGGTCTGGCTATACAGTCTCTTTTACAACTAGACTTCCTCGTTTCTTTGCTCTACAAGGGTGGTTACGACTCTGGAGTTTTTTCTCTTGTTGGGATAATTAACTGCAATATGTATAGGGTCTCCACGATAAAGGCATACCTTGTGATCTCTCCTTCTCTATTTCTCTTGTGGTGTTAGAGCTTGGAACCTAGTTACATCTATTTGCATAGGTTCATGTATAGACTCGTCTTTAAGAGTGGGTTGGAAGGGTTTCCATTGGCAAGGTCTTCCTTCTAATTGTTTTTCTTGTTTCCTTTCAAGAAAGCCGACTATCACATTGAATAGCTTTCATGATGTACTCATTCAATGCCTTAACCTCTAGCATCGTGAGCAGAAGGTCCTTCACATCATCTCTTAAACCCCATCTAAATTGGCTTCTGAAATAATCTTGGTGCCAAGTGAGATCACATATCAGTTGCCTAAATTATGATTCATAAGTAGAGGTAAGACAATAACCTTGACATAACTTCCGAAGTTTTGTTTTTGCCACTCGACTTGTGTCTGCTTCTCCAAATGTGACGGTGAGTTCTCGAAGAAACCTCTCATAGTCCTAAAGTACTACCATGTTCTTCTCCAAGATTGGGGTAAAGATGATAATGCTTGGCCCTAGAGCAAGGTTCCAATAAAGCCGACCTTGGATGTCTCCTCAGGGTATCTATGAGGTTGCATACAGATGTACAAGTTAACTTGCTCAAGAAATCCACAAAAATTTGTGCGATCCCCATCAAACTTGTCTTGCATGCAAATCTTGGGTTCCTTCATGAAGGATGTAGTAGGCCATTGATTCACTTGAATACTCCTTTGATTTACTTGAAGACTCTTGATTTGTTCTTGTTATTCTTGGAGGAGTGCACCTACATGCACTGGATGTCCCATCTCAACTTGTGTCTGTCGATGATTTAGGTCCTCAACTTGTTGTTGGAGACTCTGAAGTGATGCTACAATATGTTCATAAGCATTCTCCATGATGACTCGTCTTGAATAGAAGCTAGTCTTTCCAAAATGTCAGGGGAGCACTAGATTGTGCTCTTTGACTATACTAGAAAAGATTTCTAAAATATACTTCTGATTACAAGAACACCCATATAGGGAAAATGATACAAGAATACATAACCGATACAAGATGTCCCATAACCTGGGACTGATAGGTATGAATTATTCGACCAGAGATGATACAAGAGGTCCCACAACCTGAGACAACCATTTAGGCATAGCTTTTTCCTCCTCTATATCAGCCCTCTCATTAACAAGTGCATCATGTAAATCTTCATTAGAAATGGAATGTTCTGCATCATCATATGAAACCTGTAAGGTTGAGAAATTGCCTCATTTGGAACAGCATTTCATTGTCAAGCTTTAAAAAAGGGAAGCAAAGTGTTATATACATCTTTTCAGCTAACTAGTTTCTGCTTAGCAAATGAAAGTTATGGCTGAATTTCATCTTCCACAAAAACAACATCACAACTAACCAAAATATGTTTAGTCTATGAATGATACAGACGATAGCCTTTGCTTTTAGAATTGTACCCGACAAAAATACAATTTACTGCTTTATTATCCAATATCCTATGTTGTTGTTCATGCACTAATGCATATACCAAACAAGCAAATACACATAGATGAGAAATAGATGGCTTGCAACCATGCCAAGCCTCATATGGAGTGATAGACTAGAATGCTTTTGTGGGACACCTGTTAAGTACATGTGCTGCATGCATAACAACCTCAAGCTAGACGTTATGTGGTGAAGCCTGACTTTTGACCATGCACCTCACCATTTCCATGAGTGAACTATTCTTTCTTTAAGAAACTCCATTCTATTGAGGTGCATATGGCACTGTACACTGATGTTTTATCCTGTGTTTAGCCAAAAATGGATTAAAATTAGAAGTTATGTATTACCCCGCTTGATTAGAATAGACGGTGCCCATTTTGCATGCTGAGATAGTTTCATCCAAAACTAGAAACTGTTTGATGCACATAAACACTTTGGGCTTTGATTTTACTAGATACACCCATGCATGCTAGGAAAAATTATCAATGAAATTCATGAAGTAAAGGTAGTTCCAAAAAGAATGTTTCTATCTATGACCATAGACATCATAGGGAACAAGATGCAATTTTTGAGTAGTTCGTACTGGACCATCTTTGGGGAGGAGGAATGTTTCATTTTGCCCAAAATGCACCATTCACAGACATGTTTACTAGGTGACTCAAGTTTTAACAAAAACATACATTTTGGTATGTCACTAAAACGTTCAATTCACATGTCTATATGATACCATACATATTTCATAGAAAAGTTGGGGTTTGATTTGATTTAATTTCAAAGGTGGAGGAATAACTCTTATCCAAATGTTTTATAAATGATTAAATATCAAGAATAATTTCTACTCGCATTATGGCATTCTCATATCCATATCTATGATAATCTAACATGATGACAAAATTTTTCCTTATAGAATGAGTGCTACAATGAAAGAAAGTGGGTCTAAATCCAAACTCCTAAAATTCTCCTTTCCTTAACCCTCTCTACTTTTCAATGAAAGAGCATGGGATCCACATCTCACTCTATCTTTCTCTAAACTAAGAGCTAGGATAAACATGGTTTGGAGATTTTGGAACTCTTGCAAGTGGTTGCCAAGAGATGATGAGAAAAAGACTACTAATCATATATTTTTATCCTATCTAGGATTTGGTGGGTTAGTACTTCCTATCACATGACATATCACATGAGATGTCCAAGTCTAGCTACAATCCATAAAAATAGCTCCGATTGCTAACCTAAAGAACCTCTTAGAATCCCTTACAGGACTAGCTAGATAATCAATCTTTCCATCCAATCATGGCCCAAAAATTTGGGCTAGCCTTGCTCATCCAAAATCTTGCTTGTTCCTTTTCTATGTGGACCTAGCTTAAGTTTTTTTTGAATGGTTAAAAATCTGTTCACTTGGCCTAAGGTTTGTTTTACATGCTTAAAGATCTATTTCACTTGGCCCAAGGTTTTCTCTGCCTAGTGGAGTTGATTCCAATCCTTTTGTAGCTCTAGTTTGGTTTGCATGGTTCATACTCTTGTTCACCTAGCCTAAGGTTTGGTTTCCAAGGTTAAAAGTCTTGTGCACTTGGCCCTAGCCTTCTGCACCATAACCTACTACACTGCTCTCTTCTTCGTAATTGTCTACATACCGTTCCACACTTTGTAAAAAAATCAATACCCGAGTTTCCAGATAGTCTTACAAAAACTATTCAAATCTCCATATAAAGAATTCCTTTTTCCTATTACAAAGTGTACTACAAAAGTGTGGTCGTCCATTTTGGCTGCTAGCTGTAGACAATCAGAAGTGCATGAGGGTACATTTTTCACTTTGCTAGAGGTGCTATAATTTGGAGATATTGTCTTCAAGAATGTACAACTATTTCCACTATAGAAGTAGATTATGTTGCAACTAGTGAGGCATGTAAGGAAGCATTGTGGATTTCTCATCTTGCTTGTGATATGAGTCTTACTCAATATGTACCTTGTTTGCTCAACAATAGTCAAAGAGCCATCACTTTGGGTACGGATCCAGTCTATCAAGCAAAGACCAAGCACATTGAGATGAGGTATCACTTCATTAGAGTTGCCAAGCCACTGAATGCATTATTCTTGAGAAGGTTCATACTAGAGATAATGCTCTAGATGCTTTGAGTAAAGCTCTACCACAAGATATCTTTCAGCATTGTTGTGACATCATAAGACATACTTGATTCATGATCTTGTACACTTTGTAAGATGGCCATTAGGTGGGAGATATAGTTTGTATACTTACAATTAGGTATTCTTTGTCATTCTTTATTATCTCCATATTTGAGTTTGGTCATATTGTCTGTTAATGGAGATTGTTACCTTTCAGCATCCATGCAAAAGGCTAAATGGCTGCCAAACACTTTTTTGTATGTTTTGAATAAAACATATAGTGGATCAATGGTTGACCAATAGAGACTTTGTGAGCAGTGTGATTTTCTACGTATTCTATAGGTCTCATGTGGAGTATTGTGTGTAGTGTGGGGAGCCCAATTTTCTACTATGAGGGTATCCTCATGAAGCTCTCCTAAAGGAGAATCCATCATGATGCATTGCGATTGCACCACTTCATGAACATCAATATGCTTTGTCCCTGCATGATGAATTAGATTCTTTGCAATAACTATAGTGTTTTGACTATTTGGAAATTGATGAATAATCTTTGACTCACAATTGCATATACTCCAAAGAAAAATATTGTTGCAGAGAAAGAATCGTATACGTCTAGAAATGGCACATAGCATATTATTTTCAAAGAAGCTTTCTCCCAAGTTGTGGTTTGATGATACTCATAAACTAACCACATTCTCAATATGGAATGTACAAAAGCTTTGAAGGTTATTACACCTCATGAAACTTACCATAATAATAAATCCAATGTAAACTATTTTAGGGTTCTTTATTCTCCATTATATTTTCACATAGAAAAAAGGAATTGTGGTAAACTTGAAAAAGCAAGCAAAGCTATTTTTGTGGAAAAAGTAAAGATTATAGGTTATATGTTCAAGATACAACTAAAATTTTACTCTTACACATGCTTATATTGATGAAAAATAGATTTATGATGAAAATTCAAAAATTATAAATGTTATAAAATCACATAAGTATAGTTTTTTTTGAAAGAAACCTGGATCCATATATTCAACCATATAGGGGATATTCAACCTCAATCTAGATCTTCTTCTACTCAATCTGAATTTGAAATTTGTTTATCACCTCAACGTGAACCTTCACCAACTCCAATCCCTTCCCAAACTTTGATAGAAAAGCTATTTTAAGAAGTCCAGGAGTCTTCTAGAAGTCAAGAAGCAACAAGAGAAGTATCTCAAGTTTTCGAAGGATTATCTATGTGGTTTTTACAAACTATGCAAGAGTGGCATAAAAAATTTCAGAGAGAGAACTTAAAGTAAAAAAACCAAAAAGATCAAGTAGATCAACTAAATTATGCAAATGTTGTTGATATTTTTGGCTCTTACTTTAGCTCAAAATAAACTAGGAAGTGTTCAAGAAGCATTACATAATTGTATATGGAAGAAAAGAATGTAGAAGTTGACCAATTCTATCCATAAGAATCCAACTTGGAAGCTTTGTGAGTTACCAAAATAAAAGAAAGCTATTGGTATTAAGTGGATGTTGAAAATCAAAAGAAAAGATAATAGTACTATTGACAAGTGGAAAGTAAGGTTAATAGTTAAAGGTTGTGCACAGAAAAAAGATCTTGACTATGTTAAAATGTTTGCATATACATCTAGTCTTACCATAGTCAAAGTTGTTATTTATTTACCTGCATAATTTGATAGAAGTATCTATTAATTAAATAAGAAGAAAACATTTACTAATGGCTACCTAGATGAGGATGTCTACATACAACAACCACAAGGATTTGAGGTCAAAGGAAAATTGCATCTTATTTGCAAATTGATCAAAGCATTGCATGGTTCAAAGCATGCACCGAGAGCATGGTATGAGAAGATACACTTGTCTCTTCTTTCTATTGGTTTTAAAACGGTAGAAACATCTCCCACTATTTATGTTAATTTAGAGCAAGATATTTTTTACCTTCTTATAAAACTATCATATGATTTGTAGCTCTAGAGTCAAATATCCAAGGATTATGAGATATTGCATGCAATGCTACTTGATCAAAAGAAACTTCTTCTATATTGACACATGTAAAAGTATCCTCTTTAGAAGAAGATTTATCTCTTGAAATTTCATCAACACTGTTATTGCACTCTGCAATATGATGCCTTTGTTTTTTGTCTAAGTGGAGAATTCCCATCTTTATCTGGATATAGATGTGGATGAAGTAGACCGACTCTTAGGTGTAGATCAAGTAATCAATGTATAAGTAAAAAGAAGATGTGGGGCGGATTTAAAAGTAGAAGACATAGATGAACCTCGACAAAGGTCCTTCAACTTCACTAGAGTTTTTAGTTTGTTGGCAATCGTGTTTGGAAGCCGTGGCTGGTTCAAAAGGAGGCGTAGCTGGACATTCCAGCACCTGTACAAAAAGTGCCGATTGAGCTACTTTTAGGAGTTCCAATTCTCACATGGAAGTTGCATGAAGTGATTTATATTCACGACCTAATACATCACACATTTGTCTACGGGCATCCACCTTTAGCTCACAAAATGAAGTCCTCGATTCAAAGTTACATTGGTTCCCATTTGGTTATTTTCACTTTTTGCTAGCAGATAATTTTTTTTAGAGGAATTTCAATGAGCATATTTTTAGCTTGTCGTTTTGACCTGTTTAAGAGTATAGAACTTTATGTTTTCCAAATGAGTTTGTGTGCCAAATCTTCAATATATGTAGTGATTGTATGTTTGTATGTACGTATGCATGTATCTATGTGTGTATATATACATATAAACACACACACACACACACACACACACACACACACACACATATATATATATATATATATATATATATATATATATATATATATATATATATATATATATATATATATATATATATATATATATATATATATATATATATATATATATATATATATATATATATATATATGTGTGTGTGTGTGTGTGTGTATCTCTCTCTCTCTCTCTATATATATATATATACATATATTTACTATATCTATACACATAGCAACATTTATGTATATTTGAGGCTATCAACTTGCACATAACAGCTTAGTTAAATTTCATATAGTACCAACTTTGTGCATCTTTGTTTGCTTCCATTCGAGCTCATGTCAGTAGAGTGTGTGGATGTCCATGAACCTTGGCAAAGAATGTTAAATTCACTAGAGTTTTTAGTCCGTTGGCAACCCTGTTTGGAAGCGAGAGTGGGTGCAAAAGGAGGCATAGCTGGACATTCCAACACCTTTACAAAAATTGCCGGCTGGGCTACTTTGAGGAGTTCCAAATCTCACATGGAAGTTGCATTTGTGACCTAATAAATCACACAATTGTCTATGGGCAATGACCTTTAGCTCGTGAAATGAACACCTCGATTCAAAGTTACATCCGTTCCTGTTTGGTTATTTTCCCTTTTTGCTAGCACATAATTTTTTAGAGGAAGTTCAATGATCATATTCCCAGCCCTTCGTTTTGCCCTTTTTAACAATATACAACTATATGTTTGCCAAATGAGTCTCTGTTCGAGCCTTTGAATCATATCAAGATGATCATATCAACTTTGAGTCTTCACATGATATGAGGCTTGAACTTAAGTTTGAGCCTCTATTCAATGTGCAGTTTGAAAGGCTTGAACTTAAGTTTGAGCCTCTATTCAAGTTGGAATCTAAGAAGCTCAAACTCAAGATTGAGCTTCTAATCAAGTTCAAATTCAAGAAGCCTAAACTTAAGTTTGAGAGTCAGAGAGGATTGAACTTGAGCTTGAGTTTCAATTCAACTTGGAGATAGAGAGAGTTTGAGTGTGTATTCAATTTGGAGTCCAACTTAAGTTTGAGCATCTATTCAACTTTGAGTAACATAAGTTCAAACTTAAAGTGGAACCTTTATTCAACTTGAAGTCATTGAAGCTATAAAGTTTGTGTGAACTGTACACACAAAAATACATACACACAAAGATATACATAACAACATTTATGTATGTATATATATGCTGTTTGAGCCATAGAGGGTCAAGTTTTAGTTTGAGCCTCTATTTAACTTGGAGTTTCATCCTTTATTGAATTTGGAGTCACACTTAAGTTTGAGCTTCTATTAAGCTTTGAGTAAGATAAGTTCAAATTTATAGTGGAACCTCTATTCAACTTGAAGTCACTATAGTTGGAACTTAAGTTTGGATGTTGATTCAAGTTGGAGTTTAAGATTCAACCTCTATTGAACTTGGAGTCGAAGAGGCTCGAACTTAAGTTTGAGTCTCTATTCAATGTGCAATTTGAAAGGCTCAAATTTAAGTTTGAGTGTGTATTCAATTCGGATTTAGAGAGGCTTGAACTTAAGTTCCAATCTTTATTCAACTTAGAGTGAGAGAGGCTAAACCTTAAGTTCGAGCCTGTTAAGGTCAACACTCTCTTGCATCCAAAATAACTAAGAGGCTTGAACTCAAGTTCGAGCCTCTAAATCATATCAAGTTTGGGATTGTTGGGTCACATGATATGAGGCTCAAACTTAACTTGGAACCTCTCAGATTCTCTAGCAAAAAGACTAGTATTTTTGACTCAAATATTCTTGCATCTACAAGAGCTAAGCCTCTGAATGTTGGGGCACATGATATGAAACTCAAACTTTTTCAGATTTTCCAAAAGATGCTCGAACTTAAGTTCCAGCCTCTAAACTCATGCATCCAAAAGAGCTAAGAGGCTTGAACTTAAGTTTGAGCCTTTGAATCATATCAAGATGATCAAAGGATGAACAAAAGTTTGAGCCTCTGAAAGATGAACAAAAGATGCTCGATCTTAAGTTCGAGCCTCTTAACTCTTGCAAGAGATATCTGGCTCAAACTTAAGTTCGAGCTTGTGAATCATATCAAGCTTCAGCCTTCACATGATATGAGTCTTGAACTTAAGTTCGAGCTCATGAATTTTGAGTCTGTTGTGTCACATAATATGAGGCTCAAACTTAAGTTTGAGCCGTTGTTATATCAAGTCCCAGTCTATTGAGTTACATGATATGTTTGAGCCTTTGAATTATATCAAGTCTCAGTCTATTGAGTTACATGATATGAGGCTCGAACTTAAGTTCGAGTCTCTTTGCTTTACTAGCAAAAAGAATAATATTTTTAACTCAAATCTGTTTTGAAATTTGAACAAAGATGCTATTCAAAAGACGCTATTCTTAAGTTTGAGCCTCTATTCAAGATGGAATCTAAGAAGCTCGAACTTAAGTTTGAGCCTCTAATCAAGTTCAAATTCCAGAAGCCCAAACTTAAGTTTGAGAGTAAGAGAGGATTGAACTTGAACTTTAGTTTCAGTTCAACTTGGAGATAGAGAGAGTTTGAGCCTCTATTCAATTTGGAGTCGAACTTGAGTGAGACTCTATTCAACTTTGAGTAACATAAGTTCAAACTTAAAGTGGAACCTCTATTCAACTTGAAGTCAGTACTGTACACACAAAAATACACACACACAAAGATATACATAGGAGCATTTGTGTATGTATATTATATATGCTGTTTAAGCCAGAGAGGGTCAAATTTTAGTTTGAGCCTCTATTTAACTTGGAGTTTGAGCCTCTATTCAATTTGGAGTCGAACATAAGTTTGATCCTCTATTCAACTTTGAGTAAGATAAATTCAAATTTATAGTGGAACCTGTTGGAGCAAGTCTATGACAAGCCTAAGTATTGGCTTGAGTCCCACAAAGTCATAGAAGAAGCCTTAAAATGAAGACTATGTAAAGTTCACTTTTGAACTACCTCTTGTAACTTTTGAAGAGTTTACTTAATGTAAAAGTGAAAGAATCTTAAGTGGTTGAGTCCACTTGATCAAAAAGGGAAAGAGAAGCCACGAATTCATGATTTGTGGTAGGTAGAGAATCAAATCAATCATTGATTGATTGGAGAGTGATTGAGGGAAGTTAGCCTCCCAAACTCAACTATAAATAGATGGCAGTTTTAGTCGTGGTTAGAGAGACCTATGTGAAGACCTCCAAGAGCTGAGCTTTATGCCATATCAAGGTGTGATTCCAAGGCACACATATGTATCAGTAAGTCCATTGTATTGTACAAGCAATATAATTTCATTTTCATTATCATTTGGGTTCATATTTCCATGTTCTTGTGAAGTGTACTACTCACTGCCATTACTCTCAGTTTTCTCAGTCAGATTGCAGAGATGGTTTCTCTGAGCTTGGTGCATCATTTTCAGTGATTTAACTTGTTAAAGCTAGCTCTATAAGTCTACTATATACTCACAAATTTTCATGTCATTTGGATGTTGCAATCTTCAGTTATGTTCAGTTGAAGTCAATAGTGTCCGTTCATCTTCACTTCTCTGTCAGGTACTCGACTTTTTCACTCACCTTTCAGAGACATTTCTCAGTGGTTACTTATCCAAATTCAATGATTTAAAGCTTGTTGGATTCCGCTTACTGTCTAGTATAACCATACAAATTTTGATAATAATTGAATTCCTACATTTTGAGTTATGTTCATTTTTCTGCTCACTGGTCTCAAACTGTAGCAGCCTGTGAAAATCGGGATGATGTCATCACTTGTTAAAACTCATTCTCAGTGTGTGGTTTATTATTTTTGATGATATTACTCTTGAAAGTTAGCTCTTTAAGTTAACTAGACTTCCCCAAGAGTAATTAAGCTAATTGCTGCTGTGCTCAGAGAATTATGCAAAATAGTGGACAGGTGTATGAACCAAAATAGCAAGTTTTTCACCTCTGAGCTAACTCCAACTTATTTGTTTTGATCTATCTTTTTGAGAGTGATCTTCCAAGGTACATAGGGTGTCTAATACATCAATTGGCAAGCTAAAAGGGCCCACCATATAATCTTGGAGTTCATTTGGCTGGTGTAGATCAAGGATTTTGCAACACCTCTTCATCTTCAAGCACATACCTATCCATCTCTTCACAGTGGTATCAGAGCAAGGTTGGACAACATGGCAGATGGATTTCCTTCATCAATTGACAAATTGGACAGAGGTAACTACTCAGCTTGGTCATTAAGAATGGAAGCTTATCTCTAAGGTAGAAGTTTATATGGTTATGTGGCTGGAGATGAAGTTATGCCAAGTTTCAGGATTAAAAGTCAACCAACACAAGAAGAGCAAGAAAGATTGAGCACATGGTGCTCCAAGGATGCACTTGCAAGGTCTTACCTCCTCAACTCTATCTTTGATTTTTTGTTGCCTCACATTAGAAGTTGTAAGACATCTCAGGAAGTGTGGGATGCACTTGAAGCTTTCTTTTCTTCAAGTACCAAAGCTAGGAAGCATCAACTATGGCTGGATTTCACAACTCTCAAGAAGGCTCCCAAACAAAATGTGATTGATTTTGTCACAAAGCTCAAGGACATAGAAGATCAATTGGGAAGCATTGGAGAGGTACTAGATGGAGAGCAAATTGTAAGGCAGGTCATCAATGGCTTGAAGGCAGATGACAAGTGGGAAGCATTCACCACAGCTATGGATTTGTACATGGACATGCATGTACCTGATTTCAATACACTCATTGGAAAACTACTTACTCACGAGGCAAAGCTTATCAAAAATGGAGAAAGCTCTAAAGGTAATCAATCTTCAGATTTATACACTGATAAAAGCAAGTCCAAAGATAACAAAGGAAAGGCAAAGAAAGTGGATGATGAAGCAGGTACATATCAAGCTAACTATGCAGGTAGAGGAAGACATGGCAGAGGTAGAGGAAGAGGAGGTAGACAAGGCAAGGGGAGATCCCAAGACTCCAACTCATGTTCTATTTGTGGATTAACTAATCATACAACTGGAAATTGCTTTAGGAATTCCAGGAATCAAAGAGGCAGAGGATACAATAGAGGAAGCTATGGCCACTCAAGAGGAAGGTTCAACAATTATCATGGCAACTACAACAACTACAATCATTCAAACTATCAAGGAGGCTACAAAGGAAGGAGAGACTTCAATAACTACACAGAAGACTCAAAAAAAGAGGATTCATTATTGATCATGAACATGGCTATGCCACAAGGTAAATCTGATGAGCATGTTTTCTACATAGATTCAGGTTGTTCAAATCATGTGGCAGGAAATGTGGCACTCCTATCAGATTTAGAAGATCCAAGGAATAAGCATGAGGTACAAACAGGAGATGATACAAAACATCCTGTGGAGAAAATAGGCAATGTCAAAGCACCTGATGGAAACATCAACCTACTCAGTAAGGTACTCTATGTCCCTACCATTACAAAGAATTTGATAAGTGTTGGGCATATAGTAGAGAAAGGGTTGCAAGTCAGGTTCACAAAAGCAGGAGCATTTGTTGAAGATCCAAGTCAAGGATTCAGAAAAATTGCAAAAGGTGAAAAGACAGGTAGATTGTCACATTTGAATTACAGGACACTAGAAACATTGCTCTCTTTAATTATGGTAGTCAGACACTCACAGAATTGGAAGTATGGTACAAAAGGTTAGCACATATTGGTGAAAGGTCATTAAAGCAAATTTGCAGGGACCAAAGTGTACTTGGACTCCCTAACTTGTCAAAACAACATATGATTTATAAGTGTAGTGCATGTCAATTTGGAAAGTCTCACAGGTTACCATTCATGAAGAAAGCTTATATGCATGGAGATCTCTTGGAGTTGGTTCATACAGATGTATGGGGACCTAGCAAGGAAGCCTCAATATCTGGATCAAGGTATTATTTCTCCTTTATTGATGATTGTAGCAGATGGACTATCCTATTCTTTATGAAACACAAAGATGAAGTTTTTTCATGTTTCAAAAGATATTTGGCTCTTGTGGAGAATCAAACAAGTAAATCACTAAAAAGGCTAAGGTCAGATGGAGGGGGAGAATACTTCTCCCATGATTTTGATTCTTTTCTTCAAGAAAGAGGAATCAAAAGAGAGGTAACTACAAGGTACACTCCTGAGCAAAATGGAGTGGCACAAAGGAGGAATAGGACAATTGTTGAAGCTGCAAGGTTTATGTTAAATGAAAGCATTTACCTAATTACTTATGGGATGAGGCTGTATCTACAACCACTTACTTGATTAACAGGTTGCCTTCAAAATCCCTTGATGGGATGACTCCATATGAGGCTTGGAATGGAAGAAGACCAAGCTTAGATCATTGCAAAATTTTTGGATGTATTGCTTTTGCTCATGTTCCTTCACAGGTTAGAGGCAAGATGGATCCAAAGGCAGAAAGGTGTGTATTTATTGGATATGACAACAATCAAAAGGGCTACAAGTTATACAACCCTACCAACAAAGGATTCTTGGTAAGCAGAGATGTAGTTTTTGATGAAAACAATTCATGGTATGAAGATTCATGCAGGAAGGTCAATTTACCATATGATCTTGAAGAAGATTTTCCAAAGCTTGGTAGAGAACAACCAAATATTGAAGAACAAGACACCTCAGAGGATGATGAAGAATCTCAGATGGAAAAGATCAAAGCATGGAAGTCTAAAGGTGAAGCGAAATTGCAGGAACTTGGACATGAGGCAGGATCATCACATCATGGCCTACGAAGATCTATGAGGGAAAAGAAAAAACCAGAAAGGTATGGGTTTGACACCTCATTAGTAACTAAACATTCTATCTACATAGCACATGACATAAACCAAGAGGAGCCATCATCATTTGAAGAGGCCAAAGCAAAAACAGAATGGAAGCATGCAATGAAGGAAGAGATTGAAGCACTTGAGGAAAACAACACTTGGGATTTGGTGCCCAAGACTTCATCCATGAAGGTAATAGGCTCAAGATGGGTCTATAAACTCAAGAAGAATTCTGATGGTTCAATTAATAGGTATAAGGCAAGGCTTGTAGCAAAAGGCTTTGCACAAACTCAGGGAATTGATTATGAGGAGACTTTCTCTCCTGTGGCAAAGATGCCTACTATTAGGGTTTTGCTTAGTATTGCCTCTTCCAAGAATTGGAAGATACTTCAACTAGATGTAAAGAATGCATTTTTGAATGGTTGGATAACAGAAGAGGTATATATGGCACAACCACCTGGTTTTGAGAATCAAGTTTATCCTGATTATGTGTGTAAACTTAACAAAGCATTGTATGGTCTCAAGCAAGCCCCAAGAGCTTGGAATTTCAGGCTTGTTTCATTCTTGCAGGACAAAGGCTTTCAACCAAGCAAGGCAAATCCTTCACTCTTTATTAAAAAGAGTAATTATGAGATCATTCTACCTATGTGTATATGTAGATGATATTATATTGACAGGAAATGATGCAGATGGTATGAAGAAGATCAAAGATCAGATGAGAGAAGAGTTCAAGATAAGTGATTTGGGTTCACTTACCTACTTCCTAGGTTTGGAAGTTGTCTACAAAGATCATGGTTTGTTTCTCACTCAAAGAAAGTACATTAAGGACATGTTGGCAAAATTCAAGATGCAAGATTATAAGATTGCAGGTACTCCAATGGAGGTCAATCACAAATTGAGCTCACATGAAGGTGAACTCATAGAGGACACCACATCATATCAAAGTCTAGTGGGTAGTCTCAACTATGCCACATTGACAAGAGTAGGTATATGTTACAGTGTGAGTGTGCTAAGTCAATTTATGCACACACCAAGGAAACCACATATGGATGCTGCCAAAAGGATTCTCAAGTATCTCAAAGGAACCATAAATGAAGGACTTTATTATCCTTATGTATCTGATTTAGGTTTGAGCTATTTTCTGATGCAGATTGGGCTGGCTCCAAGGAAGATAGAAGGAGCACTTTAGGTTATCTTACTTTTGCAGGTTCAAAGCTTATTTCATGGTCATCCAAGAAGCAACCCACAGTTGCTCTCTCTTCTACTGAAGCTGAATATAGAGGTCTTGCCATAGCTACACAAGAAGCTATGTGGATGAAGACATTGTTCAAAGATCTTGGATTGGAGTTTGGAACTCCAACTATTTTTGGTGACAATATGAGTTCTATTCATTTGGCTGCTAATCCTATTTTTCATGCAAGGACTAAAAATATTGAAGTTCATTATCACTATGTACGAGAAAAGGTTCTAAGCAAAGAGATTCAAATATCATATGTGTCCACTCATCAAGAATGTGCAGATATTCTAACCAAAGCATTGGATGGTACAAAGCTTTGCAAATTCAAAGCTATGATTGGTTTGCACGTAATCTTGGAAGATTGAAGACCTCAAGCATACTTGGCTTGAGGGGGAGCTGTTGGAGCAAGTCTATGAAAAGCCTAAGTATTGGCTTGTTTCCCACAAAGTTATAGAAGAAGCCTTAAAATGAAGACTATGTAAAGTTCACTTGTGAACTACCTCTTGTAACTTTTGAAGAGTTTACTTAATGTAAAGGTGAAAGAATCTTAAGTGGTTGAGTCCACTTGATCAAAAAGGGAAAGAAGAGCCACGAATTCGTGATTTGTGGTAGGTAGAGAATCAAATCAATCATTGATTGATTGGAGAGTGATTGACGGAAGTTAGCCTCCCAAACTCAACTATAAATAGATGGCAGTTTTAGTCGTGGTTAGAGAGACCTATGTGAAGACCTCCAAGAACTGAGCTTTATGCCATATCAAGGTGTGATTCCAAGGCACACATATGTATCAGTAAGTCCATTGTATTGTACAAGCAATATACTTTCATTTTCATTATCATTTGGGTTCATATTTCCATGTTCTTGTGAAGTGTACTACTCACTGCCATTACTCTCAGTTTTCTTAGTCAGATTGCAGAGATGGTTTCTCTGAGCTTGGTGCATCATTTTGAATGATTTAACTTGTTAAAGTTAGCTCTATAAGTCTACTATAAAATCACAAATTTTCATGTCATTTGGATGTTGCAATCTTCAGTTATGTTCAGTTGAAGTCAACAGTGTCTGTTCATCTTCACTTCTCTATCACGTACCCGACTTTTTCACTCACCTTGTCAGATTCATTTCTCAGTGGTTACTTATCCAAATTCAATGATTTAAAGCTTGTTGGATTTCGGTTACTGTCTAGTATAACCATACAAAGTTTCATAATTATTGAATTCCTACATTTTGAGTTATGTTCATTTTTCTGCTCACTGGTCTCAACAATAGCAGCCCGTGAAAATCGGGATGATATCATCACTTGTTAAAACTCATTCTCAGTGTGTGGTTTATTATTTTTGATGCGATTACTCTTGAAAGTTAGATCTTTAAGTTAACTAGACTTCCCCAAGAGTAATTAAGCTAATTGCTGCTGTGCTCAGAGAACTATGCAAAACAGTGGACAGGTGTATGAACCAAAATAGCAAGTTTTTCACCTCTGAGCTAACTCCAACTTATCTGTTTTGATCTATCTTTTTGAGAGTGATCTTCCAAGGTACATAGGGTGTCTAATACATCAGTTGGCAAGCTAAAAGGGCCCACCATATACTCCTGGAGTTCATTTGGCTGGTGTAGATCAAGGATTTTGCAACACCTCTTCATCTTCAAGCACTACCTATCCATCTCTTCACAAAACCTCTATTAAAATTCAAGTCAATGAAGCTGGAGTTTGGATGTCGATTCAAGTTGGAGTTTAAAATTCAATGTCTGTTGAACATGGAGTCAGAGAGGCTCAAACTTAAGTTTGAGCCTCTATTCAATGTGCAATTTGAAATGCTCGAATTCAAGTTTGAGCCTCTATTCAATTCATAGTTAGAGAGGCTTGAACTTTAGTTTTAGTTTTTATTGAACTTGGAGTGAGAGAGGCTAAAACTTAGATTCGAGTCTATAATACTCAAT
The DNA here is from genome assembly GCA_020310875.1 of Ceratopteris richardii. NCBI lineage: Eukaryota > Viridiplantae > Streptophyta > Polypodiopsida > Polypodiales > Pteridaceae > Ceratopteris > Ceratopteris richardii. The sequence goes on from MU260077.1 coordinate 282,977, forward strand.
TTGGAATCAAAGAGGTTAGAAATTAAGCTTGAACTTGCATTTATTTTTGAATCTTATAGGTGAAAACTTATGTTTGAGAGTTAGACAAGCCTGAATTTAAGTTTTAGAGTTAGAGCGACTCAAACCTAAGTTTTTGTTCCCATTTCACTTACATTTAGAGTTGAACTTAGGTTTGAGCCTCTATTCAACTTTGAGTAAGATAAGTTCAAATTTATAGTGGAACCTCTATTCAACTTCAAGTCAATGAAGCTAAAATGCAAGTTAGGATGTCGATTCAAGTTGGAGTTTAAGACTGAATCTATATTGAACTTAGAGTTGGAGAGGCTCGAACTTAAGTTTGAGCCTCTATTCAATGTGCACTTTGAAAGGCTCGAACTTAAGTTTGAGCCTCTATTCAAGTTGGAATATAAGGAGCTCAGACTTAAATTTGAGCCTTTAATCAAGTTCAATTTGGAGAAGCCCAAACTTAAGTTTGACAGTTAGAGAGGATTGAACTTGAGTTTGAGTTTCAATTCAACTTGGAGATAGATAGAGTTTGAGCCTGTATTCAATGTGGAGTCGAACTTAAGTTTGAGCATCTATTCAACTTTGAGTAACATAATTTCAAAGTTAAAGTGGAACCTCTATTCAAATTGAAGTCAGTGAAGCTATAACGTTTGTGTGAAATGTATACACAAAATACACACACACGTGCAAAGATATACATAACATCATTTATATATGTATACTATATATGTTGTTTGAGCTAGAGAGGGTCAATTTTTAGTTTGAGCCTCTATTTAACTTGGAGTTTTAGCATTTATTCAAGTTGGAATCTAACCTAAGTTTGATCTTCTATTGAACTTTGAGTAAGATAAGTTCAAATTTATGGTGGAACCTACATTCAACTTCAAGTCAGTGAAGCTGAAACTTAAGTTTGGATGTCGATTCAAGCTGGATTTTATTATTCAATCTCTATTGAACTTGGACTCCGAGAGGCTCCAACTTAAGTTTGAGCCTCTATTCAATGTGCAATTTGAAAGGCTTGAATTGAAGTTTGAGCCTCTATTCAATTCCGAGTTGGAGAGGCTTGAACTTAAGTTCTAATCTTTATTCAACTTAGAGTGAAAGAGGCTAAAACTTAAATTGGATCTTGTTTACTTCAACAATCTCTTGCATCCAAATGAACCATGTGTCTCAAACTCAAGTTTGAGACTCTGAATCATATAAGTTTGGATTGTTGGGTCACATGATATGGGGCTCGAACTTAAGTTCAAGCCTCTGAGGTTATCTATCGAAAAGACTAGTATTTTTAACTGAGATCTTCTTGCATCTAGAAGAGTTAAGCCTCTAAATCATATCAAGTTGATTCTGTTGGGGCACATGATATGAAGCGTAAAATTTTTTCAACTTTTCCAAATGATCTTTATTCAATTTAGAATCAAATAGGTTCAAACTTAAGTTTGAGCCTCTACTCAAATTGGAGTCAAAGAACCTCGAACTTAAATTTGAGCCTCTATTCAAGTTATAATAATATATGCTTGAACTTAAGGTGGAACCTTTATTCAACTTGAATTCAGTGAGGCTCAAATATAAGTTTGAGAGGCTATTTAAATTCCACTAAAAAAGGGTTGAACTTAAGTTTGAGCCTCTAGTAAACTTCGAATAAAAGATGGTTTGAGTGCCTCTTAAGATGCTAGCATCAAAATGAAGTTTGAGATTTTTATTCTTGTAGCCTCTTTAAGTTTTGAGTAGACTCAAAGTAAAGTCCAATTAGTGAATGTCTATACATGCAAATACTGATATTAATTTGACAGGTTTTACAATTTCTAAGATGTTTTTTTAATCATATAGAACTAGTGAATGTCTGTACATGCAAATATGGATATTCTTTTTTTTGTGGAAATGATGTTTGTGCTCTAGATTTAATTCATTTGATTATTTTTACAATAATTGAAAGAATGATCATTTGAATAGCATTGTTAGTTTCTCATTTATTCTTTTTATAGGAAAAATCAAGATGGCAGCAAAGCAAAGTATATCTATTCAGCTTGAAGAAAGAGAAAAGTGGGAAGGGAAGAGAGTCATCGTGTTGGATCATGAATAGCATGAAAGATATGCAACTGCTATTATTTTATTGGTAAATACATGGGATGCTATAAATTGCAAAGAGTTGGGAGAAAGTTTCCTAGGTGTTATTATGGATGAAACTGTCAATCCATCAATGTTGGATTCCAAAAAATTTTCAACTTTGAAATTGGTGAGTTGCCCTATACTCCAATTAAAGAAGATGGTGAGCCTATGATACAAAAATTAGGCTTTAAGTCATTGTATCACATTGAAGATGATCATTGCAATGGTATTGAGGATGTAGATCTTGAAGTTGGAGATAATCCAAATTTTTTCTTTAACTCATCGTATAGCATTGAGGATGATAATTGCAATGGTATTGAGGATGTAGATGTTGAGGATAGAGAGAATAATTATTCTCATGCTATTGATATTCAACATTGTCTTCATGATATACAAGTTATTTCTCCTCTTCGAATGGAATTAGATCAACAAGAGGATTTTCAAATGGAAAATAGTGACTGTAGATATTTTGAAGTGAACAAGAAAAAAAGAAGTTCATCCACAAGGTGAGAGTGCATAATAGAAAAAAGTACTACATTGACTCCTAATAAGAGATGCTCATTCGAAAGAATTCAGATGGTTTCAATGCATGATTGTTGTGAATAGAGATGCTGTCAAATAGCTTGTAGGGATAAAATAATGGATGCAAGGTTAAACTTTTGGGGACAATGCTATTCAAATAGATGCAAATATGTATTTGATTGCATGAATATGGTCTACAAAGGTAATAATGTGAACTCAAGTCATTGCTTGAGATTTAATTTCATGTTTGATGCAAAAGAAGTATGTACCATGGCTTGGTATTTAATTCATGGTATTGGAAAGAGCTCATTTTATAGGCTATGAGAAAAGTTTTTACGTGGTCAAAAGGTATCCATTCATGGGAATAATGGAATACTTAAAAAAATTATCAAACATATAGAAATAACAAAATTTCTGATACATGATTTCATTTATAATAATGTAGATCAAATGCCACACAAGTTGAGAACATATACAAATGGTTCCCATGAAACACAAAGAGTGCTTCCATCACATTACAAACAAGTGTATATTCTTCGAGATGTGAATATTAAATTTGAGAGTTTGGGATATAATAAATTATCTCAACCAAAATTTTCAAGAATGTGGAATACAAAATTTAGAACAGTTTCTTTATCAAAGTCAAGTACCTTTTCCAAATGTGACTTTTGTTTAGGAATAAAACCAGAATTACAATCTACAAAAAACCATGAAGAATGTGCAAGATACTTAGCACAAGGAAGATCTCATATGCTACATCAAATGAATTGTAGAAATATATACTATGCTTGAAGATTTTCCACAAAATTATTTCCAGATAAGTGTTTAGCAGATATTGTTATTGGGCATTCAAAACCATTGTAGTTGAGATTCTACATGAGTCAAGGGATACCCTTGATGCAATATAAATTGCATCCAAGAAATATTGATTGGTTACCTGCGAATAGTATAGAGTTGTGGAAGAAAAATGAAGATGGCATATTGAAGCTTCCTAAAGGAATTCCAGTATGTGAAGGATAATGAAAGGGTCATGGAAGGACTCCTAAGATATATCAATTGGTGGAAAATGCACCTGGAAGAGAAGGGGGATAACTCAGATTATGGCAAGTGGATTGATCTGGTACTTACTTATTGGAAAAACCTTATGGATATTTTGAAATCTCAAATAATATGGAAGGATACATATTATAATGATTTTAGGCCAAAAAGTGGATGCAAAGCCTTTGGATCTTCAAATCTTGTGCAAGATAATACATTTGATAATGAGCATATAGATGAAAATGATGTACACTTTTGTGGTCCATTTCATAACAAACCAACAAAAGAATTCGATCCATGCCTTGATGTGAGAAAAGGAGACTTCTTTCTCATAGAACCATGTGATGTAATGTACCCTATGTGGCTTGGCATGGCGAAAACTGAAGTTAATCAAACTAGAGAATTAGAAACATATCTTAAGGTTCAGATACAATATTGGATACCTATTTCGAAAAGGAAAAAATATCAGCGATGAAGAACTATCTGGGGATTTTTGGACAAAATATTGGAGAGAAAATATTGTTGATCCTCAACTTGGGAGAATACTTCTTCTATTCTTTGGGCTTGGACACCAAAAGATGTCCGCAAACCAAATAAAACCAAAATTCCAACAGTAGTGATATCGAAGGTAAAACAAAGCCAAGGGAAAGGAAATGAAGTATTTGAACATTTGAGCTACTTCCAAAATGAAGATGATTGAAATTTGTAATTAAATTATAATAGCTTATATGATATTGATCATATTTAAAGATCATTATTGTTTTTAATGTATCCATGATACTATTTTGCATAACTATGTTATAATTTGAAAATAATTTCTAAGTTATTATTCTAATACTTCATCGTGAAGTTTTGATTGTTTGTCACCCTTATCTCATCTCACTTGCTTAGATATTGATATTTCTTTTGTGTGTGATATATGGAATGTTGGAAGGGTGTAAATCCTCCAAAGCTTGTGTTTTCTTTTGATTTGCTAACTTTTTATGTTGTAGGAATTAATGTGAACTAGATGGCTTTGCTAACTTTTTGTGCAAGAAATAATGTGGACTAGATGGCTCTCCATTAGCACCAATGTTGTTGACTACAAAAGGATATCATTCACTACATTCAATCAGATGGATTGTTATCATATATTAAATTTGTTCCGGTGTTTCTGAACACCATGCAATTTTGGGATCATTCAATTACATGGATAGTTAACCATACATTAAATTTAAGTAGGTGTTTCTGAACACCATATGTTTTTGAGATAATTGCCTTAAATGGATAGTTATAGATTCAATTATATTTTCTCATCATTTAATAATATTCTATGTTACTCATAGATTTTGAGTTTTCTTGAAGTCATTATGTTTTTATATTTTGAAGATATTGATTCAAATGATTGGATGTATGCACACACACACACACACACACACACACACACACACACACACACACACATATATATATATATATATATATATATATATATATATATATATATATATATATATATATATATATATATATATATATATATATATATATATATATATATATATATAAGTTTGAAAGTTCTTTTGCATAAATTTATCAATATTTGATATTTCTAAATATTTTGAGTTCTCTGGGAATAGGTATATCTTTATAATTTGAAGATATTTAATTAAATAATTGATATGGTTATATACATATATACACACATTGTGCACACATGCACACACACACATACACACATACACACACATACATAGATATATGCATATATATATATGAAAGAACTTGGAGAATCTTGTAGAAGGTAGAAAAGTGCATTTCGAAGCGATGAAGTTTGGTCAAGCCAACTGGCACAAGACCAAACCTTGAGCTTATGGAGACTCAAATAGACCTTATAGGCATGCTATAAGTGCAAAGAAACACACTATGTACTTTGGAGCATCAAGGAGAATGAGTCGATACAAAACAGATAGGTTCGCGGGTCGACTAGCTCAAAAACTTACTATCTATGGAAGAGATAATGAACTTCAAATGCCCATAGCGACCAACATGATTACAATTAGAGAAAATCCTTTTATTGGAGTGATACACATAGGATTGAGTGTATGGAATGCACAAAAGTATAAGGAATAAGCAAAATATGCTATAGGAATGAATGCGACATTCACCAGTGGTACTTCCTATTTTTCAGGAATACGTAGAGATTGACCCCGAGACAGAAAAATGCAGAATCGCCCAATCTACTGAACCAAATGATTTGAAACTTTACAACACTAAACTAGACACTTATAATTTTCCAATGAGTCATCTTGCACTCAATTTGGAGCTCTGGAGAGAGAAGCAGCCTCTGCAAGATTACTGTTGGCGAAGAAGATGATGCAGAGAATTGAAGGAGCAAGACAATGATGGTCACAAGTGTATGTATATTGCTTCCATGTAATGTACAAGTGATTTGAAGTCTTTATATAGACTCTAAGAGTGTTCCAGGACTTTTACAAGTTGAATTTGAATTCAAATGAAGGTGGAATGGTTGTTGGAGGGAATCAATTCACTTTCCTACAATCTAGGAAAAGTGAAGATCTACTTTGATCTACTTTTAGGTGATTGATTGCTTGATTGAATGCAACTTCAACCACCATAAATTCGTGGGATTTGGGCTCTATCTTTCTACCTTTACATGTGTAAAGCTCAAGGCTTTTACAACGGTAAGTGAACCATCAAAATTCTCTCAAAAAAATACAATAAATGAGCATATGAAAAAGAACTCTCCAACGGATATTCTTTCGACGCGATAGCCTTTGATGTAGATCAAATCCACCTCAAGCATAGTGTAAGCTTGATGTTCCAACAGCTCCCCCTCAAGCTAAAGTATTCTTGAGTCTTCATTCTCTGATAGGTTGAATACCTACCATAGCTTTGAATCTACAAAGCTTTACTCCATCAAGTGCCTTCATCATCATATCTGCTACTTGCTTTTCAGTAGGAACAAAAGAAATGTCAATCTCCTTTGCCATGAGCTTCTCCCTGATGAAGTGGTAATGGACTTCTATGTGCTTGGTTCTCACATGGGAAATAGGATTTGCCGCTAGATGCATGGAACTTACATTATCTTCAAATATGTGAGGTTTGAAACTCACAAGTCCCAAATCTGTATACAATGCTTTTAACCATATTGCCTCTTGAGTTGCTATGGTCAAGTGTGTAAATGCTAAGTAACCAGATCTACTTTTTCTATCATCCTTAGCTCCTGCCCAATCTGCATCTGAGTAGATTTTGATATCCAAATCTGAAGAGTAAGGATAGAATATACCTTCGTTGATTGTACCTTTGAGATACTTAAGTACTCTCTTAGCCGCATCCATGTGTGGTCTTCTCGGTGAGTGCATGAACTGACTAAGCACTCCCACACTATATGAGATATCTGCCCTTGTATGAGTAGCATATATCAAGCTACCTACCAAGCTTTGATACTCTTTAATGTCTTCAATTTTCTCACCTTCATAAACACTTAGTTTATGATTCATCTCCAAAGGTGTACCTGCAAGTTTAGTGTTCTCCATTTTGAACTTGAGAAGAAGATCTTAAATGTATCTTCTTTGAGTCAAATACATTCCTTCATCTATGTATATCACCTGCATACCTAGGAAATATGTGAGCTCACCTAGGTCACTGATTTTGAACTCCTCTTGCATGTGTCTCTTGATCCTTTGAATGCCATTTAGATCATCACCTGTCACAATAATATCATCTACATATACACATAGATAGAAAACCTCATTGTGATCCCTTTTGATGAATAGAGAAGGATCTGAGCTGCTAGCTTTGAACCCTTGATCTTGAAGATATGTAACCAACCTGTAATTCCAAGCTCTAGGAGCTTGTTGGAATCCATAGAATGATTTCTTAGGTCTGCAAACATAAGATGGATGATTAGGGTTTTCAAAACCTGGTGGTTGTGACATGTATACCTCTTCACTTATCCAACCATTTAAGAATGCATTTTTCACATCAAGTTGGAGGAGTCTCCAATTCCTTGCAACAACTACACTTATCAATGTCCTGATTGTAGTCATCTTTGCAATTGGCGAGAATGTTTCCTCATAGTCTATACCATGAGTTTGTGAGCATCCTTTGGCAACTAATCTTGCCTTGTACTTGCAAATTGATCCATATGAATTTCTTTTAACTTTATATACCCATCTGCAACCAATTACCTTTTGATTTGGTGACATTGGAACCAAATCCCAAGTGTCCATTTCCTTCAATGCATCTATCTCTTCGTTCATGGACTTTTCCCAATTAGGGTTTCCCTTTGCCTCTTCATAGGTTGAGGGTTCCTCTGAAATAGAGTCTTTTGCCAAGTAGATTGAATGCTTCGTAACAAATGTGGAATCATATCCATACCTTTCTGGTTGTTTCTTCTCTCTTGCTGATCTTCTAGGTGCTTGTTTGGAGCATTCTCCAACCTCTTGCATCTTTGCTTTGCCTCTTGATTTCCATAGCTTGTAATCCTTTTCTCTTTCATCTTGGTCATCGTCTGTATCACTTCTTGGATCTTGGACCTGTGTATCATGGTTGCTTCCTAATTGATGAGAATCAGAATCAAGATCATATGGTAGTGTTACCTTTTGTTTGTCTTCATCATACCAAGACCTGTGTTCTTCAAACACAACATCTCTACTTGTAGTGAATTGCTTGGTTGAAGGATTGAAGAACCTGTAACCCATCTGAGTTGAATCATATCCAATAAACACTGCCTTTGTTGCCCTTTCATCTAGCTTACCTCTTATTTGTGATGTTACATGAACATAAGCTAAACAACCAAAAACCTTGCAATGTCCAAGACTAGGTTTTCTTCCATGCCATGCTTGATAAGGAGTCATACCTTGAAGTGATTTGGATGGTAGTCTATTGACAAGGTACACAACATTTGAAATAGCTTCTGCCCATAGATAATGTGGCAACTTCTTCTCTTCAAGCATTGTTCGGGCTGATCCAACCAATGTCTTATTTCTCCTCTCTGCGATTCCATTTAGTTGAGGAGAGTACCTGGTAGTCACTTCCCTTTTGATACCTTTTTCCTGCAAGAACTCATCAAACTCTTTGGAGAAGTATTCTCCCCCTCCATCAGATCTGAGCTTCTTTAGTGATCTACCTATATGATTCTCCACATGTACAAGATACTTCTTGAAGCAATCAAACACTTCATTCTTACTCTTGATAAAGTATAGAACAGTCCATCTACTATGGTCGTCAATAAATGAGACATAATACCTTGATCCTGCCAATGAAGGTTCTTGACTTGCTCCCCATACATCTGTATGTGCTAAATCCAATAAGTTGTTGTGGATGTAGCCTTTGTGGTTGAATGGTTGTCTTTGTGCCTTCCCAATCTGACATGCATCACACCTGTTGATCATGTGTTTCTTTGATATGTTCGGCAGTCCTAGAACACTTTGATCCCTGCATATATCCTTCAAGGTTCTTTCATTCACATGAGCAAGTCTCTTATGCCACACTTCAAGCTCACTTAGGGTTTGAGACCCAAAGTTGAATAGAGCTATGTTCCTGGTTTCTCCTACTTCAAAAGTAAAGAGCCTACCATGCTTCTCACCTCGGGCTATCTTTTTGAAGCCTTGACATGGATCTTCCACAAAAGCTCCATGTTGGGTGAACCTAACTTGCAAGCCTTTTTCAACTATTTGGCCTACCCTTATTAGGTTTTTAGTGATAGTGGGTACATAGAGAACCTTACTCAGAATGTTTGTTCTGCCATTGAAAGCTTTGACATTACCAATCTACTCCACATTGTGCTTCGTGTCATCCCCTGTTTGCACTTCATGTCTATGATTTGGACTTTCCAAGTCAGATAGAAGAGCAATGTTGCCTGCAACATGATTCGAACATCTTGAATCTATGTAGAACAAATGATCATCTTCTTTACCTTCTTTGTGGCTTAGATTCATAAGAAGCAATGAGTCTTCATGTGGTTGATCTTCTGAATAATTGTTATAGTCCCTTCTATTATGCTTCTATTGTTATTGTTGAAGTTGTGTCCACCTCTGCCTCTATTGCCGCCATATCCATCTCTTCCACTTCCTTTCTAGGTCTTTCCATTGAACCAGCAATTTTGAGTGGTGTGGTTGGTCTTATCGCATATGGCACAAGGTTGAACATTCTGACCTTTGGCTTTGTCTTGCTTTGGTCCTTTCTTCTTCCTTTTCCACTTGCTCTTGCTTGCAAAGTTGGCTCGGGAAGTCTCTTCTTCATCTTCTTCCTTCTTCTTGCCTTTCTGCTTCTTATCCTTCTTATCTGCATATAGAGCACTAGTTGAATTACCATGATAGGAGTTACCTTCCTTTATGCTATTGTTGGCTTCTTGATTGAAGAGTTGTCCAAGAAAGATGTTGAAGTCTGGAGTTTGCACATCCATGATGAGATCATAAGCAGTCATGAAGGATTGCCATTGCTTATCACTTCGAATGCCATTGAGAATTTTCCTCATGATGACCTCTTCTTCAATCAGCTCTCCAATGGATGCTAACTGATCCGCAACCTCTTTGACCTTGGTAACAAACTCTGTGATGGTTTGTTTAGGCGTCTTCTTCATTTGGTTGAACTCGTTCCAAAGATGATTCTTTCTTGCTTTGGTACTAGCAGAAAAGAAAGTCTTGAGGGCATCCCAAGTCTCTTGAGATGTCTTGCATCCTCTAATATGTGGTAATAGAAAGTCAGAGATAGAGTTTAGTATGTACGACCTTGCTTGAGCATCCCTTGCGCACCAAAGTGTGAGCTTATCTGTCTCCTCTTGTGTAGGTCCTCCTATGGATCTTGGAATAGGCATAGCTTCATCACCTGCTACAATTCCATAAAGATTTCTACCTTGCAAATAGGCCTCCATCCTGATTTTCCAAACCGCGTAGTTGTGTCGATCAAGCTTCTCTATCATTGAGGGAAAGCCGTCACCCATCTTGATCTAGCTCTGATACCACTGAAAGAACTTGGAGAAGCTTGTAGAAGGTAGAAAAGTGCGTTTCGAAGTGACGAAGTTTGGTCAAGCCAACCAGCACAAGACCATCCCTTGAGCTTATGGAGACTCAAATAAACCTTATAAGCATGCTATAAGTGCAAAGAAACACACTATGTACTTTGGAGCATCAAGGAGAATGAGTCGATACAAAACAGATAGGTTCGCGGGTCGACTAGCTAAAAAAACTTACTATCTATGGAAGAGACAATGAACTTCAAATGCCCATAGCAACCAGCGTGATTACAATTAGAAAAAATCCTTTTATGGGAGTGATACACATAAGGTTGAGTGCATGGAATGCACAAAAGTATAAGGAATAAGCAAAATATGCTATAGGAATGAATGCCACATTCACCGGTGGTACTTCCTATTTTTCAGGAATACGTAGAGATTGACCTTGAGACAGAAAAATGCAGACTTCTCCCAATATACTGAACCAAATGCTTTTCAACTTTACAGGAATAAACTAGACACTTATACCTTTCCAATGCATCATCTTACACGCAATTTGGAGATCTCGAGAGAGAGCTGCAGCCTCTGCAAGATTACTGTTGGCGAAGAAGATGATGCAGAGAATTGAAAGAGCAAGACAATGAGGGTCAAGAGTCATTTCAAGTGGTCGCCGGAGGTTAGTCCTTTCGCTTTGAAGCTTGGTGTTAAAGTGGGCGTCGCTTTAGTGCAAGAAAAAGAGTGAGTTTGAATTAGAAAAAAGAAGAGAAAAAAAAAAAAAAAAAGAAGAAGAGAAAAAGAAAAAGAAAAAAAAAAAGAGAAGAAGAAGAAAAAAGAGAAAAAAAAAAAGGAAGAAAAAGAAAAAGAAAAGGAATTTAGAAAAGTTTCAAAAAAGTAGAAGTGTGCTCCCCTCTTTTGTGGGATTTTTGGCCTTTTTGTGGGATTTTTGGCCTTTTTGTTTTTCCCTGAAAAGCGGTGTATTTGGATGCGATGTGATCGGTGGGGGGAGTTTCCCTTGTCTGTGGTCTGCTTTCTCTCTATGATGGAGGGTCGTGCCGCTGGGCATTGAAAATTAAAAGTGGTGCAAGTTCCTTCGGCCATGGATGTGGCTTCGACCTCTCTCGTGAAAAGTAATCGGCCCCCCCCCCCCCCTGGGGAGACCGGCACTCTGGCCGCTCTGCTGGAGGGGGGGTCATGTGCCGCCCCTGGGGCATCCGAAAGTGTTGAATCCCCCATCGTGTCCCTCAGTAGACCCGCAGTTCTGTCTGCTCAGGAGGAGCTCAAGAAAGTTTGCCTCGTCGGCCAAGTGTTTGGCCCTAGGCCCCCGCTCGAAATCATGCGACAATGGCTTCGAAAAGAGTGGTTCCCTCGAGGTCTAATTGTCAGCAAATGTCAATTCTTACCAGCAAACCACATGCTGCTAGTCTTTGAAAATGAAGAGATGGCGTTCCAAGCCCTAAGCGTTCGCACCTGGCAGCTCGGTCGGACGACCCTGTGCTTATTCAGATGGTCCCGGGACTTTACCCCCGACAAATCGAAATCACTTCGGTACCCTCTTTGGGTTGAGCTCCCTAACCTCCCATACTTCTTGTACAACTTCGTGTGGGACATAGTCTCCCCTATCGGCAAGCCGTTGGCTTCACGAGAAGACATTGGTGGTCTCATCTATGAGGGTGCAAGACACTCGTTCAATGCTAGATGGCACCCACAAATATGCGTCGAGGCCGACCTCAGTTCGCCGCTTCCATCAACGATCAAAGTGGACATGGGCGAAGGTGATGTTTGGGAGCAGGATATCACCTACAAAAACCTCCCCAACGCGTGCTTTCGTTGTGGCCAGCAAGGTCACAGGATTAAAGACTGCCCTCTCAGGCAAAAAAACAAGCGATTTCAAGAAGCCTCCAAAACTGCTCAAGACAACTTTGACGATTTGACCCACTTGACCAAGGAAGGGGAAGGCAAGGGCCTCCTCAATCCACAAGCTGATGCCGATGGCTTTACTGAAGTTAGAAGAAGAAGGAAAAGAAGTCCGAGGGCCAACGGTGAAAGGAACAACCTGCCAATTACCCCACACAGCAATTTGTATTGCAATCTTGGAAAGGAGATCAACGAGCTCGACTACCCAGGTGGGAAGCCACCTGAGGTAGACAACTACGACGAAGCCCTAGAGATCCCTGACAATAAAGAAACCCCCCAGGAGGGCTACACTACAAGCAAAGAAGATGGTTTCACTACTAATAATGAAGACAACATGGATAGTGAAAGTTCCATCATTGGATCGACGATCCCGGAAACGATGACGAGCACGGGGCCCAATTCTCCCCAGCGGGGGGCATCCCGCAAAGGGAAACAGCCTTTGGAGTTACCCTGGAAAAGCCCCCATAAGAACCGATTTCTAAGTCGGGATCAGATCCCAGCGAAAAAGAAAGATGAAGCCAAGAGAAGAAAGGACAAGGCTCCCTCCCGCAAAGAGGGATCAATACAAAAATGATTGTCATCTCGCTAAATGCTAGGGGGCTAACCGACCCCTCAAGAGCGGCCATCATTGGTCAATGGCTCCGCGACATTAGCTTAAAACCAGACATTATATGCATTCAAGAGATTAAAATTGACGGAGAAGACCTTCTGAAACGGCTCAGACAGGTTTCCTCGGCCCATGTGTGGATCCCAACAAAGCACCAGCGGGGGTCCGGTGGAACGGCTATCGGTGTTAAACAACCCTGGCTTGAAAAGCTTGAGAACTCCATTGAAGATGTAAATCACCGCTGGATTGCGGTTTCTTTTGGTGCTCCCCTCTGTGTTACTATGGTTTCTTTGTACGCCCCTAACGGGGATTTGGAGAGGCTGAACACTTGGACTTCTCTTGACTCGCTTCCCCACAACGTGCTCATTTGTGGAGACTTCAACATGGTGGAGGACCCTTTGAACAGATGGATGGGCAAGGGCAGGGTCATCGACAGTCGGGAGAAAGAAACGTTGGACATGACCAAACTCCACTTGGATCTGGTCGAATTCAAAGACTCGAATGGCTTTTCCTGGTCGAATCTCCAAGCGGGCGAGGATCTGAGGAAAGCTAGACTTGATAGATGCTACATCTCTCAGAGCCTTACTCATCTGTGGGGCCACCCCTCCATCACGCAACGTACTGACCTCACCATCTCTGATCACTACCCGATCGTTATCACTTTTCAACCTTCCAACAGGACCCACAAGGCTCCGTGGTTCCATGCCAATGCTTCCACCTTCTCTCTCCCCTCCGTCCATCAAGAGATTGCCGATGTGTGGAAGGTGGCGTTCGCCTCTGGCTTGGCCCCAGCCAAGTGCTGGAGAAGTGCGGTCGACAAGTCTCGCAAGATCATGATCAGAACTAAGAAGATGCTCGAGACAGTGCGGCGGGCTCGTAGGGAAGCGCTTTACCACAAACTCTGGCGACTCGAGGAGGAAGTAAACAAAGGAAAACACCAAGCCCAGAAAGGTCTCCGAAAAATCAGAGCAGCGTTGAGATACGAGGAAGAAATACAAAGGAAAAACTTGCAAATCTTCTTCAAGGAGTGGTGGGCTGGAAAAGCCGACAAACCCACCAAAGAGATGTGCAGTATCCTTAAAAGGAAACACAACAGAGAGACGATTCCCCTACTGCTAGACCCACATGGCAATGTATGCAACTCGGAAGAAGATAATGTTGGCATCATCGAAGGGCACTTCACGAGACTCCTGGGAACCTCGAACCCCCTCTCCCACCATAGAAGGGACTGCATGGCTGCCATTTCTAGGGTTTCCCCCCGGAGAATACCACCCAACCTCCACTCCTTGCTTCATGCCCCGATCTCTGAATCAGAAATCATTGAGGTCATTGACGCCCTCCCTCTCGGTAAAAGCCTGGGACCTGACGGACTCACTAACGAGTTTTTTAAATCCTTCAAGCTGGTGGTTGCCACCCCTCTTCGGATGGTTTGGCAAGAAGCGCTAAAATTTGGTGCTCTTCCTTCTTGTATAAATAATGGAATTATCAAGCTGATTCACAAGAAGGGGGAAAAAAACAGAATCGAGAACTGGCGGCCAATTACGATGCTCCAAACAGCATACAAGATCGTCGCCAAAGTCATTGCCAACAGACTTGCGTGCCACCTGAGATCTTGGCTTAGTGAGGACCAAAAAGGTTTCATCAAAGGCAGGTCCATCCTGGAAACCATTATGGATATTTGGGAAGGTATTCAATTTGCAAATGAGTCTAATCAAGATGTGGTCTTCCTCAAGATCGACTTTGACAAAGCCTACGATAGGCTACAATGGGACTATATTCTGCAGTCGCTCCAAAACCTCGGATGTAGTCAGAAATTCACCAAGATGATCGCGACCCTTCTTGGCAACGCAACGACCCAAATTAACGTTAACGGCAAACTTTCGAAGGCAATCCATCTTAAAAGATCTATTAGACAAGGGTGCCCTCTTGCCCCCTTTCTCTTTGCCATCGCCACTGAGGGGCTGAGCAGACTTGTGGCTCATCATGTGGAGGCTGGCAATATCAAAGGCCTCCAGCTACCTCACAACCACAGTCAAATAACCATGAGACTTTTTGCCGACGATATGAACGCGTTCGTTCACAATGATAATACCAGCCTAGAGACTTTCTGGAGGTGTCTTGATACCTTTTGTGAGGCCTCTGGATCCAAAATCAACCACAATAAGACCGCCTTTAGGGCCATTGTGGGACATCAACCTGGCCTTCTCATTGATCATGGCTGTCAAATCATTCCGCAGGGCCAAATCTTTCGGCTGCTTGGAATCCCCTTGGGGTTTGGCGTCTCTATGGAGCAGCGATGGAACTGGGTGCTGGCCAAACTTGAAAACAAGCTCAATTACTAGAGAGGCATGCAAATCAATCTCGCTGGACGAGCGATGGTTATCAACACGTTCCTCCTCTCGTCTACCATCTATTTCCTTTCTTGTTGGAGACCGAATGAGCAAGGCCTGTCCAAACTGAATAGCATCTGCAGAAACTTTCTTTGGATGGGTGATCACAACAGAAGGGGGGTGCCTAAAATCAAATGGGCCATCTGCACCAGCCCTAGAGATAGCGGGGGGCTTGGCATCCTGGACATTGGGTGCATGGCTAACAAACTGGCTGCCAAGTGGATGATTAAAGCTTGGTGCAATAGGGAGGCCTCGTGGGCCAAGCTGATCTTCAGAAACAAAAACGAGTTGGCCCTCACGGGGTCACCGAACTGGAAGAACCTTGACATCATGACCCTGCTATTCTCCCCGATACCTGTCTTCCCGAAAGGCTCCAATCTCGTATGCTCTCTTTGGAAGGGCTGGAATAAAGTCAAAAGCTTCACAAGAATTAGTGAGGACTGGAAGTGGGCGGCCGGAATCAGACAAAACGACTCTATCTGGTTTCCGATACATGGCATCCGGAGTGTGGAGTCGTGGAACATTCAAAATGCCAAGAAGTTATGGAACAAAGGATTCAAAAAATGGAAACACCTCTGGAAACATGACACCAACAGTTGGATCAACTACGAGGATATCGACCCTCGCATAAACATCTCCTACGAAGAATGGAACACCTTGCAAAGCAGATGCCTCGCTTGGGATCGTCACAAAACGCGCCTTCTCATGGGACATGATGCTCCGAACGCGCGTGGTCTCAAATGGCACAATGGAAATAGCCTACTCAAAATCCCGAACATCAAAGAAACGACTGACCTCCAGATCAGCCTCAACAAGAAGTGGTGCCTGTCTTGGACGCGGCTTCGGTGGGACATGAAATTCATGGGTATCTGGCACCCACTTATAGAGATTAAGAAGTCGGTCCTCTTATGGCAAATTCTTCATCGAGGAATTTGGACTAACCATAAGGCAAGCAAAATTTGTGGGATCCCTCCGTGGTGCAAACGCTGCCACCGTGCAATCGAAGATGTCCCACACATCTTCCTTACTTGCCCCAACTCCTACAGAATCTGGCAGATGGTTGGACTGAAAATCAGAGTTCAGAAACAGCTTAGTTGGAAACAAGTCCTTTTGGGTGAAGCGATTGGATGCTCTGCGGCTCTCTGGAACGCAATCAGAGGGGAAGTCCTGTGGAAAATTTGGCGGGAGCGGTGCGCTCTCAACTTCGGCGACCCCCCCAGGGAGTGGTCGATTGAAAAATCTCTATTCCTCCTTGGCAAAAGGATTGTCAACAGTAAGAAATCCCCCCCCCTTCAGGCACCATCAAGTCCTCCTTTTGATCAACAACAAGCTCAAACCCAAGTGGGTCCCGCATGAGGGCGACGAGAGGGTGATCAACCTTCTTTGTAATGCAACCTAGGAATCAACCAAGCCTCCCCTGCTTTGTGGGATTTGGGGGGTCCCGTGGGCACTAGTCCCCTTCTATTGTACCTTTGTTTCTTAATTTAATTCAAGTCCGGGAGAGTAGGCTATTGCCGAACTTCCTTTATATAAAAAAAAAAAGTGTATGTATATTGCTTCCATGTAATGTACATTGAGTGATTTCAAGTCTTTATATAGACTCTAGGAGTGTTCCACGACTTTTATAAGTTGAATTTGAATTCAAATGAAGGTGGAATGGTTGTTGGAGGGAATCAATTCACTTTCCTAAAATCTAGGAAAAGTGAAGATCTACTTTGATCTACTTTTAGGTGATTGATTGCTTGATTGAATGCAACTTCAACCACCACAAATTCATGGGATTTGGGCTCTATCTTTCTACCTTTACATGTTTAAAGCTCAAGGCTTTTACAACGGTAAGTGAACCATAAAAAATCTCTCAAAAAAATACAATAAATGAGCATATGAAAAAGAACTCTCCAACGGATATTCTTTCGACGCGATAGCCTTTGATGTAGATCAAATCCACCTCAGCATAGTGTAAGCTTGATGTTCCAACTATATATATATATATATATATATATATATATATATATATATATATATATATATATATATATATATATATATAATATTAGTATTCAATATAATTTTGTAAGTAATTTGTTACTTTTAAAAGATTACATTTATTTTATCTTTTAATCTATTTTTCAATATGTTTATAAGACTAAGATAATTGATTTGCATTTTCATAATATTAAGGTCAATCTTCTTTTCCCTAGCAATCCCATTGATGAACTAATTTTTAATTTATAATAATATGCTCAATGTTGAGTTTTGTCAACTGTCTCATTAATATGCGCAATCTTGAGTTTTCTAAATAATATTTTGCTTCTTATATGGAACTTCAATCTTAGTGTGACTAATTTATAATTAATTTGAGAGTTGAAAGAGGCTCTTACATCTACTCAAAACTTTATTTTTTTTAATATTAAGGACGAGAATGATGAGACTACATGAGGTTGAAACTCTAATATTGACCCCTTAAACAATCATAAATTGTAATATGTATATTGACAATATGAACATTTTTATCCACTTAGGAAGAGGATCATTGAGTTCAAACCTTAGCGTTGTAAATTAGGAGCAACTTGAGTCCAAGTCCCTTCTAATTTGCAATATTAGGCCTGAGTTAAGATTTGAAGACTTTGTTATAAAAAAGAGCAGAAACTACCTTTTGTAAATTTGGAGAAGCTTGAATACCAATCTCTAGTCATTTTTTAAGATATCCAAAAAACATGAATCATTTAAAAAACATAGAGTTGGGAAATATAGAATTGTCCCAAATCATGAATAAGTCCTAATTTTCTTGAACATGCCTTCTCTCCAAATTGTGCGCTCACTAGAGAGAGAGATGTGCGATTGCAGTTTATTCCCTAAAAGCGTAGGGCATTGGGAAACAGTGTGCCCTCAAGCTCTCTCTCTCTCTTGAACGTTGTTAAGGTTAATATCCCATGGACTTGACACAACACTATTATCTCTAGAAACGTCAATTTCGTAATACAGTATGAGCGACGACAAGCATGAAATGCACCTATAGCACATAAGCTCATTTTTACCCAACTATGTTAGCTGGACCAAGCCAAGGGCCGAGTGCACAAGACTTTTAGCCTTGGAAACCAAACCTTAGGCTAGGTGAACAAGACTATGAACCATGCAAGCCAAACTAAAGCTATATAAAGATTTGAATCAACTCCACTACATGGAGCAAACCTTGGGCCAAGTGAAATAGATCTTTAACCTTGGGTCAAGTGAACAATATTTTTAACTATTCAAAACAAAACTTAAAGTAGGTACACAAAGAAAAGGAACAAAAAAGATTGTGTGTGAGCAAGGCTAGTCCAAATGTTTGGGTCATGATTGAATGGAAAGATTGATTATCTAGCTAGTCTTGTAAGGGATTCTCAGAGGTCCTTTAGGTTAGCGTTCAAAGCTATTTCTATGGATTGTAACTAGCCTTGGACATCTCATGAGATACATCATGTGATAGCAAGTACTAATCCACCACATGCTAGAAGGATCACAAATATACGATTGGTAGCCTTTTTCTCATCATCTCTTGGCAACCACTTGCAAGACCACCAAAATTTCCAAACCATGTCTATCCTAGCTCTTAGTTTAAAGAAAGATAAAGTAATCAAGGGCCTTTTCATGATGTGGATCCCATGCTCTTTCATTGAAAAGTAGAGAAGGTTAAGGAATGGAGACGTTTAGGAGTTTGGGTCTAGACCAACTTTCTTTAATTGTAGCACTCATTCCATAAGGCAAAATATAGTTATTATGTTAGATTATCATAGATATGGACATGAGAATGTCATAACGCTAGTAGATCATGGAGTGCGACATCATTCATAAACATATCATTAATATAAAATTCAATCAATAGCTTATCTTTATCCCTATGAGTAGGATAATTCTCTTCTAACTTTGAGCACACATGCACTATGGCATCACTCAAAAGTATTTCTGGCCTTGATCTTCAATTAAAATATCGTTAGGTTTAGCATCATGAACATCTCCATCGGCGTGCATGTAACACATCTCTCAAACACCTTGCTATTTATGTGCCATACAACATCCCATATCCTGATTGAGCAATTTTCTGTGGTGTTTTATAACCGGATGGAACATGTCCTTGTGTGCTTGGGAAGTGGAAATCATTGATATAATCCTTATTACAACTTATGTGATTGCTACATCCACTATCTATGTACCATACATTGTCATGCTTATGCATAATTGCAAAAAATGTAGTGTGACCTACACTTGATGAAGTTTTTTCATGATTACTTTGAACTTTGAAGCCTTGATTTCTTTGATTTACACATTTTCCCCAATCCTTTGCATAATGTCCATTCTTCCTATATATGTAGCATTCTTCCTATATATGTCACATTCTAGCTGGGACTTGTTTATTATTCTGTGTATCTGAAGCGTATTGAAAGTGTAATATGGATTCATGTGTTGTGTGGCCGAGCAAGTTGTTATAAATCTATTTTGTGCGATTTCTTTCTTTTGCATAGTCCTTTTCGGTACAGCAAGAACTTGCATAGGAAACTCGTTTTCCATATGACTTGTTTTTCTTGTAGGCATTGACATATTTGTATTTGTAGGACAGTGAAATTCATATCCTTTATGACTGAGAAAGTATTGACTATCTGTTTTGTGGAGGATTGTTTTTCTCTTACTGTTCTGAAATACTACCTTAGTTCTCCACTCTTTTAATGCAAGGAGAATTCAAGTATTAGACTACTACTATATGAATGAATGACTGATGTGGGATGTTGATTTCGCTTTCACATCGCTATCAAGGTAGCAATCAATATTTAGTGTTGATGATGAAGTTAAATCCACCACTATGCCAATTCTTAGAACTTGGGCCCCTACTTAAAATGAAGTAAATATGGATTCGCATGAACACCTTGGAATATGTACCATGTTTTAGAAGCTTGAAAATTTTAACTCGTACAATGACAGTTTGTTGTATGATCACCCGGAAATCCATGTGCATATAGCATGTTGAATGATCACAAAGTTTCTCATGATATGGTTTAATTTAGTGATTGGGCTCCCTTGTGCATGGATGGACCCACATACATGCATACACCTTTGTGGACGAGTACATTTCAATGTTTATGTACATCAAAACGCAGTATTAATAGGATGAAAATCAATGTTCCATCGTGATTTGAAGACCTAAAATAACATTTTTTTTGTTAATATTTCGAGTGTTAATAGTTTTAGATGTGCGAAGTCAAGTGCACTGCCCTCATTGAGATTGATTGCTATGTTATGGATGTTTCTTTTGCTGGAAAAAAATGAGAACATCAATTACATGAAGAAAATGTACAAAATTATTAATTTAAAGCCCTAAAAAGAAAGGTATAAAATAATTATCTGAGTCGTACCAATATTCTCACTCTTTGAGATCTCCTACGAAGCAACAACGGGCATCCATGAACGGAAACATTGTGTCGTGTGAAGCGCTCGGAGGAAAAAATAATTGGTACCTTGAAAAATAATGGGTTACCTTGAGCTTGCTTTCATGTTTGAATAAAAAATAATGTAATTGTAAGTATCTACGAAAGCCATTTTGAAATTCTATATGTCATTATGAAGATAGAAAAGTTAGTCCATTTGAAGGTACTTTGCATTGACGTCATGTGTGAAACAATGAAGTTTGTATAAAAATATGATGGGGGCTTCAAAGGATCACTTTAGGTATATTATTTGATGGTGTATTATGCAAAAGTATTCATGAGGTTTATGTTAATCATGAGGTTTATATTATTTGATGATATATTATGCAAAAAGTATTCATGAGGTTTATATTATTTGGTGATATATTATTCAAACGTGTAGTTACTTTATCAAACGTGTAGTTACTTTATCAAACGTGTAGTTACTTTACTAAATCTTAAAGAAGACACCTCACCCTTCAACACATTTTGGTCCTTTACTAAATCTTATTTTTGGTCTTTCTAAACGCACAATTTTCCATGTGATCACAATTTTTGCCTCCTTTTGCCGCTTCATGCCCTTGCTGTGATAACTTTAAGAACTTGCTTTGGGGACAATTTATTATTTACCTTATTTCAGCAATAATGGATGTATGATCACTTGTTTTCTTGACATAAGGTTTATTTTATGTCTAAGTACTTACACTTGGCATGAAAAGTTTATTTTGATCAAGTAGCATTGCATGCAATATCCCATAATCCTTGGATATTTGGCTCTAGAGCTACAAATCATATGATAAGTTTGGAATTAGAAGGTAAAAAATATCTTGCTCGAACTTAACATAAAGAGTGGGAGATGCTTCTAAGGTTTTAAAACCTATAGAAATAAGACACAAGTGTATCTTCTCATACCATGCTCTTGCTGCATGCTTTGAACCATAAAGTGCCTTAATCAATTTGCAAAGAAGATGGTATTTTCCTTTGACCTCAAATCCTTGTGGTTGTTGACATCCTCATATCGGTCACCAATATAATAAATGTTTTCTTGTTATTTAATTGATAGATACTTCTATCAAATTATGCACGTAAAAAAAATAACATCTTTGACTATGGTAATTCTACATGTAGATGCAAAAGTCTTTTCATGGTCAATATCTTTTCTTCTATGCACAACCTTTAACTATTAACCTTACTTTCCACTTGTCAATATCACTATTGTCTTTTCTTTTGATTTTGAACATCCACTTAATACCAATAGCTTTCTTTTCTTTTGGTAACTCACAAAGCTTCCAAGTTTGATTATTATGGATAGAATTGTTCAACTTTTGCATTCTTTTCTTCCATATATAATTATGCAATGCTTCTTCAACACTTCCTGGCTCATTTTGAACTAACGTAAGAGCCAAAAATATCAAAAATATTTTGAACTAACGTAAGAGCCAAAATTATAAAAAATCTTTACTTTCAACGCCATCAGCCACAAAAATAGCTTTTCTTGCTTTCTCATCAACGGTTTATCACAATTCTTTTGTTCTATGTGAATATATAATGGAGAATAAAGAACCCTAAAATATTTTACATTGAATTTATTATTGTAATAAGTTTCATGAGGTGTAATAACCTTCAAAGCTTCTGTACATTTCGTATTAAGAATGTGGTTTGTTTATGACTAGCATCAAACCAAAACTTGGAAGAAATCTTCTTTGAAAATAATATGCTATGTGCCATTTCTAGAAGTATACGATTTTTTCTCTCGGTAACAATATTTTTCTTTGGAGTATATGCCATTGTGAGTTGAAGAACAATGCCTTTTTATTCCAAGTAAGACTTACATCATTAGATGTATATTCGTCACTTCTATCACTTCTTTAAAATTTGGATTTTTTATTGACCATTTTCAAGCACAACTAGAAATTTCTTTAATTTAGATTAAAAACAATTGACTTTACATTTACACCAAAGACTATTAATATCTCTTAAAGTTATCAATGAATGTGATAATATATCTTTGATAATGAAGAGTCGCCTATGATAGTTCCAAACATATTTGGATTTTTTATTGACCATTTTCAAGCACAACTAGAAATTTCTTTAATTTAGATTAAAAACAATTGACTTTACATTTACACCAAAGACTATTAATATCTCTTAAAGTTATCAAGGAATGTGATAATATATCTTTGATAATGAAGAGTCGCCTATGATAGTTCCAAACATATTCAACTTTCTTAATGCTTAAATAAATCCATGTTTCTTTAAGCATATTTTGATTTTTGTTTCAAACATTCTTCATATGAATGTACATCATGTGATAAAGTTAAAATGGGTAAGTTCTCAATCATACGTTTTCAATCATTTGCAAAAGAGATGTATACTTGAGGTCATCAAATCTTGTATGTAGATAACATGGCTGATGTTCGACAGTACAAAAATCCCACTTCTATTTTCACCTTTTTAAAGAAAATTCTCTTCATTAATAAAAAAAGATATGACATAAATCTTTCTCAAAACTAAATTTATAATTATCTTTCAAGATGGAGAGCAAACTCTCCTTGATTTTTGGTACATAAAGAAAATTAGAAATTTTGGAATTACCACCTACTTTTGACTCAAGTGTGGCTTCCTCCCACAAAAACGACATCCAAATCATGATCGTTTCCAATAATCACTCTTCAATGTGAATACTTAATAAGAGAAAAAAAATATAATCATCATTTACATTGATGGCATGATCATGACAAGTCCTAGAGACTCAGTCCTTCAGTTTTTAAAAGTATGAGCTAAAGAAGTTTTTTTATGTTAGTGTACATGATTATCTTTGCATTGAATTCATTGACATGGATAGTTATGTATACATGATACAAAAAGAAACACATAGAAACTGTCTGAAAGGTTCAAAATGCATGATTCAAAACCTATGCAAAGCCCTATGGATGCTAATGCTTCTTTACAAGTAGAAGTATATCTAAAATTTTTTGCTACTACTCTTTATAGTCAAGCAATAGGTTTCTTGATATATGTTTGTAGTACACATCCAGATACATAGTTTGTGATTTCTCAAGTATCAAGGTTCATGCATAAAACTTTTGAAATTCATAAGAAAGGAATTCTATATTTTTGTAGATATTTCAATGCTAGAAAAAAATTTTCTTTGATGGATACTTATAAAATTTCATTCCATCATTTGCATTTAAATGCAAAGGGCTCAATATTTTCTTGCCTTTAATTCGAGCTCCATGATGATATTCTTTCCCTTTTAGATTGTAGTGCTTCTCTCTGAGGGTTTCTATGGAGCTATAATCTTATCCATAGTATATGAGTGCTAGAGTAACACTTTTTTATTTGTACTCGTAGAATTTGATGGCCATTTGAGCATTCCTCCTATATCCTCCCTTCTTTTCACGAATCCCATGACATATCTGGTGAACTCGATGTGAAAGGAGGGGGTGGGTGAATCAAAGAGTGCACAATGCAAAGTCTAGTGCAATAAATATGGATGATATTCTATCTCATTCTTATGCTTTCAAAAAGAGGATAGATGATAGAGAGCTATCTAGTCATTTCATGAATGTCTAACCAAGTGATGTGGATTTCGAATGGAAAAGATATTTCCAAGTTTTGAAAAGAATATGAACTCGAGGCAAAGTACCTAATCATTGGTTTGATAGCGATGATAGACCATGAACTATGTGAGAAATTCGTTTAAGTGTTTAAATTCGATTTGTGTGATCAACTCATGGAAAGAAAACAAATTACATGGGCTCAATAAAAAGCAATGCTCCTCAAGGAGTTTCTAGAGGACATGGATAAAGTGATGTGTAAATCCTTCCTAAAGTGGGTTCATATGCCCAAGGGCCAATCCATTCTAGAGATCAAAAGAGAATTTGAGAAACAATTTTAAGACATGTTTGATCATGATAAGAGATGCATAAGGCATGAAAGAGTGTTGTTGTTCAAAACACAAAATCAACAAAACCCAACAAGAAAACAAGACGAGACTTTCCTTACTCTGATAAAGTCATTACATACGATCGAACGAATTCTAAGAATCCAAGAAGCAAGACATGATACTAATCAATAGTTAAAGGTATATATACAAGGTTTTGAGGTGATCAAAAAGAGATTAGAGAAAAATTATATGAAGGAAATTCGGCAATTTTGTATGAAAATGAAGATCAAGGTGCTTCCTTAAGTGGTGATCCCACACAGAACTTGGAGAACAATCCAATGTCAATTGATAATGATCCATCTTCTCAAACATAGGATTCAAATATAATTTATGGCTTAGTAATTGATTTGAATGAAGAGACTATATGAGTATGATGTCTAGTCCAAGAACATGTCAACAGATAATCCTTATGAGAGCAAAATGGATGTGAGCAATGCCACATTGTACATGCATATAAAGATGGAAAAAAATGATCATAGTCATAACAAGGAGAACATGCCAATGATGATTCCTCTTTATAGTGAAATGCATGCCGATGGAGATGTTCATGATGCTAAACCTAAGGATATTTTAATTGAAGATCAAGGCCATAAATACTTTTGAGTGATGCCATAGTGCATGTGTGCTCAAAGTTAGAAGAGAATTACCCTACTCATAGGGATAAAGATAAGCTAGTGATTGAATTTTATATTAATAATATGCTTATGAATGATGTTGCACTCCATGAAGAGACACAACTAGATTATCTTAAATATAGAAATGAAGAGGATATACCAATGAATGCTCCTTTAGGTAATGATATGTATGTAGATGATGACACAGATGATGCTATGCATATACATGTTGATATGCAAGTAAGTAATTAGATGCAAGGTGATTGTGAATGCAAAGATCTGGAAATGTTTAAGCAAAGAATCAAGATGGTATGGCTCAAATGATTAAGACTTCCATTAATTACAAAATACAGACATATAAAGACAAAGGTCTCTACTCTGAGTATGACATGAATGGAAGTAGACATGATAAATTCTTGATGTGAACGATGATCATGTCAAGTTGAGTCCATATGTTGGAGAAATCGGGCATGTAGAGATGGATGGAGAAATTGTTGAAATGTATAAAAAATATGATAGGAGTACATCACCTAATGAAATTTAGTGAGAACATATTGAATCAAATAGTACTACATTGATGAAGTTGGATATATATATAATCAAATGTGAACAATGAGTTCTACTCGCATTATGGCATTCTCATGTCCATATCTATGATAATCTAACATGATAACTATATTCTACCTTATGGAATGAGTGCCACAATAAAAGAAAGTGGGTCCAGATCCAAACTCCTAAACTTCTCCATTCCTTAACCTTCTCTACTTTCCAATGAAAGAGCATGTGATTCACATCATGAAAAGGCCCTTGATAACTTTATCTTTCTCTAAACTAAGAGCTAGGATAGACATGGTTTGGAAATTTTGGTATTCTTGCAAGTGGTTGCCAAGAGATAATGAGAAAAAGGCTACCAATCGTATATTTGCTATCCCTCTAGCATGTGGTGGATTAGTACTTTCTATCACATGATGTATCTCATGAGATGTCCAAGGCTAGTTAAAATCCATAGAAATAGCTCCCAATGCTAACCTAAAGAACCTCTGAGAATCCCTTACAAGACTAACTAGATAATCAATTTTTCCATCCAATCATGGCCCAAATATTTGGACTAGCCTTGCTCACACACAATCTTTTTTGTTCCTTTTCTATGTGTACCTAATTTAAGGTTTTTTTTGAATGGTTAGAAATCTTATTCACGTGGCCTTAGGTTTGTTTTACATGGTTAAAGATCTATTTCACTTAGCCCAAGGTTTGCTCCATGTAGTGGAGTTCATTCAAATCTTTCTGTAGGTTTAGTTTGGCTTGCATGGTTCATAGTTGTGGAGAGAGAGAGAGAGAGAGAGAGAGAGAGAGAGAGAGAGAGAGAGAGAGAGAGAGAGAGAGAGAGAGAGAGAGAGAGAGAGAGAGAGAGAGAGAGAGAGAGAGAGAGAGAGAGAGAGAGAGAGAGAGAGAGAGAGAGAGAGAGAGAGAGAGAGAGAGAGAGAGAGAGAGAGAGAGAGAGAGAGAGAGAGAGAGAGAGAGAGAGAGAGAGAGAGAGAGAGAGAGAGAGAGAGAGAGAGAGAGAGAGAGAGAGAGAGAGAGAGAGAGAGAGAGAGAGAGAGAGAGATTGAGGGCACGCTATTTCCCAATGCCCTACTCTTTCAGGGAATAAACTACAATCGCACATCTCTCTCTCTCTCTGGTGAGCGCACAATTTGAAGAGAAGGCCTGTTCAGGAAAATTGGGACTTATTCATGATTTGGGACAATTCTATATTTCCCAACTCTATGTTGAATGATTCATGTTATTTGGATATCTTAAAAAATTACTAGAGATTGGTATTCAAGCTTCTCCAAATTTACAAGAGGTAGTTTCCTCCCTTTTTTACAACAAAGTCTTCAAATCTTTTCTTGGGCCTAGTATTGCAAACTGGAAGGGACTTGGGCTGAAGTTGCTCCTAATTAAGAATGCTAGGGTTTGAACTCAATGGTCCTCTTCCTAAGTGGATAAAAATATTCATATTTTCAATATACATATTACAATTTATAATTCTTTAAACATATTTATGAGACAGTTGTGCATATTAATGAGACAGTTGACAAAACTCAACATTGAGCATATTATTATAAATTTAAAAATTATTTCATCCATGGAATTTCTAGGGAAAAGAAGATTGACCTTAATATTATGAAAATGCAAATTGATTATCTTAGTTTTATAAACATATTGAAAAATAGATTAAAAGATGAAATGAATGTAATCTTTTAAAAGTAAAAAAATACTTAAGAAAATATATTAAATACTGATATTAAACACACACACACACACACACACACACACACACACACACATATATATATATATATATATATATATATATATATATATATATATATATATATATATATATATATATATATATATATATATATATATATATATATATATATATATATATATATATATATATATATATATATATATATGTGTGTGTGTGTGTGTGTGTGTGTATGTGTGTGTGCATGTGTGCGCAATGTGTGTATATATGTATATAACCATATCAATTATTTCATTAAATATCTTTAAATTATAAAGATATACCTATTTCGAGACAACTCAAAATATTTAGAAATATTAATATTGATAAATTTATACATAAAGAACTTTCAAACTTATATATATATATATATATATATATATATATGTGTGTGTGTGTGTGTGTGTGTGTGTGTTTTGTTGTGTGTACATCCAATCATTTGAATCAATATCTTCAAAATATAAAATCATAATGACTTCAAGGAAACTAAAAATCTATGAGTAACATAGAATATTATTAAATGATGAGAAAATATAATTGAATCTATAACTATCCATTTAAAGCAAATTATCTCAAAAACATATGGTGTTCCAAAACATCTAATTAAATTTAATGTATGGTTAACTTTCCATGTAATTGAATGATCTCAAAGTTGTATGGTGTTTAGGAAAATTGGAACAAATTTAATATATGATAACAATCCATCTGATTGAATGTAGTCAATACTATCCTTTTTTAGTCAACAACATTGGTGCTAATGGAGAGTTATCTAGTTGACATTATTTCGTACACAAAAAATTAGCAAAGCCATCTAGTTTAGGTTAATTCGTGCAACATAAAAAGTTAGGAAAGCATAACTTTGGAGGATTTACCCCCTTCAAACATTCCATATATTACACACAAGAGAACTATCAATATCTAAGCAATTGAGATGAGATAAGGGAGTTGCAAACAATCAAAACTTCAAGATGAAGTATTATAATAATAACTTAGAATTTATTTTCAAATTATAACATAGTTATGCAAAATAGTATCATGGATACACTAAAAACAAAAATGATCTTTAAATACGATCAATATCATATAAGCTATTATAATTGAATTATAAAATGCAATCATCTTCATTTTGGAAGTAGCTCAAATGTTGGAGTACTTCATTACCTTTCCCTTGGCTTTGGTTTACCTTCGATATCACTATAGTTGGAAGTTTGTTTTTATTTTTTTTGTGCCCACCTTTTGCTGTCCAAGCCCAAAGAATGGAACAAGTATTCTACCAACGTTTAGGATCAGAAATATGTTCTCTCCAATATTTAGTCCAAAAATCCCTTTATAGTTCTTCATCAATGATGTTTTTTTAGTTTTTGAAATAGGTATCCAATATTGTATCTGAACCTTAAGATATGTTTCTAATTCTCTTGTTTGATTAACTTCAATTTTCACCATGCCAAGCCACATAGGGTACATTACATCACATGGTTCTATGAGAAAGAAGTCTACTTTTCTCACATCAAGGTATGGATCTAATTCTTTTGTTGGTTTGTTATGCAATGGACCACAAAAGTGTACATCATTTTCATCTATATCTTCATTATCTATATCTTCCAAATGATTTGTAGCCACTTTTGGGCTAAAAATCATGATAAAATGTATCCTTCCATATTATTTGAGATTTCAAAACATCCATAAGGTTTTTCCAATAAGTAAGTACTGAATTAATCCACTCGGCATAATCTAAGTTATCCCCCTTCTCTTCCTATGCATTTTTCACCAATTGACATATCTAAGGAGTCCTTCCATGACCCTTTCATTATCCTTCACATACTCACTAGGTGGTAATAATTTTGGAAGTCCTTTAGGAAGCTTCGATATGCTATCTTCATTTTTCTTCCAGAACTCTATACTATTTGCAAGTAACCAATCAATATTTTTTGGATGCAATTTATATTGCATCAAGGGTATCCCTTGACTCATGTAGAATCTGAACTGCAATGATTTTGAATGCCCAATAAGAGTATCTTCTCCATCATTTAAGTACCCTTTGACAAAATTTTTGAAATTTGGTACTCTTTGTATGAGAAAAGGTGTCAGTTGCATTATGCAACATTCATTAAAAGTTCTCATAAGATGTGGAAAACTAAAAATGGATTGTTTTCTGAGTTTTTCTAAAAAGTAACCAAATAAAGCATCAATATCCTCATGTGTATGTCCAACCATAAGGAATCCTAGTTGCAACATATCAAATATCCCATTAACAACTAACAAAGAGTAGTATGTAAAGACAAAGTGATTCTTATTTTCTGAACCACAATTATCAAGTTGGAAAAATATTGTTCTAGGTAATTCCTTGAATGGATTACTTTGATTTTTGCATGTGATATTACATTGTGTTGCTTTCTGGTATAAAATTTCCTCCTTTAACACATCCATATGATGATAGATTGCATCAGGCCACAACACATAATCAAATAGACTCTTTCTGTAATTCACACTAGAATTCTTCAATCCCAAATTTCCATACAATTGACTTTTTTTTTCTAAGTTTCTTAAACACGTAGATGGAATTGTGAAATTTGTATCACCAGGCCATAATCCTAAAGACAAATGACCATAAGCACATTGTCCATGTCCATGAGTAAGCATTCATGTTAAAGATATTGGTAATCTCTCAATGCAATTAAGAGATTTTGGAATTGGTTGAATCTGTAGTATAGCTGTTTTACTTTGATCCATTTTATCATGAATGATGCATAAATATTTATCTAGAAATAATTATGTGCAAAATCTCCAAGCATAGTATAGATTTCTACCACTCATTTGACATAGCATATGAGATCTTCTTTGTGCTAAATATCTTGCACATTCTTCATGGTTTTTTGTAGATTGTAATTTTGCTTTTATTCTTGTACAAAAGTCACATTTGGAAAAGGTACTTGACTTTTATGAAGGAATTGTTCTAAATTTTGTATTCCACATACTTGAAAATTTTGGTTGAGAAAGTTTTTTATATCCCAAAACTCTCTAATGTCATATTCAACTTTTGAAGAATATTCACTTGTTTGTAATGTGATGGAAGCACTCTTTGTGTTTCATGAGAACCATTTGTATATGTTCTCAACATGTGTGGCATTTGATCCGCATTATTATCAATGAAATCATGTATGGAAGCTTTTGCTATTTCTACATGTTTGATACTTTTTGTAAGTATTCCATTATTCCCATGAATGGATACCATTTGACCAAGTAAAAACTTTTCTCATAGCCTATAAAATGAGCTGTTTCCAATACCATGAATTAAATACCATGCCATGGTACATACTTCTTTTGCATCAAACATGAAATTAAAACTCAAGCAATGACTTGATTTCACATTGTTACCTTTGTAGACCATATTCATGCAATCCAATACATATTTGCATCTATTTGAATAACATTGTCCCCAAAAGTTTAACCTTGCATCCATTAGTTTATCCCTATCAGCTACTTGACAACATCTCTGTTCACAAAAATCATGCAATGAAACCATCTGCATTCTTTCAAATGAGCATCTCTTATTAGGAGTCAATGTAGTACTTTTTCTATTATGCACTCTTGCCTTGTGGATGAACTTCTTTTTTTCTTGTTCACTTCAAAATATCTACAGTCACTATTTTCCATATGAAAATCCTC
Source organism: Ceratopteris richardii (assembly GCA_020310875.1). Taxonomy (NCBI): domain Eukaryota; kingdom Viridiplantae; phylum Streptophyta; class Polypodiopsida; order Polypodiales; family Pteridaceae; genus Ceratopteris; species Ceratopteris richardii. The sequence continues at coordinate 314,484 of MU260077.1, forward strand.
TTGTTGATCTGATTCCATTCAAAGACGAGAAACAACTTGTATATCATCAAAACAATGTTGAATATCAATAGCATGAGAATAATTATTCTCTCTATCCTCAACATCTACATCTTGAATACCATTGCCATTATCATCGTCAATGCTATACGATGAGGTAAAGCAAAAATTTGGATTCTCTCCAACTTCAATATCTACATCCTCAATACCATTGCAAGGATCATCTTCAATGCCATACAATGAGTTAAAGCCTAATTTATGTATCATAGGCTCACCATCTTCTGTAATTAGAGTATAGGCCACCTCATCAATTTCAAAGTTGAAAAATTTTTGGAATCCAACATTGATCGATCCACAGTTTCATCCATAACAACACCTAGGAAACTTTCTCCCAACTCTTTGCATTTTATAACATCCCATGTATTTACGAATAAGACAATAGTAGTTGCATATCTTTCATGCTTTTCATGATCCAACAAGATGAATCTCTTCCCTTTCAAGTTTTCTCTTTCTTCAAGTTGACCAGATATACTTTGCTTTGCTACCATCTTGATTTTTCCTATAAAAAGAATAAATGAGAAACTAACAATGCTATTCAAATGATCATTCTTTTAATTATTGTAAAAATAATCAAATTAATTAAATCTAGAACACAAACATCATTTCCATAAAAAAAGAATATCCATATTTGCATGTACAGACATTCATTAGTTCTGTATGATTAAAAAAACCTCTTAGAAATTTTAAAATCTTTCAAAATAATATCAGTATTTGCATGTACAAAAATTCACTAATTGGACTTAACTTTGAGTCTACTCAAAAATTAAAGAGGCTACAAGAATAAAAATCTCAAACTTCATTTTGATTGTAGCATCTTAAGAGCCACTCAAACCGTCTTTGATTCGAAGTTTACTAGAGGTTGAAACTTAAGTTCAACCCTTTTTTACTCAAATTTAAATAGCCTCTCAAACTTATATTTGAGCCTCACTGAATTCAAGTTGAATAAAGGTTCCACCTTAACTTCAAGCATATATTACTATAACTTGAATAGAGGCTCAATTTTAAGTTCGAGGTTCTTTTGAATCCAATTTGAGTAAAGGCTCAAACTTAAGTTTGAACCTATTTGATTCTGAATTGAATAAAGATCCAAACTTAAGTTTGATATTTTCTAACTCCAAATTGTATACTTAAATTTGAGCTTCTCTGATTCCACATTGACAGAAGCTCTCCGACTCTAAGTTCAACAAAGATTCAATCTTAAACTCTAACTTGAATCCACATACCAACTTTCTAGTTTCACTTAATTGAAGTTGATTAGAGGTTCCACTATCATTTTAAACTTATTTTACTCAAAGTTGCATAGAACCTCAAACGTAAGTTTGACTCTAGATCTAAGTGAAATGTGAAGTCAACATTAGATTCAAATGGCTCTAACTCCCAAAGTTAAATTCAAGCATGTTTAACTCTCAAACGTAAGTTTTCACATGTAAAATTCGGAAGTTAATGCAATCTCAAACTTAATATTTAGCCTCTTTGATTTCAACTTGAATATTACACACTCGAACTTAAGTTTTAGCCTCTCTGACCCTAAGTTGAATACAGACCCGAAGTTAAGTTCAAGCCTCTCTAACTCTAAATTGAATAGAGGCTCAAACTTAAATTCGAGCCTTTTAGATTGCACATTGAATAGAGGCTCAAACTTAAGTTCGAGCCTCTCGAACTCCAAGTTCAATAGAGATTGAATCTCAAACTCCAACTTGAATCGACATCCAAACTTAAGTTCCAGTTTTACTCACTTGAAGTTGAATAGAGGTTCCACTATAAATTGGAGCTTATCTCACTCAAAGTTGAATATAGGCTCAAACTTAAGTGCGACTCCAAATTGAAGAAAAGCTAAAAATCCAAGTTAAATAGAGGCTCAAACTAACATTTGACCCTCTCTGGCTCAAACAGCATATATACTATACATACATAAATGTTGCTATGTATATCTTTGTGTGTGTGTATATTTTTGTGTGTACAATACACATGAAAGTTATAGGTTCACTGACTTCAAGTTGAATAGAGGTTGCACTTTAAATTTGAACTTATGTTACTCAAAGATGAATAGAAGCTCAAACTTAAGTTCGACTCCAAATTGAATACATGATCCAACTCTCTCTATCTCCAAGTTGAATGGAAACTCAAACACAAGTTCAATCTTCTCTTACTCTCAAACTTAAGTTTGGGCTTCTCGAATTTGAACTTGATTAGAGGCTCAAACTTAAGCTGGAGCTTCTTAAATTCCAACTTGAATAGAGGCTCAAACTTAAGTTCAATCTTTTTCAAACTTCACATTGAATAGAGGCTCAAACTTAAGTTCGAGCCTTTCCGACTCTAAGCTCCATTGAGATTCAATCTTAAACTCCAACTTGAATCAACATCCAAACTTAAGTTTCAGCTTCACTTACTTGAATTTTAATAGAGGTTCCACTATAAATTTGAACTTATCTTACTCAAAGTTGAATAAAGGCTCTAACTTAAGTTCGAATCTAAATCTACCTTAAATGGGAATGGAAACTTATGTTTGAGCCGCTCTAACTCCCAAACTTAAATTCATGCTTGTTCTGACTCTCAAATGTAACTTTTTGCTTGCAACATTCGAAAGTAAATGCAACCTCAAACTGAATTTGTAGCCTCTTTGATTTAAACTTGAATGTTACAGGCTTGAACTTAAGTTTTAGACTCTCTCAATCTAAGTTTAATAAAGACTAGAACTTAAGTTCAAGCCTTTCTAACTCCGAATTTAATAGAGGCTCATACTTAAATTCAAGACATTTAAATTGCACATTGAATAGAGGCTCAAACTTTTGTTATATCCCATTTGACTCCAAGTTTAGTAGGGATTGAATCTTAAACTCAAACTTGAATCGACATCCAAATAAGTTCCACCTTCACTTAGTTCTTTTGGATGTAAGAGAGTGTTCAACTTAACAGGCTCAAACTTAAGTTTGAGCATCTTTTGTTAAAATTTCAAAATAGATTTGAGTAAAAAATACTATTTTTTTTGTTGGAAAAGCTGAGAGGCTTGAGCTTAAGTTTGAGCCTCATATCATGTAAGTCAATAGATGGAGACTTGATATGATTCAAAGGCACAACCTTAAGTTCGAGCCTCATATTTTGTGACACATCAGACTCAAACTTTAGATGCTCAAACTTAAGTTCGAGCCTCATATCGTGTAAAGACTCAAACTTGATATGATTGGGAGGCTCAAACTTAAGTTTGAGTCATGCAAGAATTAAGAGGCTTGAACTTAAGATCGAGCGTATTTTGTTCATATTTCAGAGGCTCTAACTTTTGTGCATCCTTTGACCATCTTGATATGATTCAAAGGCTCGAAGTTAAGTTCGAGCCTCTTAGCTCTTTTGGATGCAAGAGAGTGTTGACCTTAACAGATACGTTCCAGCCTCTCAGACTCCAAGTTCAAAGGCTCCAGCTTGGAGTTCAAGCCTCTTAGTTCTTTTGGATGCAAGTGAGTGTTGATTTAGAGGCTCGAACTTGAGCTCAATCCTCTTACTTCTCTTGGATGAAAGAGAGTGTTGACCTTAACAGGGTCCAACTTAAGTTTTAGCCTTTCTCACTCTAAGGTGAATAAATACTGGAACTTAAGTTCAAGCCTCTCTAAATCCAAATTGAATGCAAGCTCAAACTTAAATTTGAGCCTTTCAAATTGCACATTGAATAGAGAGTCAAACTTAAGTTCGAGCCTCTCATACTCAAAGTTCAATAGAGATTGAATCTTAAACTCCAACTTGGATCAACATCCAAACTTAAGTTCCAGCTTCAGTGACTTCAAGTTGAATAGAGGATCCACTATAAATTTGAACTTATCTTACTCAAAGCTTAATAGAAGATCAAACTTAAGTGTGAATCCAAATTGAATAAAGGATCAAACTCCAAGTTAAATAGAGGCTCAAACTAAAATTTGACCTTATATCGCTCAAATAGCATATATATACATACATAAATGTTGTTATGTATATCTTTGTGTGTATAGTTCACACAAAAGTTATAGCTTCACTCACTTCAAGTTGAATAAAGGTTCCACTTTAAGTTTGAACTTATGTTACTCAAAGTTGAATAGAGCCTCAAACTTAAGTTGGACACCAAATTGAATACAAGCTCAAACTCTCTCTATCTGCAAGTTGAATTGAAACTCAAACTCAGGTTCAATCCTCTTTGGCACTCAAACTTAAGTTTAGGCTTCTCGAATTTGAACTTGATTAGAGGCTCAAACTCAAGTTTGAGCTTCTTAGATTCCAACTTGAATAGAGGCTCAAACTTAAGTTCAAGCCTTTCAAAGTGCACATTGAATAGAGGCTCAAACTTAAGTTCAAGCCTCATATCATGTGAAGAATCAAACTTGATATGGTCATCTTGATATGATTCAAAGGCTCAAATAGAGACTCATTTGGCAAACATATAGTTGTATATTGTAAAAATGGCAAAAGGATGGGGTAGGAATATGCTCATTGAACTTCCTCTAAAAAATTATGCATTAGAAAAAAGGGAAAATAACCAAACAGGAATCGATGTAACTTTGAATTGAGGAGTTCATTTCACAAGCTAAAGGTGGTTGCCCATAGGAAAATGTGTGGTGTATTAGGTCGCAAATGCAACTTCCATGTGAGATTTGAAACTCCTTAAAGAAGCCCAGCCGGCAATTTTTGTAAAGGTGTTGGAATGTCCAGCTATGCCTCCTTTTACACGCACCGTGGCATCCAAACAGGGTTGCCAACAGACGAAAAACTCTAGTGAAGTCAAAGGATCCTTGCCAAGGTTCATGTACATGCACACACTCTACCGTCATGAGCTCGAATGGAAGCAAACAAAGATGCACAAAGTTGGTACTAGCTACAAATTTAACTAAGCTGTTATGTGCAAGCCGAAAGCCTCAAATATACATAAATGCTTCTATGTGTATAGATACTCTATATATATATATATATATATATATATATATATATATATATATATATATATATATATATATATATATATATATATATATATATATATATATATATATATATATATATATATATATGTATGTATATATATAATACACACACACACAAACAGATACATACATACATACATACATACATACATACATATATATATATATATATATATATATATATATATATATATATATATATATATATATATATATATATATATATATATATACATATATATATATACATATATACATATATGTATACATATATATGTGTGTGTGTGTGCATGTGTGTGTATGTGTGAGTATACATTTATATGTATATATACACGCATAGATACATGCATACATACATACAAACATACAGTCACTAGATATATTGAAGATTTGGCACATAGACTCATTTGGCAAACATGAAGTTAAATATTCTTAAATAGGTCAAAACGATGAGCTAAAAATATGCTCATTGAACTTCCTCTAAAAAAATTATCTGATAGCAAAAAGTGAAAATAACCAAACGGGAACCAATGTAACTTTGAATGAGGACTTCATTTTGTGAGCTAAAGATGGCTGCCCATAGAGAAATGTGTGATGTATTAGGTCGTGAATATAGTTCACTTCATGCAACTTCCATGTGAGAATTGGAACTCCTAAAAGTACCTCACCCAACACTTTTTGCACAGGTGTTGGAATGTCCACCTATGCCTCCTTTTGCACCAGCCACGTCTTCCAAACATGATTGCCAAGAGACTAAAAACTCTAGGGAAGTTGAAGGACCTTTGTCGAGGTTCATGTATGTCTTCTACTTTTAAATTCGTCCCACATCGTCTTTTACTTATACATTGACTACTTGATCTACACCTAAGAGTCGATCTACTTCATCCACATCTATATCCAGATAAAGATGGGACTCCACTTAGACAAAAAGCAAGGGCATTATATTGCAGAGTGCACCAACAATGTTGATGAGATTTCAACAGATAAATCTTCTTGTAAAGAGAATACTTTTGTATGTTTCAATATAGAAGAAGTTTCTTTTGATCAAGTAGCATTGCATGCACTATCTCATAATCCTTGGGTATTTGACTCTAGAGCTACAAATCATATGATAGGTTTATAAGAAGGTAAAAAATATCTTGCTCTAGAAGGTAAAAAATAAGAAGGTAAAAAGTGGGAGATGTTTCTAAGGTTTTAAAACCAATAGAAAGAAGAGACAAATGTATCTTCTCATACCATGCTCTTGGTGCATGCCTTGAACCATACAATGCTTTGACCAATTTGCAAACAAGATGAAATTTTCCTTTGACCTCAAATCCTTGTGGTTCTTGTATGTAGACATCCTCATCTAGGTAGCCATTTATAGAAGTTTTCTTCTTATTTAATTAATAGATACTTCTATCAAATTATGTAGGCAAAGAAATAAAAACTTTCACTCTGGTAAGACTATATGTAGATGCAAACATTTTATCATAGTCACTATCTTTTTCTGTGCACAACCTTTAACTATTAACCTTACTTTCCACTTGTCAATATTATTATTATATATTTTTTTATTTTCAACATCCACTTAATACCAATAGCTTTCTTTTCTTTTGGTAACTTAGAAAAATTCCAAGTTTGATTCTTATGGATAGAATAGGTCAACTTTTACATTCTTTTCTTCCATATACAATTATATAATGATTCTTGAACACTTTGTGGTTTATTTTGAGCTAAAGTAAGAGCCAAAGATATCAATAATATTTGCATAATTTAGTTGATCTACTTGATCTTTTTGTTTTTCTGAACTTAAGTTCTCTCTCTAAATTTTTTTATGCCACTCTTGCATACTTTGTAAAACCCACATGGGTACTTCTTTGAAAAGTAGAGATATTTCTCTTGTCACTTCTTGAGTTCTAGAAGACTCCCCGACCTCTTAAAATAGCTTTTCTATCAAAGTTTGGGAAGGAACTGGAGATGGTGAAGGTTCACGTTGAGGTGATAAACAAATCTCAAATTTAGGTTGACTAGAAGAAGATCCCGATTGAGGTTGAATATCCCCTATATGGTTGAATATATGGATCCAAGCTTCTTTGAATATAAACTATATTCATGTGATTTTATAACATTTATAATTCTTGAATTTTCATCATAAATCTATTTTCCATCAATATAAGCATTGTGTAAGAGTAAAATTTTAGTTGTATCTTGAACATATAACATATAATCTTTACTTTCAACACCATAAGCCACAAAAATAGCTTTGCTTGCTATTTCAACTTTACCACAATTCCTTTCTTCTATGTGAATATATAATGGAGAATAAAGAACCGTAAAATACTTTACATTGGATTTATTATTATAATAAGTTTCATGAGGTGTAATAACCTTCAAAGCTTTTGTACATTCCATGTTGCAAATGTGGCTGGTTTATGAGTAGCATCAAACTAAAACTTGAGAGAAAGGTTTTTTGAAAATAATATGCTATGTGCAATTTCTAGAAGTATACGATTCTTTCTCTCTGCAACAATATTTTTCTTTGGAGTATATGCAATTGTGAGTTAAAGAACAATTTCCTTTGCTTCCAAGTAAGATTTACAAACATTAGACACATATTCATCACTTCTATCACTTCTTTAAAATTTGGGTTTTCTATTGAGCTTCATTTCCAAGCCTAACTACAAATTTCTTCAATGTAGATTGAAAATGTTTGACTTTGCATCTATATCAAAGCCTATTAATATCTCTTAAATGTATCAATGAATGTGATAATATATCTTTGATCATAAAGAGTCTACTATGATAGGTCTATTCATATTTGGGTGAATAATGTGCAACTTTCTTAATGCTTAAATAAATCCATGTTTATTTAAGTATATTTTGTTTTTTTTCCAAACATGCTTCATATGAATCTACATCATCTGATGAGTTAAAATACGTAAGTTCTCAATCATACTTTTTCGTTCATTTGCATAAGAGATGTATACTTGATGTGATCAAATCTTGAATGTAGGTGGACCAACAAGATTAACATGGTTGATGTTCCATAGTACAAAAATCTCACTTCTATTTCACCTTTTTAAGGACAATTCTCTTCATTAATAAAAACTGATATGACCTAAATATTTCTCAAATGTAACTTTATAATTATTTTTCAAGATAGAGAGCAAACTCTTCTTGATTTTTGGTACATAAAGAACAAAAGAAATTTTCAAATTACCACCTACTCTTGACTCAAGTGTGACTTCCTGCCACACAAACAACATCCAAATCAGGATCATTTTCAATAATCACTATTCTATGTGAATAATTAATAAGAGAACAAATTTATAGTCATCACTTACATTGATGGTATGATCACGACAAGTCCTAGAGACTCAAGCCTTCGTTTTTTTTAAGTATGAGCTAAAGAAATTTTGTTATGTTAATGTCTTGGTTCTCTACGTCATTATCTTGGCATTGAATTCATTCACATGGATAATTATGTATACATGATAGAAAAAAACACAAAGAAACTACTTGAAATTTTCAAAATGCACGATTCAAAACCCATGCAAAGCCCTATGGATGCTAATGCTTCATTACAAGTAGAAGTAGATCTAAACTATTTTGCTACTACCCTTTATAGCCAAGCAATAGGTTTCTTGATATATCTTTGTGGCACACATCCAAATACATAGTTTGTGATTCCTCAAGTATCAAGGTTCATGCATAAACATTTTGAAATTCATTAGAAAGGAATTAAATATGTTTTTAGATATTTCAATGCTAGAAAAAATTTTGTTGTGGTATTTCCTAAGTCACCACATTTTATACTTATAAAGGAATTGCAAATTTCGATTGGACAGGTGATATGTTCTAAGCAACAAACTATGATAACAACATCTTTTCAAGTGAAGGAGAGCATATGACTACTTATATAGCTATATTGGAAGCTATATGGCTAAAATATTGTATGTTATCTTGATGTTCATGTCTATTTATCTATTCATCAATTTCCAAATAGTCAAAGCACTATACTTATTGCAAAGAATCTAATTCATCATGGACGGACAAAGCATATTGATGTTCGTGAAGTGGTGCACTCGCAATGCATCATGATGGATTCTCCTTCAGGAGAGCTTCATGAGGATACACTCATAGTAGAAAATTCGGCTCCCCACACTGCACACAATACTCCGCATGAGACATATTGAATATGTAGAAAATCACAAAGCTCACAATGTTTCTATTGGTCAACCATTGATCCACTATATGTTTTATTCAAAACATATATACAAAAAAGTGTTTGGCAGCCATTTAGCCTTTCGCATGGATGCTGAAAGGTAACAATTTCCACTAAAGGACAATATGACCAAACTGAAATATGGAGATAATAAAGAATGACAAAGAATACCTAATTGTAAGTATACAAACTATATCTCCCACCTAATGGCCATGTTACACAGTGTACAAGTAATTGTACAAGATCATGAATCAAGTATCCCCTATGAGGTCACAACAATGTTGAAAGATATCTTGTGGTAGAGCTTTAGTCAAAGCATCTAGAGCATTATGTCTAGTATGAACCTTCTAAAGAATAATGCATTCGGTGGCTTAGAAATGCTAATGAAGTGATACCTCATCTCAATGTGCTTGGTCTTTGCTTGATAGAGTGGATTCGTACCCAAAGTGATGACTCTTTGACTATTGTTGAGCAGGCAAGGTACATATTGAGGTAGACTCATATCACAAGCAAGATGAGAAAGCCACAATGCTTCCTTACATGCCTCACTAGTTGCAACATAATCTGCTTCTATAGTGGAAATAGTTGTACATTCATGAAGACAATATCTCCAAAAGATAGCACCTCTAGCAAAGTGAAAAATGTACCCTCATGCACTTCTGATTGTCTATAGCTAGTAGCCGGAATGGACGACCACACTTTTGTAATACACTTTGTAATAGGTAAAGGGAATTCTTTATATGAAGATTTGAATAGTTTTTGTAAGATAGTCTCGAAAGTCGGGTATTGATTTTTTTACGAAGTGTGGAACGGTATGTAGAAGATTACAGAGAAGAGAGCGGTGTGGTAGGTTACGGTGCAGAATCTGAAAGTATCTATATGTGTAGGGCGAGAAGTCCAAAAAGATGAACCAAGGCTAGGGCCAAGTGCAGAAGACTTTCAACCTTGCCAACCAAACCTTAGGCTAGGTGAACAAGACTATGAACAATGCAAACCAAACTAGAGCTACAAAAGGATTGGAATCAACTTCACTTGGTGGAGAAAACCTTCGGTCAAGTGAAATAGATCTTTAAGCATGTAAACCAAACCTTAGGCAAAGTGAACATGATTGTTAACCATGCATAAGAAACCTTAAGCTAGGTCCACATAGAAAAAGAAACAATCAAGTTTGTGGGTGAGCAAGGCTAGCCCAAAGTTTTGGGCCATGATTGGATGGAAAGATTGATAGCTAGCTAGTCTTGCAAGGGATTCTAAGAGGTTCTTTAGGTTAGCAATCAGAGCCATTTCTGTGGATTGTATCTAGACTTGGGCATCTCATGCGATATATCATGTGATACGAATGACTAACCCACCACATGCTAGAGAGGATAAAAATATATGATTGGTAGCTTTTTTCTCATCATCTCTTGGCAACCACTTGCAAAAGTGCCAAAATCTCCAAACCATGTTTATCCTAGCTCTAAGTTTAGAGAAAGATAGAGTAAATGAGGGCCTCTTCATGATGTGGATCCCATTCTCTTTCACTGAAAAGTAGAGAGGGTTAAGGAAAGGAGAATTTTAGGAGTTTGGATTTAGGCCCACTTTCTTTGATTCTAGCACTCATTCCGTAAGGTAAAATTTTGTCATCATGTTAGATTATCATAGATATCGATATGAGAATGCCATAATGCGAGTAGAAGACATTCTTGATATTTAATCATTTATAAATCATTTCGATAAGACTTATTCCTCCACCTTTGAAATTAAATCAAATCAAAGCCCAACTTTTTCTATGAAAATATGTATGGTATCATATAGACATGTGAATTGAAGGTTTTGGTGAAGAAAGAATGGAGTTGCTTGAAGAAAGAATAGTTCACTCTTGGGAGTGGTGAGGTGTATGGTCAAAAGTAAGGCTTCACCACATAACCTCTAGCTTGAGGCTGCTATGCATGCAGCACATGTACTTAATAGGTCTCCCACAAAAGCATTCCACTCTATCACTCCAGATGAGGCTTGGTGTTGGAACTGAAGGACTCACTAGGCAAGGAAGCTTAAGAAGGGAGTCAGAGAGAAGAGAAAGTACAAGCAGACAGAGCAGTCAACGACGATCTGGCAAGTAGGCCAATATTTTTTCAAGACATTTATGCACATAAGAGAGGTGGACACAAGGAGAAGGAGCAAGTAGGGAGCTCCAGGAAATGTATATCAAAATGTTAGAAGAAATCCCTACAACAATAGTGATTTTCATCACTAAAAACCCTTGTAAATACCATTTCACATTTTTGTAGCTCCATTTTGTGCAAGCCAAGGAGTCCTTGAGCTTGAGGAGCTTTAGAAGTATCTACCTGTCAGTTTTCACATTTTTTAGACTTCGTTTGAACCTCCAAATAGGGTAGAGAACCTAATTTTTAACTAGGCCGGACACTAGGTCTAGACAAGGCCAAAACCTAGTCAAAAACTATAAATAGAGCTAGAGAGCTCATTTTTGAGGTTAGCTTGTAATTGAAATGAACTTGTAAGAGCTTTTTGAAAGTAATCTAAGAACTCCATTGCTTCTCACTCTTTGTCTTGCCGTGTGTGCGCGTGTGTGTGTATGTGTATGCATGTTTGTGTGCTTCTCACTCACGCACTTGTGCCTCCACTTGCTCGAGGTCTTCATACCATCCTCACGTCTTCCCGGATTGACATTAAAGGAGGTGCTACTCATCACTGAGCTACACCAAATTTTGGCGCCGTTGCCGAGGATCGAGCTTTGAGGACGAGCGTGTGATGGTAAGACGTAGATTTGGGACGTTGGCATTGTAGGTAACTTCTTCACTTTTTCTTTTTTTCTTTTCCTTACCTCATCACCATCATCATCATCACCATCTCCCACCTCCATCTCCATCATCGCAAAAATTTCAGTTTATTTACTATATCCCCTTCCTCCTTTCATTTACCTCATTTCACTTGTGAGAGAGAGCGAGAGAGCGAACTGTTGTGTGCTATTTTCTGCATGCTTTTGGAGTTTCTTGTAGGTTTCAGCATCATCATCCCCTCCAGCACGTCGCGCAGGTACGGAAATGTGCAGAACTGTCTCGCAGTCGCCGACTTCTGTCGATCGCGATTGACAGAAATTTTCACCTTTTGGTAAATCTGAGTGCACCACAGTGGACTAGAGACCCTGCACACCATATTTCCACAAAAATTTTTGAAAAATTTGCAAAATTTCAATCCATCACGATTGACAGCTCTATCCGTCGCGATTGACTGCCTGTCCGTCGCGATTGACAGCCTATCCGTCGCGATTGACTGCCTATCCGTCGCGATTGACTGCCTATCCGTCGCGATTGACTGCCTGTCCCTCGCGATCGAGTGCCTTGTCCGTCGCGATTGACTCCTGTCCATCGTGATCGACTGCCTGTCCATCGCGATTGACTGCCTGTCCGTCGCGATCGACTGCTTATCCATCGCGATTGACTGCCCTGTCCATCGCGATTGATAGCCAATTTTAGCCAATTTTTTAGGGTTTTTAATTTGAAGAGTTTGGCTAATTTTGGGCATGAACATTTTACTCTAGAGCACATAAGGAGGCCATAGGAAAACAACTTGGGGGAAACCTGTTGCACAATGATCCTGTTTGAACCCTGTCTTAACCCTAGAACCCTGAACGGTCATAACTTTTTCATACGAAATCCATTTTTTGAGCTCTAGGGCTTGTTGGAAAGCTCATGGCATATACTACACGTTGATTTTGAAGTTGACCATACCCAGGGGGATCAAAGTCAGGGGTCTTAAGAATTGTTTTTAGAAATCACTATGCAAATTAGTATTTGTGCTACAGTAATGAAAATCATTGGTTCTGTCTTTGGAATTTAAATCTTAAAGCTAACTTTGGAACTCTTACAGATCTATTGAGAGCATCGAAAGGCGTTCTAAGCTAGTGTAAGTGCAAGCTTGGGAACACACTTCCTGGGCATTCAAGGGCAACCAAGCAGGAAACAAAAGGTTGGAAACTTTCAACCCCCTCTGTCAATTCCTAGCTTAGGCTAAGAACGACTAGTGATAGGAGTAAGTCAGGGCAACGATAGGCATCAATCAAGTTGAAGACTACCTATGCACTCAACTTCAAGATTAAACATAATCTTTTCGTGATGCGATAACCTTAAAGGAAAGAATCTAACGTGGAACGATCAACTTACAGTGCGAAAAATTAACTCAAATATTCCTGACGACGTGATTTCTGACTAGAGCATAAACACGATAATCGACTAAAAAAGAATCAAGTGACTGATACAAAAGAACTCAGCAACAAGGTTGTACTTGGGCAAAATTGGGCTATTCAATTAGGCTTATGAACCTTAGATCAGGGCGACATCTAGGGAGAGATAGACAAAGCCTTAGGTCTTCAGAGGCTAGTGTCAACCACACTGCTAGGTCTTGGGCCCAGCAGTTGAGCCAGCACTCATACTACCCTAGCTCTGAGACTAGTGAATCAGAGATGTCTCAAGGTATGGAGAGACCTACGGGAAGTTCAGGAGTGCCATACTTGCACAGGGTAGAAGGCCCTTACAAAACGCAGTTGGAATACCTTAGGACCAACCGATTAGGTGCTAGCATCTATGAGGACGGTCTAGGAAGATCTGTGGTACAGATTAAGAATCCTGATCAATCCATTGGATTAGAGCGCCCAGCTGTCAAGTTCGAAAACGGAGCGTACTTAGACAAGGAAGGGACAATATATGTACTCACCAGTCATCCAGATAGGACTGATGAATTTGGGAATGAGATCCCAGGAACGAACTTAGGTGACCTAGAGCAAGGAAACATGGGTGAAGAACCAAGGACCCCCCGAGGCAAATCTGTTCTCACTAGGATTATCACACCAAAATGGATTCCCCAAGATAATAAGAGCATAGATCTCCTTCTGAACCGAGGAACTGACAAAGCCTTTTGGAGGTATAAATCTGATCGACCAGTTGATATAGGAACAATTATGATCTATGAGTTTAAGGATCCTGATAGCCCAGGCAGAGTGACCTACTTAGATCACACTTCAGAGAGGATCTTTGTGGTGACAGAAAATGATAGGCATGCTTACACTTGGAAGGGTGAATTCGTTTTCCCCCAACCAAGATCGAATGTGTCCTATGGTCACCCTGGAGCTGGAACATCCCAAGCTCATGGAACTCAAAGAGACAGAAGTAGAGATAGGCCAGAAGTAAGCTTTGCCAACCCAGGGGACAGAGAAAGAACGAGGACGGAAACAAACAGAGTAGAACCTGAGGTACTTAGAGCTCCCAGGAATCAAAGAAATGTGGATGAGTTCCCTCTACCACGACCTAGAGAACACACCAGGATTTTGAGACCAACTCAGTTAGTCAAGTCCATGAAAAATTACTTCGATGGCACAGGAGACCCATACGATCATGTGGCAGAGTTTAGGCAAGTCTTGAGAGCAGAACAAGTGGAGGACCTATTCACACAATATAATGCCTTTGGTCTAACCCTTAGGAACACAGCCCTTACGTGGTTCCAACCATTGAATGAGAGGCAGTTCAGGAGCATAGACCAACTCCTAGAGGCTTTCATTATTGAATTCTCTAAGAGTGGCATAAGACATAACACTTCCTCGCTGATTCACAGCTTCAAGCAAACCCCTCAAGAGACCGTGAGACTTGCTGGAAGAAGATTTAGGCAATACTTGGAGAGATGCCCTGTCCCTGAGCTACCCACACCAGCTAAGCAAGTGGCTTTATTCTTGGATGGATTGCTAAGTACCAAATTGAGATCATATGTGTATCTGAAGGACCCTAGGACTATAGAAGAGTGTGTACGCATGTGCATTGACATCGAGGATAACCTAGGGGAGGAGTTAGAGCTTTCCAAGATATACAAAGATTCAGATAGTGCCTCTAGCCTCTCTTCCACGCAATCCACATCAATTGAGGAACTTGCAGAGAAAGTAGCTCAGAAATTAGGTGTCACTAGCAAACAGATCCCAAGGTATGCCCCTGTGAAAAGATGCTATACTTGTGGTGGCGACCACATGGCGA
Source organism: Ceratopteris richardii (assembly GCA_020310875.1). Classification (NCBI taxonomy): domain Eukaryota; kingdom Viridiplantae; phylum Streptophyta; class Polypodiopsida; order Polypodiales; family Pteridaceae; genus Ceratopteris; species Ceratopteris richardii. Next base: position 329,705 of record MU260077.1, read on the forward strand.
ATGTCTGTCCCATTATGGCTCAACCCCAAGTTAATCCTAGTAGCCAGTACTGCACCATAGAACGAAGGTACACCAATCACACCGCGCAAGATTGCCCCTACAACAAGCAAGCAGTTAGGCAAACCTACCCTCAGACATACCCTCAACAAGGAAGATATCAGAACCAATATCCACCACAACAGTATGCTAGGCCTCAACAAACCTACTAACCACAATATCAAGCCCAGCAAAGGCCTCAGCCTGTGTTAGCCCAACAACCTCCAGCTCCATCCAACGTGATCCCTGTAAAGTATGAAGCTGCAGAAGAAAACCTGAATAGAGCTATAGTCCCCGTAACACCATTGCTTTCAGAAAGTGATCCCAGTGACCATAGCTTCGATTCTACACATGTTGATAGTCCCCAGGCTTACTACATGCAATCTCCTGAACATGGTGAGTCCTACTATAGTGAAGAGCCAAATGAACCTAGTTGGGAGTCAGATTACACAAACGTCATGTATGCAAACCCCAACCCTAGACCTCAACCTAGACAAGTAAGACCCCCATTCCCTAGAGGACCATGTTACAGATGTCAGGGTGATCATCTCATTCGTGATTGTCCCTTGCCTCCACCTACACAACCCCAGTCACTGACGATCCAGGGTTTTTGCCAAGAATGTGGAAAGGAGCATCTCTTACGAGATTGTCCAAAGAATCCCAGCAATATGCCAAAAATCACTCCCATTAACGTTATTGGGTTAGTGGTAGATTCCACAGGAAGTGTCACTTCCACTGCACCAGTACAGGTAGTCACTAGAGCTCAAGCATTGCAGCAAAACCAAGGGGTAGGTCAGGATAAGAGCCCAGATGTTAGTGAAACGGAGAGCATGACAAAGAAGAGGACTAGAGCTTGGAGAGATAGTCGTGAAAGAATGAGAAGGCAATGGGCAAAAAAGATGAGTGAACTCGAGGAAAGCCTCTGAGAAACAAAGGTGAGGATAATTGAACTCACATCTCAAACTCCCTCTCACACTACCCCACCTCCACCATTCCCAACTCCATCCGACCCGCCACCTTCCAACCCACCTCACCTACTTCCACCACCCCCTAGAGTAGGATCAGTCCTAGCAGATCCCACTCCCGAAGACCTTAATATGATGCTTAAAGCATATCAGGCCAGAATCCAAGAAGGCCCAAACGTAACTGATCATGAAAAGTGTTACCCAAGAGCAGAACTAGAGCTAGAACGAACCAAAATTTATGCTAAGATGGTGGAATTGGCTCAGACCATGTTTGAAGCCAGTCGCCTATTTAACATCTCTAGTTCAGCAAAGACACAGTTGCACTTTGATGGACTGTTAGAAAGAATAGAGAAGCTAATTGCACAATCAGAAAAGGAACCCGCCTCTCAACACAAGGACAAGGCAAGTGAAAGAGTAAGCATTCCTGCTCAGGAAGCCTATGTGCCTGAAGCCTATGTGCCTGAAGCCTATGTGCCTAACTCTACGGAGCCAGACACATCATCTTCTATGAATCGATTCACACCAGAATTCCTATGAGAGATTCAAGAAGACAAATGGGCTAAAGAAAGTGAAGTCCCTCCTCCCATTGAACTTGTGGATGACGCACATGACCAATTCCCACAAGATATCCCATCCATTTATGAGGAGCAGGAGAGCACCCACTCTCAGGAAAGACTAGACTTTGAGTCTAATTCTTTGCAAGAATTACCCCACTTCACAGGCCCATGGGAAGCTAAGTCTACTTGTATGAGAGCACCCACGGTCATGGTACGAAATGAGGACTCAGTCTTACCTAGGAACACAGAGGTAGTGAAAAACACTAAAGTGCAGTGCAATCTCAAGTTAGAAGAGCTACTCAAGGTTAGACCTGAATTATGGAAACATGTCGCCAAACAAGTACCAGCGATAGTGAAACCTCATTCCCAGGTAGGATCACATAGGACAGTGCCAAAGATACCCTTGGATAAGATAGGAGATATGTGTGAAGGTGAAGAAGGGAACACCTATCTTCCCATTACCTACCAGGAGTACACCACCAAGGCAATTTTGGACTCAGGTGCAGGAGTTGCAATTGCCACCACTTCCCTATGGAAGCATTGGGGCAAGCCAGCACTCAGGCCCACGAGGATGAAATTGCAAATGGCCGATGGTCACATAGAGCGACCCTTAGGGCTGTTAGAAGGAATAACTCTCACCACATGTGGTGTTGAGTTCGAACACACATTTGCTATATGTGATTTTAGCAAGAACCATGCCTATGAGATGATTTTGGGAAGACCATTTATGCGACAGTTGCAAGTGGTACAGGACTGGGGAACCAACTCCTTGTACCTACAACACTTAGGTGTTACGACCAAAGTGAATCTCAAAGATTACTCTCATAGAGATGTCCCTCCTATCCAATGGAATCCCATCCATAGAGCCAAAGATGATACAGAATCGGTGCATTCCATAGGGTCAGGATCCTCATGGATGCATGAAGACACCCACTTATGGATGTGCAAAGTAGCAATAGAAGAAGAGAAGAGAGAAAAAGCCAGAGAGGTAGGTGCAAAAGAAACACATAGATCAATTCAAGACCCAGCTTATGCACCTGTAGTCTTTCCGGACGAAGAATTTGAACCCCACGGCTGGGCAGAAATCCTAGCAACAATGGATGTAGCCATCAATGAAGAACAATGGACACCTCACTGTGATGAGGATGGCTATGACATTTCAGTTTTCTCCATAGAGCCAATCATGGGAGAGGCAGTGTTAGAAGAATGCGAACCTAGCCCTGATGCATTTGAGGATGCGAGTGACTCCGATCTAGAGTCAATCATTATGGATCCACCTTTTGCATCAGATGAAGAATATTTCTATGAAGTAGAATTTCAACCCCAGAGGTATGGAGAGCGTACAAATGATGTAAGACTAGCCACACATGTGACCCCGAAGGAGGAAAGAAAGAAAAGAAAGAAGAGAGAAGTCACACCAGAAGAGGAAGAATCTTTGTTTGAGGTCCCGGAAAATTTTAAGAAGTATGAGATAGATGACAGGAGAGTCATGATCAGAATGCCTAAACGAGAGGCGCAATCAGGAGAGGCCTATGATAACAAAGAAACCACAAAGAAAATTGTGGTAGCCATGGAAGAAGGAGAAGAGAGATGCACTTACATAGGACATGACCTGACAGAAGAGGAAGAACAAGAGCTAATAGCCTTGCTGAGAGAATACAGGAATGTATTCGCTTGGAGTTACAAGGATTTGAAAGGTGTGGACCCTGACATATGCTCACACACTATCCCCATGACCTCAGATGCCAAACCCTCTAAGCAAAAGCCATATACATATAATGATAATTATGCTGCCAAGATCAAAGAGGAGATAGATAGACTGGTTGAAGCTGGATTCATCTATGAAATTGAGCACACTGAGTGGGTATCCCCCATCATAGTGGTGCCCAAGAAGAATGGAAAGCTGCGTGTATGCATTAACTTGAAGAAGGTTAATGCAGCCACATTCGAGATAACTATCCACTTCCTATCACAGAGCATCTCTTAGAAAGAGTAGCAGGCAAGGAAGTGTACAACTTCCTCGACGGATTTTCGGGCTACAATCAAGTAGCCATAGCTCCAGAAGATCAGCATAAGACGGCATTTGCCACTGAATGGGGCATATTTGCCTTTAGAGTAATGCCATTTGGGCTTACCAATGCACCAGCTACCTTCCAGAGGCTGATGTGCCATGTGTTTAAAGAGTTCCTGAGGAAGAACTTAGAAGTCTATGTTGATGATCTTTGTGCTCACTCCAACATTAGACGAACCCATATTCCTGAACTCAAACAAATCTTTGACAAATGTAGAGAATATTAAGTCTGCCTGAACCCAAAAAAGTGTGTTTTTATGGTCAGACAAGGCAAGATTCTAGGACACATAGTGTCAAAGAATGGCATATCCACTGATGAAGAGAAAGTGAGAGCCATCGCTGAGTTACCTAGACCAAAGAATGTCAAGGAAGTACAAGCTTTCATGGGGCATTGTGGTTATTATCGATGGTTTATACACATGTATTCCATCATAGCAAAGCCTCTGTACGGACTTTTGACTAACTTTGAGTGGACTGATGAATGTGAGAACTCCTTCAATGAGCTCAAACGACGATTATGTTCAGCACCAATCTTAACCACACCAGATTGGAATAAGCCTTTCCATGTTCATGTGGATGCATCCAATTATGCTATTGGGTGTGTACTCGCGTAGCCTACGGGTGAAGGTAATATGGATCTTCCAATTGCCTATGCTAGTAGACAATTGAATGCAGCTGAACGAAATTATACCACTACTGAGAGAGAAGGCTTAGGCATGGTATATGCGGTTAAAAAGTTTAGACATTATTTGCTTGCAAATAAGTTTAAATTTTTTACTGATCATCAGGCATTGCTATACCTCGAAAACAAGCCATGCAATACAGGAAGATTGGTAAGATGGTTTCTCTTGCTAATGGAATATGATTTTGAGGTTGTGGTAAGGAAAGGGAAGACTCATTTGAGAGCAGATCACCTTTCTAGGCTCACATCGGGAGAAGCCCCACAAGGAGTGTCAGATGACCTTCCTGACGCTTACTTGTTTAACTTGGAAGTGGTACCGCAGTGGGCTAAGCCATTAGTGCCAGTATTGACATACGGACCTAACCACCCAGTAATAAACACATAGGATAGAGAGGTAGTAAAAGCCCAAAAGTATCACATCATGGCAGGTAGTATGTACAAACACACAGATCAAGGGATCTTGGCTTGTTGTGTAGAAGAGGACGAGTATGCGAAGTGGTTGCAATTAGCACATGTAGGTGCATTAGAGCAACACTACTCAAAGCGACGAACTCTACACACACTACGGAGACTCGGAGTACATTGGCCGACTATAGAAGCTGATGTCCAAAAGTTGTGCAAGGAATGCCCAACCTGTTGCACTAAACCACCTGTGGAACATGCCACTCTTTATCAAGTGTCCATAGTGCCGGATTGGAGTGAACCACTAGTATCCTTCCTGAGGACGAAAACATTCCCTCCAGACATGACTCTAGTTAGGAAAAGAAGTCTAGAACAAGAAGCCCTAGAGTACTCACTCATTGGTGATAATCTCTACAAGCGTGGTAAGGATGGTTACCTGAGACTTTGTGTTCATGAGAGTGAATATCTAAAGATTTTGGAAACTGCTCACCAAGGTGTAGCAGGAGGACACTTTGGACCAGATCGGGTGATCAAGGCAATATTATTTGCAGGCTTCTGGTGGCCAACCCTTCACATGGATGCACATACCTTTGTGAATAGGTGTGATGTTTGTCAGAGAACTCAGTACCCTATACAAAAGGATGAGATGCCACTGAAACCTATGATGGGTGGAATAGACTTTGTAGGCCCTATTAATCCCCCAGCCAAGGGTTCACATGCTGAATATATCATTGTGGCCACGGATTATCTCACAAAGTGGGTAGAGGTAAAAGCCACAACAAAGAACGATGCTCAGACAACTGCTAAATTCTTGTTTGAGAATGTATTCACTAGATACGGGCTACCCATAGAGCTAGTTAGTGATAGAGGCACTCACTTCTTGAATGAAGTTATTGAAACTCTGCTCCAAGAATTCTTGGTAGTGCATAAGAAGTCTGCCCCCTATCACCCTCAAGCAAATGGCCAGGCTGAGAGCACCAACAAGATCTTATGCAATGTACTAACAAAATTAGTGAACAATAAACGCTCTGATTGGGACAAACAGCTACACCATGCTGTTTGGGCATACCGAGTCGCCTACAAAACGGTACTCCAAGCCACCCCCTTTCAGATGGTATTTGGCCAAAATGCAGTGCTACCGTTGGACTTCTTAATACCTACATTGAAAGTGGCACAAGAGCATGAATGGACGGGTCACAAACTCTCCTAAAGACTTTTTGACCTTGAACGATTAGGAGAAACAAGACTGAGAGCGGCTACAGGGATATATGTAGCTAAGAAATGACAGAAGGCATACTTTGATGCCCACGTTAAGGATAAAGGTTTGAAGGCAGGCGACCTAGTACTAGTATACACGTTGAAACAACATGCGAGGAAACTAGAGAAGAGAGGCTACGGACCCATGATCATTAATAGAATCTCAACGAGTGGGGTGGTACAGCTAGCCACCTTAGAAGGTGATATTCTTCCGAGCTACATAAGCGGATGCAGGGTCAAGCTGTATCAGGAACCTCTCACAGAGGAAATGCTAAGTCGACTCAATACTGCTAAGAAACGCAAAGAAGAAGAAAAGCGAATTCGAGAAGAAGCCCAAGCAGAAGCCTTAGAGCGCATACGGAGAATGAAATTAAGAAGACAAGGTAGAGAGCAACCTGTGCCAGATGCATATGCAGATCAAGGATATCACGTGGCTATGTGTGAAGTTTCAGGTATTAGCTCCCATAGGATAATTGATCGACGTCCTTTTATGACCTTAGATATAGGACAAGGAAAGGGTGCAAGGACTGTAAGAGCCTTGATTGACTCAGGTGCAGCCACTAGTGCTGTTAAATTGTCTTACTGTCAAAAGTTGAAATTAACCGTCAATCCTATTGAAGCGTATCTCATAGGATTGGGAGGCGTGGAAACCCCTTGCATGGGCGAGGTGGAACTTCCCCTCTATATTCAAGACGAAGTAATGACAGTCAAAGTACTAGTGTGTCAAGATGAGGACCTCACTGAGCCTCTTGTCTTGGGTCAGGACTGGATCTATGATCATGCAGTCAACCTAAACCTAAGAAGCGGACTTCTTCAGGTATGGGTAAATCATAGCCGAATTACAGTTGAATTGGAAAAGGAGGCACTCAAGGAACTAGGTAAAACACAAACTCCTGGTCCTTCCAGGGGTGCACATGAAGTTGACAATGCTATTCTTGTCCAAAAATGTATGATGCAGAAAGAGGATTGTCTCAACGTCGGAGTCAAGGATAAGACGGTACTCCCTTCTTTTCCAAAGGTCAGAAGGATGCAGCAGCTAACGGCAGATCAAATACAGAAGAAGCAGAACACTACCTGTACTGGAGGCCAGAAAAAGGAGCAAAGCAGATTGTTTCAGCTGATGAAACAAGTATGGAGGCGAAAAGGCGAACACCCTGTTCCGACCAGGCCAACCCCACGGTCAAAACCTCTTATTAGTAATCAACAACACGACACTAATAAGAAGTCCTTCATAAATTCTTCTACGAAAGTGAAGTCTATTTGGGTACCCAAGAAGTCAATGAAGGCCAGCCCACAATCACGACAAATCTGGGTGCCTAAGGCTTGCTTGCGGGCTCAAATAGCTACACCAAGGCCAAACCCTGTACAACATGTTTCACTCACGCGAACATCTGAGGCCCAGTCTTACACATCACGCACTAACACATATTCTTCCATGAGCACAAGTAGAATCACTTGTAAATGGGTCCCTAAAAGCCCTATTTTTCAAGTAAATACCCCTATCACACTCTCCAGAGCCTCCACAAAGTCAAAATCAAAACCTATCCATTGCATTTGGCAACCTAAAACTTGTAATAAACCCCCGGATCCCAAGTGTAAATCCATGTCCACCTACTAACTGCTTCACTCTCACACCACATCATTCCGCTTAGCTCTTAGGTCTACCCGATTCCTAACTACACACACAAGCACCAAGCACTTACTAACCCCCTAACCTCTCCCGAACCTCACGTTAATGTTGTAACAGGGGACACAGTGTCATTTTTGGTGTCCATTGCAATGTTAACATTTATTCATATATTCTCACAGAACCAGCTGCGAAGTTTTCAACATGGCTGAGGCGGCAGGAACTAGCTCTCAAACAGAAACAAGCCAGGAAGTGGTGGACTTAGACAGTTTACCCGTTTTGCTTGAGACAAATGAAAGACCAGAAGAATTGTGGGCCATCAAAATCATACCTATTGCGGACCCTCCCAGTGGTCATGCCATGCCCGTAGGAAAAACTTCCCACTGGTTTAGTGAAGTGGCACGACCCTTGGGTGAGGGAATGTACCTATGGGAATCAGAGTTGGACTTCAATGGGAAGCAAGGCAAATACCATTTCTTTACAAGAGAATTCGAGAAGTTACAAAATGCAGAAGGTCTACGTTCGATATGGGAGAAGGCAGGATTGGATGCATATTTCAGTGCACGGCTCCCAAAGCCTGACTTCATGCGATGCTACTATCTCATCAACACCTTGACTCCAAACCAGAACCCAAAAGGTGCAAGCTCATTTGTGATTCCATCTCTGACAAAGGGGAATGAGCTCAAGAGGTTCAGGCTATCAAACAACTTGGTGAGAGAGGCTCTAGATATGCGCGGAATGCATATTCCTACAGAGAAGGAAACCCTAGTACCGGATTACATGAAGAATCGAAGTCTCACCAAACTCAAGGACATGGTGTCCATGACGCCTAATATTGCAATACACCTTCGCATGTGCATGCAACACTTTGCTTTTCCTGCACAAGATAGATTCACCATGCCGCCCAATTTGGTTTAGTTTGTATCTGGCAGAGACACAGAGCCTCACCATCAACTTTCCCCACTGGATAATTGATCAGATACACCTAGCTCACAAACGATGGCCGAGGAAACAGGTTTTATATGGTTGCTGTGCTCTGACGAGAATCATTTGGTTTAGTTTGTATCTGGCAGAGACACAGAGCCTCACCATCAACTTACCCCACTGGATAATTGATCAGATACACCTAGCTCACAAACGATGGCCGCGGAAACAGGTTTTATATGGTTGCTGTGCTCTGACGAGAATCATTTATAGGTGTTTGGCTTATGACATCCCTATTCAACGGGCCCTAATGTGGAATCGTGTAGAGCAGTTTAGAGGCAGGACATCCACTGGACCCGCTTCTAAGAAGATGAGAGGCATTGTCCAAGTCCCATGTGCTCAACCATGTGGAGCCACCCTAACACCAGACGTCACCCCTCCACCCCGAAGAGTCTGACCATTCACACTCCGACTTCCAAGACGCAGCACCGATGGTTCTACCTTGATATTCCCTCCCATCCTAACCGATCTTGAATTTCCCAGTGGTGCACCTCTGGAAGAACTCACGAATGAAGATTTCGAACAATTATTACAAGATGTAGAGCTGGAGGCAGAAGAGGAACAACAAGTGGAGAATGAGCAAACACAGGCAACAACCTCCCAAGTACCTGTCACCACAGTTGAAGTGGATGAAGAGGATGAGGAAGATGAAGAACAGGAGGAAGATGAGGAGGATTATGATCAAGAGCATCAAGATGAGCAACAAGAAGTGCCAGAACTTGTAGGTGCACCAGCATATACAGCTCAACTACAAAGGTTATACGACAGAATCAAAGCAGTACAAGAAAGGCATCAACTCTCTCTTGTGTCAGGTTAAGCTTTGATGCAAGAAATGCTATCAGATGATGGGGTGGATCAACATTTCATTGACACCCTCAAATTAGTGTCAGAATCTTTAGGAGTTCCGGAGGCTGTCCACACCGCAGTCCGCCAGTCTGTGAGGTATGACAAACGTAGAGTTGACACATTACCACGCGCAGGTAAGACTATCAGGATACCCGTCACAGAACAAGAAGTACCCATTGAAACCACAGCTACCCCCACCACCACCATTGACCTCTCTGCTGAAACCTTCGTTCAGACATCACCCATCTCACCCCAGCATCCCCAATCACCACCTTCTCCACCCCCACCACCACCTCCCACCATGGAAGAAACGACAGTCATCACCTCTACCTTCACTTATAAACCATCTTCATTCACATCATTCTCATTTCGAGAACCCACCTCACAAGACACCCTCTTCTCTTTCATCACCAATCCCTTGTACACTTCAACCCTTCTACCCTCCGAACCCATAATTGGCCATCCCATAATTCCAAGTGCGGTTGGAAACCCGGCACCCACCGAAGGCACCCTGTGTTTCCCAGCCTATTCCCCAATACGGGTACCTCCATTCCATGACCCTCACTTCCCATCTGCCCCCTACACCTCTTTCAACCTGACCTCACCACCCCAATACCCGTCCTTTGTGGAGTAGTTCATCCGCTCTCCAATGTTTCAGAGACACATTTCCCTGCTGTTCGCAACGACATCAATTTACACGAACACCACACTCACTTCACCTACCATACCCACCTACATGGTAGCCCCTGTACACACCACCTTGTCTGACCCAATGGACATTTCACCAACCACAGCACCTCTCCCCACGATTCCACCATCTCCCCCTCCCTTACCCCCCACCTCACCACTCACATCATTGGCACACACAGCATTCACTACCCCCCTACCCAATCCCACCTCCCCTGCATTTCAAACTTTTCCCCTTGCATCTCATAATGTAAATAGCACGTTCAATACATTACTTCAGTGTGCACATCAACTACAACAAGAATACCATCAATTGGAAGAAAGCACTGCTACCCTCTAGGCAGAATCTCAACGTCTACAAGCTAGAGTCACCACTCTTGCAGTTGATTACCAAACGCTCCTAACCGAGCATACCACCTTACAGTAGGCTCACTCCGAATTGGAATCAAAGACATCAACAGTAGATGATCAAGCAGTCAAGGAACTAGAAACAGTGCTCCAAGCGCAAATGATATCTAATGCTACACTCAGACGCAACCTTGGGCTATTAAGGAAGCATATGGCAGCAGCACTAGAAGAGAACAAGAGACTTCAACAACAAAACCAAGACAACTTTGAAGCGGCTATGGAAGGAACTGCAGGAGCAACCATTAGCCCTACCAAGTATAGAGCAGTCCCATCGGAAGACATTCGCATCTTACTTGAGGAGCATGCAAATTTCTTGGAGTCATATGAAAAGTTAGAGATTGAATGTGCAGACCTAAAGAAACAGATAGCCAGTGCCCCCACAACTCAACAGGAGCTGGTAATCTTGCAACACTCTACAGAAGAAGTAGAGACCCTCCGGAAACAGGTGGCATAACTCCAAGCACGCCTCTTACCATATGAAAGGCCACCCTCGCCCACTGAAGAACCAGAACCTAAAACAGTAGTGGAAATCCCCATCGATGACAGCTATGAAGAGCTGTACGAGCCAATGCCAACACCCGGTGGTCGGACTACAGAGGAAGGACAGGACACTTTAGAAATTCAAGTTCCAGATTGGGTCAGAAGGGTCGAGAAAGTGGGTAAGACACATGATGATCGCGTTGCTGTGCAAATGCAATCTCTCACAAATCTGGAAGAAACTGTCCTTCGGTCTTCTTACTTTCAGAACCTATCCCACCAACAGTTAATCACAACATCAGAATCGCAATACATGCCTTATTTTGTCTTGCTACATGATTATAATGCAGAAGTTAAAAGACATACAGGGAAGGAGCCCACATTTGCCACTCAATTTGAGCGAGAGGACTTACCGACAGATGCGCGTGCGGGCTCAATTTTCCAGCCTAATTGGCGTGCACGTCTACTAACCGACCCTGAGATGATGAGCACCTGGGCAACCATGCCACTGTATATCAAGCTTAATCCATGCTATTGCCCAATGGTACGTCACAGATCTTGGCAAGCATTTGCGATCAAGGTACGCAACAATAAAGAATGCTCGGCTTGGGTTAACTATCCATATTTTGCTCCACCTCGAGGGACCCCAACCGTAGCCTACATGATATCAACAATTCGGCACTGGTCTACACGTCTAAATAATGTACCCGACATAGCAGCAAAAATGTGTATGAAGATATTCGAGCTCATGACCATTGTCTTCAAAACCTTTCGGAATGTACAAGCTCCATACATCTCTGCCCCTGGATTCTCTCAAGGTAACAAGGATTTAGTCTACGACATGAGCCAGACTCCCTCGGTTACTATAATCTTTGCCTGGCATGCACGAATAAAGTACTTACCCGCATGCTTCAAGCAGACATTTGAGGAAATGTTCTCTACGGGATTCTGGGAATATCATTTAGAAATTTTCATTCCCAGACCCACACATTTGCTACATCTATTCGCAGTAGAACAAGCGATCCATCCAGATCAGTTACGTCTGCCACATCTGGACATTCCAGGACCAATTGATTGGGATCGTATGATGACAGACTTGGCCAGAGGACTACGCATACAAGAACATCAGCTTGCCACTCAAGTTGTGGAATATTACATCCAAGACTCCCAGCAACAAGGGTCTGTCAGGGACGACAGACGCGAGAGAGGGGGGGTGTTGGAACTGAAGGACTCACTAGGCAAGGAAGCTTAAGAAGGGAGTCAGAGAGAAGAGAAAGTACAAGCAGACAGTGCAGTCAACGACGATCTGGCAAGTAGGCCAATATTTTTTCAAGACATTTATGCACATAAGAGAGGTGGACACAAGGAGAAGGAGCAAGTAGGGAGCTCCAGGAAATGTATATCAAAATGTTAGAAGAAATCCCTACAACAATAGTGATTTTCATCACTAAAAACCCTTGTAAATACCATTTCACATTTTTGTAGCTCCATTTTGTGCAAGCCAAGGAGTCCTTGAGCTTGAGGAGCTTTAGAAGTATCTACCTGTCAGTTTTCACATTTTTTAGACTTCGTTTGAACCTCCAAATAGGGTAGAGAACCTAATTTTTAACTAGGCCGGACACTAGGTCTGGACAAGGCCAAAACCTAGTCAAAAACTATAAATAGAGCTAGAGAGCTCATTTTTGAGGTTAGCTTGTAATTGAAATGAACTTGTAAGAGCTTTTTGAAAGTAATCTAAGAACTCCATTGCTTCTCACTCTTTGTCTTGCCGTGTGTGCGCGTGTGTGTGTATGTGTGTGCATGTTTGTGTGCTTCTCACTCACGCACTTGTGCCTCCACTTGCTCGAGGTCTTCATACCATCCTCACGTCTTCCCGGATTGACATTAAAGGAGGTGCTACTCATCACTCAGCTACACTTGGCATGGTTGCAAGCCATCTATTTCTCATCTTTGTGTATTTGGTTGTTTGGTATATGCATTAGTGCATGAACAAAAACATAGGATATTGGATAATAAAGTAGTGAGATGTAATTTTCTCAGGTACAGTTCTAAAAGAAAAGGCTATCGTCTGTATCATTTATAGACTAAACATATTTTGGTTAGTTATGATGTTTTTGTGGAAGATGCAATTCAGTTATTACTTTCATTTGCTAAGCAGACATTAGTTAGCTCCAAAGATGTGTATAACACTTTGCTTCCATTTTTTAAGGCTTGATAATGAAATGCTGCTCCAAATGAGGCAATTTCTCAACCTTATGCATTTCATATGATGATGCAGATCATTCCATTTCTAATAAAGATTAACATGATGCACTTGTTAATGAGAGGGTTGATATAGACGAGGAAAAAGCTATGCCTAATTGGTTGGCGCATACTTTGTGAGATAGCAAAATAGATGCACATCTATCCTATCATATTCCTTTAGGCTCTCATAGTGTTTCTTTTGCATAAAATTGTTATGTTATGGCTACCTCTAGTCTTCTTTTATGAGAATGAGCCTATTTCTTTTGATGAAGCACAAAATTCAAAAAATTGGATGGTTGCTATGCAAATTGAATATGATGCTACTATGAAGAATGGTACTTGGTCCTTGTCATAGATAAAGGATATCTTTTGAACATCATATTCCATATGACTTCTGTACCTCATGATTGGTTCATAATTTTGGAAAGCGATGCTTTCATTGCATCCGAACATGCAAAAACCCTAAGATCGAGTGTCTTCTTCCTTGATTTCGACATCCAAAGATCATGTTTTGAATTGATGACATCATTGATGACATCATCAATTCATAACCACCCTTGGAAAACGTATATAACAAGGGGTTGGCCACATTAATTCTCAATCTTGCCAATACCGGTCTTGGGAGCTCAAGGAGTCATGACCAGCAAGTAAGTACTCTCCAAGTTCTTGTTCGAGTTCTTATCTTGTTCGTTGTTCTAGTCCTCTCTAGTCTAGTTCTTGGACATCTAGCTTTGTCCTTTTGTAATCTTGTAGTACCAGATCTTGTCTAGTTATTTCCTCTATCTAGATCATCTCCGTGATGGGAGTTCTTGTAACCTAGAGATCTTGCTTCCAACTTATCAGTCTCGGGTTGTGGGACCTCTTGTATCATCTCAGGTCCAATTACCCTATCAATCCCAGGTTGTGGGACATCTTGTACCCGTTATGTACTCTTGTATCATTTTCCCTATATGGGTGTTTTTGTAATCAGAAGTGTATTTCAGAAATCTTATCTACAACACAACTAGTGCTCCCCTGACATTTTGGAAAGACTAGCTTCTATCCAAGACCAGTCGTCATGGAGAATGCTTATGAACAATTTGTAGCATCACTTCAGAGTCTCCAACAACAAGTCGAGGACCTAACTCATTGACAGACAAAAGTTGAGATGGGACATCCGCTGCATGTAGGTGCACTCCTCCAAGAGTTACAAGAACAAATCAAGAGTCTTCAAGTTAATCAAGTGAGTATTGAGCTGAATCAATGGTCTACTACATCCTTCATGAAGGGACCCAAGATTTGGATGCAAGAAAAGTTTGATGGGGATCACACAAATTTTTGTGGATTTCTTCAGCAAGTTAAATTCTACATCTGTATGCAACCTGATAGATATCCTAACGAGGCATCCAAGGTCGGCTTTATTGGAACCTTGCTCTATGGCCAAGCATTATCATGTTTGCCCCAATCTTGGAGAAGAACATCGTAGTGCTTTAGGATTATGAGAGGTTTCTTCAAGAAATCACCACCACATTTGGAGGTGCAGACACAAGTCGAGTGCCAAAAACAAAACTTCAAAAGTTATGTCAAGGTTATTGCCCTCCCTCTGCCTATGCATCAGAATTTAGAAAATTGATATGTGATCACTTGGCATGAAGATTATTTCATAATCCAATTTAGATGGGGTTTAAGAGATGATGTGAAGGACCTTCTGCTCACGATGCTAGAGGTTAGGACATTGAATGAGTACATCATGCAAGCTATTCAATGTGATAACCAGCTTTTTGAATGGAAATAAGAAAAACAAGTAGAAGGAAGACCTTGCCAATGGAAACCCTTCCAGCCCACTCTTAAAGATGAGTCTATGCCTAAACCTATGCATGTAACTAGGTATCAAGCTCTAACACCACAAGAGAATCAGAGAAGGATAGATAACAAGTTATGCCTCTATTGTGGAAAACCTAGACATATTGCAGTTAATTGTCCTAACAAGAGAAAAAACTCCAGAGTCGTAACCATCCTTATAGAGCAGAGAAACGAGGAAGTTCAGTTGTAAAAGAGTCTATATAGCCGGACCATGACATAAGAAAGGGTCTCATAATTCTAGCGACACCCATAGAAACATTTCTTGCACTTGTCAAGTTAATCATGCCCAAGAAGACCCTTTCCCTTACAGCCCTAGTAGATTCAAGAGCCTCCTCATGGTTCATTGATGAAGGATTGGTTAAGAAACATGAGATTCTTGTACTTCAAAAGAACAAACCAATAGTAGCTGACATAGTAGATGGACAACCTCTAGCATCTAGGAATATAACCAAGGAAACCACACCATTAAGAGTACACGTTGGTGACTATGAATCCCACATATGTTTCAATGTAATATCGAGCCCTGTACATCTAGTTATCATTGGAATGCCCTGGTTAAAAAATTCATAATCGAGATATTAATAGGGAAAAGAATAAAATCACCTGTGAAGATCTAGAAGAACCCGACATATCTTGGAGCCAAAGCCTTCATACATGCAGTAACGAAGGAACTGGCATATATGATCTATGCCAAATCAGCTCAAGGATCAAAGAAGAATGATCCTATGCAGCTACCCAATTAGTACAAAGGCTTTGAAGATGTTTTTGAAAAGAAGAATGCAGATATCCTCCCAAAGCATAGACCTTATGATTGTGCCATAGAACTTCAATAGAGAGCACAACCGCCCTTTAGACCCATCTAGAGACCATCCTCAGAGGAGCTTATAGAACTACACAAGAATGTTGATGGGAATCTAGCAAAGTGGTTTATTAAACACTCAAAATCTCCAATAGGAGCTCCTATTTTATTTGTAAAAAGAAGGATGGGACTCTGCAGATGAATCTACAACATGCTTCATATGAATCTACATCATCTGATGAGTTAAAATAGGTAAGTTCTCAATCATACTTTTTCGTTCATTTGCATAAGAGATGTATACTTGACGTGATCAAATCTTGAATGTAGGTGGACCAACAAGATTAACATGGTTGATGTTATTAATAAGAGAACACATTTATAGTCATCACTTACATTGATGGTATGATCACGACAAGTCCTAGAGACTCAAGCCTTCGTTTCTTTTAAGTATGAGCTAAAGAAATTTTGTTATGTTAATGTCTTGGTTCTCTACGTCATTATCTTGGCATTGAATTCATTTACATCGATAAGTATGTATACATGATACAAAAAAACACAAAGAAACTACTTGAAATTTTCAAAATGCACGATTCAAGTAGAAGTAGATCTAAACTATTTTGCTACTACCCTTTATAGGCAAGCAATAGGTTTCTTGATATATCTTTGTGGCACACATCCAAATACATAGTTTGTGATTCCTCAAGTATCAAGGTTCATGCATAAACATTTTGAAATTCATTAGAAAGGAATCAAATATGTTTTTAGATATTTCAATGCTAGAAAAAATTTTGTTGTGGTATTTCCTAAGTCACCACATTTTATACTTATAAAGGAATTGCAAATTTTGATTGGACAAGTGATATGTTCTAAGCAACAAACTATGATAACAACATCTTTTCAAGTGAAGGAGAGCATATGACTACTTATAGAGCTATATTGGAAGCTATATGGCTAAAATATTTTATGTTATCTTGATGTTCATGTCTATTTATCTATTCATCACTTTCCAAATAGTCAAATGCAAAGAATCTAATTCATCATGCACGGACAAAGCATATTGATGTTCGTGAAGTGGTGCAATCTCAATGCATCATGATGGATTCTCCTTCAGGAGAGCTTCATGAGGATACACTCATAGTAGAAAATTGGGCTCCCCAGACTGCACACAATACTCCACATGAGACCTATTGAATATGTAGAAAATCACAAAGCTCACAATGTTTCTATTGGTCAACCATTGATCCACTATATATTTTATACAAAACATATATACAAAAAAGTGTTTGGCAGCCATTTAGCCTTTCGCATGGATGCTGAAAAGGTAACAATTTCCACTCAAGGATAATATGACCAAACTGAAATATGGAGATAATAGAGAATGACAAAGAATACCTAATTGTAAGTATACAAACCATATCTCCCACCTAATGGCCATGTTACACAGTGTACAAGTAATTGTACAAGATCATGAAACAGGTATCCCCTATGAGGTCACAACAATGTTGAAAGATATCTTGTGGTAGAGCTTTAGTCAAAGCATCTAGAGCATTATCTCTAGTATGAACCTTCTCAAGAATAATGCATTTGGTGGCTTAGAAATGCTAATGAAGTGATACCTCATCTCAATGTGCTTGGTCTTTGCTTGATAGAGTGGATTCGTACCCAAAGCGATGGCTCTTTGACTATTGTTGAGCAGGCAAGGTACATATTGAGGTAGACTCATATCACAAGAAAGATGAGAAAGCCACAATGCTTCCTTACATGCCTCACTAGTTGCAACATAATCTGCTTCTATAGTGGAAATAGTTGTACATTCTTGAAGACAATATCTCCAAAAGATAGCACCTCTAGCAAAGTGAAAAATGTACCCTCATGCACTTCTGATTGTCTATAGCTAGTAGCCGGAATGGACGACCACACTTTTGTATTACACTTTGTAATAGGTAAAGGGAATTCTTTATATGAAGATTTGAATAGTTTTCGTAAGATAGTCTCGAAAGTCGGGTATTGATTTGTTTACGAAGTGTGGAACAGTCTGTAGAAGATTACGGAGAAGAGAGCGGTGTGGTAGGTTACGGTGCAGAATCTGAAAGTATCTATATGTGTAGGGTGAGAAGTCCAAAAAGATGAACCAAGGCTATGGTCAAGTGCAGAAGAATTTTAACCTCGCAAACCAAACCTTAGGCTAGGTGAACAAGACTATGAACCATGCAAACCAAACTAGAGCTACAAAAGGATTGGAATCAACTCCACTAGGTGGAGAAAACCTTTGGTCAAGTGAAATAGATCTTTAAGCATGTAAACCAAACCTTAGGCCAAGTGAACATGATTGTTAACGATTCAAAAGAAACCTTAAGCTAGGTCCACATAGAAAAAGAAACAATCAAGTTTGTGGGTGAGCAAGGCTAGCCCAAAGTTTTGGGCCATCATTGGATGGAAAGATTGATTAGCTAGCTAGTCTTGTAAGGGATTCTAAGAGGTTCTTTAGGTTAGCAATCAGAGCGATTTCTATGGATTGTATCTAGACTTGGGCATCTCCTGCGATATATCATGTGATAGGAATCACTAACCCACCACATGCTAGAGAGGATAAAAATATATGATTGGTAGCTTTTTTCTCATCATCTCTTGGCAACCAGTTGCAAAAGTGCCAAAATCTCCAAACCATGTTTATCCTAGCTCTTAGTTTAGAGAAAGATAGAGTAAATGAGGGCCTTTTCATGATGTGGATCCCATTCTCTTTCATTGAAAAGTAGAGAGGGTTAAGGAAAGGTAATTTTAGGATTTTGGATTTAGGCCCACTTTCTTTGATTCTAGCACTCATTCCGTAAGGTAAAATTTTGTCATCATGTTAGATTATCATAGATATCGATATGAGAATGCCAAAATGCGAGTAGAAGACATTCTTGATATTTAATCATTTATAAATCATTTCGATAAGACTTATTCCTCCACCTTTGAAATTGAATCAAATCAAAGCCTAACTTTTTCTATGAAAATATGTATGGTATCATATAGACATGTGAATTGAAGGTTTTGGTGACATACCAAAATGTATGTTTTTGTTAAAACTTGAGTCACCTAGTAAACATGTCTGTGAATGCTACATTTTGGGCAAAATGCAACATTCCTCCTCCCCAAAGATGGTCTAGTACCAGCTACTCAAAATTTGCGGCTTGTTCCCTATGATGTCCGTGGTCATAGAGAGACACATTCTTTATAGAACTACCTTTACTTCATGAATTTCATTGATAATTTTTCCTAGCATGCGTGGGTGTATCCACTAAATTCAAAGTCCAAAGTGTTTATCTGTATCAGATAGTTTTTGGTTTTGCATGAAACTATGTTAGCATGCAAAATGGGCACCCTCCATTCTGATCAAGGGGGGTAATACATATCTTCTAATTTCAATCCATTTTTGGCTAAACACAGGATATGACATCAGTGTATAGTGCCATATGCACCTTAATAGAATGGAGTTGCTTGAAGAAAGAATAGTTCACTCTTGGGAGTGGTGAGGTGTATGGTCAAAAGTAAGGCTTTACCACATAACCTCTAGCTTGAGGCTGCTATGCATGCAACACATGTACTTAATAGGTCTCCCACAAACGCATTCCACTCTATCACTCTTGATGAGGCTTGGCATGGTTGCAAGCCATCTATTTCTCATCTTTGAGAATTTGGTTGTTTGGTATATGCATTAGTGCATGAACAAAAACATAGGATATTGGATAATAAAGTAGTGAAATGTATTTTTCTCAGGTACAGTTCTAAAAGCAAAGGCTATCGTCTGTATCATTTATAGACTAAACATATTTTGGTTAGTTATGATGTTGTTTTTGTGGAAGATGAAATTCAGTTATTACTTTCATTTGCTAAGCAGACATTACTTAGCTCCAAAGATGTGTATAACACTTTGCTTCCATATTTTAAGGCTTGATAATGAAATGCTGCTCCAAATGTGGCAATTTCTCAACCTTATACATTTCATATGATGATGGAGATAATTTTATTTCTAATGAAGATTTACATGATGCACTTGTTAATGAGAGGGTTGATATAGACGAGGAAAAAGCTATGCCTAAATGGTTGGTGCACACTTTGTGAGATAGCAAATTAGATGCACATCTATCCTATCTTTTTTTTTAGGCTCTCATAGTGTCTGTTTTGCATCAAATTGATATGTTATGGCTACCTCTAGCCTTTTTTTATGAGAATGAGCCTATTTCTTTTGATGAAGCACAAAATTCAAAAAATTGGATGGTTGCTATGCAATTTGAATATGATGCTACTATGAAGAATGGTACTTGGTCCTTGTCATAAATAAAGGATATCTTTTGAACATCATATTCCATATGACTTCTGTACCTCATGATTGGTTCAGAATTTTGGAAAGCGATGCTTTCATTGCATCCGGAACATGCAAAAACCCTAAGATCCAATGTCTTCTTCCTTGATTTCGACATCCAAAGATCATGTTTTGAATTGATGACATCAATTCATAACCACCCTTGGAAAACGTATATAACAAGGGGTTGGCCACATTCATTCTTTGTCTTGCCAATATCGGTCTTGGGAGCTAGAGGAGTCATGACCAGCAAGTAAGTACTCTCCAAGTTCCAGTTGGAGTTCTTATCTTGTTCGTTGTTCTAGTCCTCTCTAGTCTAGTTCTTAAACATCTAGCTTTGTCCTTTTGTGATCTTGTAGTACCAGATCTTGTCTAGTTATTTCCTCTATCTAGATCATCTCCCTGAAGGGAGTTCTTGTAACCTAGAGATCTTGCTTCCAACTTATCAGTCTCAGTTTGTGGGACCTCTTGTATCATCTCTGGTCCAATTACCCTATCAGTCCCAGGTTGTGGGACATCTTGTATCCGTTATGTACTCTTGTATCATTTTCCCTATATGGGTGTTTTTGTAATCAGAAGTGTATTTCAGAAATCTTGTCTACAACACAACTAGTGCTCCCCTGACATTTTGGAAATACTAGCTTCTATCCAAGACGAGTCGTCATGGAGAATGCTTATGAACATATTGTAGCATCACTTCAGAGTCTCCAACAACAAGTCGAGGACCTAACTCATTGAGAGACACAAGTTGAGATGGGACAACCGGTGCATGTAGGTGCACTCCTCCAAGAGTTACAAGAACAAATCAAGAGTCTTCAAGTTAATCAAGTGAGTATTCAACTGAATCAATGGTCTACTACATCCTTCATGAAGGAACCCAAGATTTGGATGCAAGAAAAGTTTGATGGGGATCACACAAATTTTTTTGGATTTCTTCAGCAAGTTAAATTCTACATCTGTATGCAACCTCATAGATACCCTGACGAGGCATCCAAGGTCGGATTTATTGGAACCTTGCTCTATGGCCAAGCATTATCATGTTTGCCCCAATCTTGGAGAAGAACATCGTAGTGCTTTAGGATTATGAGAGGTTTCTTCAAGAACTCACCGCCACATTTGGAGGTGCAGACACAAGTCGAGTGGCAAAAACAAAACTTCAAAAGTTATTTCAAGGTTATGTCCCTCCCTCTGCCTATGCATCAGAATTTAGAAAATTGATATGTGATCTCACTTGGTATGAAGATTATTTCATAAGCCATTTTAGATGGGGTTTAAGAGATGATGTGAAGGACCTTGTGCTCATGATGCTAGAGGTTAAGACATTGAATGAGTACATCATGCAAGCTATTCAATGCGATAACCAGCTTTTTGAATGGAAATAAGAAAAACAAGTAGAAGGAAGACCTCGCCAATGGAAACCCTTCCAGCCCACTCTTAAAGATGAGTCTATGCCTAAACCTATGCAAATATATGTAACTAGGTATCAAGCTCTAAGACCACAAGAGAAACAGAGAAGGATAGATAACAAGTTATGCCTCTATTGTGGAAACCCTAGACATATTGCAGTTAATTGACCTAACAAGAGAAAAAACTCCAGAGTCGTAACCACCCTTATAGAGCAGAGAAACGAGGAAGTCCAGTTGTAAAAGAGACTATATAGCCGGACCATGATATAAGAAAGGGTCTCATAATTCTAGCTACACCCATAGAAACATTTCTTGCACTTGTCAAGTTAATCATGCCCAAGAAGACCCTTTCCCTTATAGCCTTAGTAGATTCAAGAGCCTCCTCATCTTTCATTGATGAAGGATTGGTTAAGAAACATGAGATTCTTGTACTTCAAAAGAACAAACCAATAGTAGTTGACATAGTAGATGGACAACCTCTAGCATCTAGGAATATAACCAAGGAAACCACACCATTAAGAGTACACCTTGGTGACTATGAATCCCACATATGTTTCAATGTAATATCGAGCCCTGTACATCTAGTTATCATTGGAATGATGTGGTTAAGAACTCATAATCGAGATATTAATAGGGAAAAGAATAAAATCACCTATCAAGATCTAGAAGAACCCGACATATGTTGGAGCCAAAGCCTTCATACATGTAGTAACGAAGGATTTGGGATATATGATCTATGCCATATCAGCTCAAGTATCAAAGAAAAATTATTCTATGTAGCTACCCAATTAGTACAAAGGCTTTGAAGATGTTTTTGAAAGAAAGAATGCAGATATCCTCCCAAAGCATAGACCTTATGATTGTGCCATAGAACTTCAATAGAGAGCACAACCACCCTTTAGACCCATCTACAGACTATGCTCAGAGGAGCTTATAGAACTACGCAAGAATGTTGATGAGAATCTAGCAAAGTGGTTTATCAAACACTCAAAGTCTCCAATAGGAGCTCCTATTTTATTTGTAAAAAGAAGGATGGGACTCTCCAGATGTGTGTAGAGTATTGTGGATTGAATAAAGTCATTGTAAAAGAACAGATACCCTCTACCACTCATATCAAAGCTCTTAGAATGCCTTGGAAAATAAAAGTTCTTCACGAAGATTGACTTTTAAGGAGCTTAAAACCTTGTCAAGATCAAAGAAGGAGATGATTGGAAGACAACATTTCAAACAAGGTATGGCCATTTTGAATATGTAGTTATGCCATTCGGTCTCACAAATGCTCCAGGTATCTTCCAACATATGATGATTGATATCCTTTGAGAGTATTTGGATGATTTTGTTGTAATATACCTTGACGATATCTTGATATTCTCCAAATGTCTGGAGGATCATGAATGCATGTAAAGAAAGTCCTAGAGAAACTAAGAAAAAAAGGATTATATGCATAATTGGAGAAGTGCTCTTTCCATCATACATAACTGGAATTTTTGGGGTACATTGTATAAGATAAACAGTTTTTTATGGATTCTAGGAAGGTAGGGACAATCCTTGATTGGCAGGAACCTTTTAGTTGGAGATGTACAATATTTTCTAGGTTTGCCAATTTTTAAAAGATATTCATCAAAGATTACTCCAAGATAGTGACACCCCATACTAAGCTTACGAGGAACACAAAATTCTCATCATTCACTACTGCTCGAAGTCTAGTTCACCTTGACTCTACGAAGACTTTTTTCTTAGAGACAGATGCATCAGACTTCACCTAGGGGGCGATCCTATCCCAACATGGGGATGATGGACACCTACATCGAGTTGCATATCGTTCAAGGAAATTTTCTCCTCTAGAGATTAACTATGAAAACCATGATAAAGAGCTTCTTCTGATAGTAGATGCATTTGATTCCTAGCATCACCATCTAGAAGGAGCAGCTCATAAAGTTATTGTATACACAGATCATAAAAATTAAGAGTACTTTATGACTACCCACATCCTTAATAGAAGGCAATCTCTTGTCAAGAAGATTCCTTGTCAAGAAGATCTTATCTTGTACCAAAGAAAGGTGAAGAGGCTTTTGATCAACAAGAAATGGTGGCAGGGAATTTAGTTTAGCATGTTATATCTTTGCGTCCTTGGCATGTGCTCGACTAAACAATAAAGGTTCTATGTAAAGTTTCATCAAGAGCATCCAAATGGATTGTCGATGGTGAAAACTTTGGGTTAGAGTTTTAAAATTTTTTCTTCAACATTAGAGGGTCATTCTCCAGACATGGAGGGGATTATAACTATTTTTCAATACAAAATAACTTGGATGGTTGAAACAACAATCTTAAACAATACTCAATCAAGACATGGAGACGTGACATAGTCTACACTCAAGACATAAAGACGTGACATGGTCCTACCCTATAGTAGGGTTTAAGATGCAAATAGTGGATTAAGGTTTCCATCATTCTAATATGGACTTGAGTAAATACAACATGCATGATTGTGATTGAGTCAATTGATTAACCAAGGGTTGAACTTTAATGTTAATTAAAAAATGAAGTATGTCCCTTCTTAAATCTCATTTCCAAATACGAGGTGATAATCAATGGGTTAATCTACAAAAATACGTGTCAAATTGAGACCACAGAAGATGGATCCACATAAAATCTTCCACATAAAAGTTACGCATAAAGTTACGGCCTTTACTAAAAGATTCCACATAAAAGTCACACACTCAAGCACGTATTGAAAGAATAGAGAAGGAGATATAAGAGAAAAAAAATCCAATCTACAAAAAAGAGTTCATGACGGATGAAAAATGGAACTAATAGAAAGAAAAAAGGGAAAATATTCGTTCAATCTTAATCCACTCTAATGCTAAAAAAGAAACTGTCTTTGCAATCAAATTTGAAGTTACTTTATTATAAACTTTATCAATTCCAATGGTCTTTTGTGGATTTAGATTATTTAAAAGTTTAAAAAGACACGTGACCCTTTGACATTTTATTTTTGGTCTTTCTGAACACACAATTTTCAATGCAGAGTTTTAAAAATCACATTTCATCGAGTAAGTTTTTCTTCTTCAACTTATTTTTACACTTTCCAAGGGATTTCCATATTTTTGCTCTCCTTATTATGTTGCTTGCGATTGTGTGGTGTGACCTTTCCTATACGATTTTCCCGTCTTCATTCCCTTGCTGTAATAACTTTAAGAACTCTCTTTATGTGAAGGTAACGATTTATTGTTTACCTTATTACGCACTAATGGATGCATGATCACTTGTTTTCTTGTCATAAGATTTATTTTATGTCTAAGTAATTACACTCGGCATTCATTCAATCCACGTTCTATGATCAAATAGAAGATTGATGTTCCATCGTAAAAGTTAAACAATAGTATTGAAGAAATGTTTATGAAAGCCTAGTTTTTTTTTCCTACTCATTATTATATTACAGTGTTTAAAGACTTGCCAAATGATATCAAAACATAATTCAAGTACAAACATACATGTGTCTATGTGTGTGTATCTATGTATATGTACATCTACAAGTATGGATGCATGTATGGACGTATGCATGTATGAGTGTATGTATGCATGTATTTATGTATGTATGTATGTATGTATGTATGTATGTATTTACGTATGCATGCATGTATGTATGTATGTATGTACGTATGTATGTATGTATGTATGTATGTATGTGTGTATGTATGTGTGTATGTATGTATGTATGTATTTATATATGCATGTATGTATGTACATATCTATGTGTATGTATTTGCACTTATATGTATATTTGCACTTATATGTATATGTGTATTTATGAGCCTATTTTCTTATGTTAGAACTGAGTGTTTGTAAATTTGATCTTTTCATAAGTAAAACAGATAGTATGCGGAGAACTTGTCTTAATCCGCAAGATCAATAGCATTCCTTTACTCTTTTATCTTGCTATTGCCTTTCATAAGCGTCCTTGGGTTCTTCTATAAAGCATGCTTCATTTTTGAATGTAAGAGAGTGTTCAAGTTAACAGGCTCAAACTTAAGTTTGAGCATCTTTTGTTAAAATTTCAAAATAGATTTGAGTTAAAAATACTATTTTTTTGTTGGAAAAGCTGAGAGGCTTGAGCTTAAGTTTGAGCCTCATATGATGTAACTCAATAGATGGAGACTTGATATGATTCAAAGGCACAACTTTAAGTTCGAGCCTCATATTTCGTGACACATCAGACTCAAACTCTAGATGCTCGAACTTAAGTTCGAGCCTCATATCATGTAAAGACTCAAACTTGATATGATTGGGAGGCTCAAACTTAAGTTTGAGTCGAATATCTCTTGCAAGAATTAAGAGGCTTGAACTTAAGATCGAGCGTATTTTGTTCATCTTTCAGAGGCTCTAACTTTTGTGCATCCTTTGATCATCTTGATATGATTCAAAGGTTGGAAGTTAAGTTCGAGCCTCTTAGCTCTTTTGGATGCAAGAGAGTGTTGACCTTAACAGATAAGTTCCAGCCTCTTAGACTCCAAGTTCAGAGGCTCCAGCTTGGAGTTCAAGCCTCTCAGTTCTTTTGGATGCAAGTGAGTGTTGATTTAGAGGCTCGAACTTGAGCTCAATCCTCTTAGTTCTCTTGGATGAAAGAGAGTGTTGACCTTAACAGGGTCCAACTTAAGTTTTAGCCTTTCTCACTCTAAGGTTAATAAATACTGGAACTTAAGTTCAAGCCTCTCTAAATCCAAATTGAATACAAGCTCAAACTTAAATTTGAGCCTTTCAAATTGCACATTGATTAGAGAGTCAAACTTAAGTTCGAACCTCTCAAACTCAAAGTTCAACAGAGATTGAATCTTAAACTCCAACTTGAATCAACATCCAAACTTAAGTTCCAGCTTCAGTGACTTCAAGTTGAATAGAGGATCCACTATAAATTTGAACTTATCTTACTCAAAGCTTAATAGAAGCTAAACTTAAGTGTGAATCCAACTTGAATAAAGGATCAATCTCCAAGTTAAATAGAGGCTCAAACTAAAATTTGACCTTATACCGCTCAAATAGCATATATATACATACATAAATGTTGTTATGTATATCTTTGTGTGTATGTATTTTTGTGTGTATAGTTCACACAAAAGTTATAGCTTCACTCACTTCAAGTTGAATAAAGGTTCCACTTTAAGTTTGAACTTATGTTACTCAAAGTTGAATAGAGGCTCAAACTTAAGTTGGACACCAAATTGAATACAGGCTCAAAATCTCTCTATCTCCAAGTTGAATTGAAACTCAAACTCAAGTTCAATCCTCTTTGACTCTCAAACTTAAGTTTAGGCTTCTCGAATTTGAACTTGATTAGAGGCTCAAACTCAAGTTTGAGCTTCTTAGATTCCAACTTGAATAGAGGCTCAAACTTAAGTTCAAGCCTTTCTAAGTGCACATTGAATAAGGCTCAAACTTAAGTTCAAGCCTCATATCATGTGAAGACTCAAACTTGATATGGTCATCTTGATATGATTCAAAGGCTCAAATAGAGACTCATTTGGCAAACATATAGTTGTATATTGTAAAAATGGCAAAATGACGGGCTAGGAATATGCTCATTGAACTTCCTCTAAAAAATTATGCGTTAGAAAAAAGGGAAAATAACCAAACAGGAACCGATGTAACTTTGAATCGAGGAGTTCATTTCACAAGCTAAAGGTGGTTGCCCATAGGAGAATGTGTGGTGTATTAGGTCGCAAACGCAACTTCCATGTGAGATTTGGAACTCCTTAAAGAAGCCCAACCGGCAATAGACACATATTCTTCACTACTATCACTTCTTTAAAATTTGGGTTTTCTATTGAGCTTCATTTCCAAGCCTAACTACAAATTTTTTCAATGTAGATTGAAAATGTTTGACTTTGCATCTATACCAAAGCCTATTAATATCTCTTAAATGTATCAATGAATGTGATAATATATCTTTGATCATAAAGAGTCTACTATGATAGGTCTATTCATATTTGGGTGAATAATGTGCAACTTTCTTAATGCTTAAATAAATCCATGTTTATTTAAGTATATTTTGATTTTTTTTCAAACATGCTTCATATGAATCTACATCATCTGATGAGCTAAAATAGGTAAGTTCTCAATCATACTTTTTTGTTCATTTGCATAAGAGATGTTTACTTGATGTGATCAAATCTTGAATGTAGGTGGACCAACAAGATTAACATGGTTGATGTTCCATAGTACAAAACTCCCACTTCTATTTTCACCTTTTTAAGGACAATTCTCTTCATTAATAAAAACTGATAGACCTAAATATTTCTCAAAAGTAACTTTATAATTATTTTTCTAGATAGAGAGAAAACTCTTCTTGATTTTTGGTACATAAAGAACAAAAGAAGTTTTCAAATTACCACCTACTCTTGACTCAAGTGTGACTTCCTCCCACACAAACAACATCCAAATCAGGATCATTTTCAATAATCACTATTCTATGTGAATAATTAATAAGAGAACAAGTCCTAGAGACTCAAGCCTTCGTTTTTTTTAAGTATGAGCTAAAGAAATTTTGTTATGTTAATGTCTTGGTTCTCTACGTCATTATCTTGGCATTGAATTCATTCACATGGATAATTATGTATACATGATAGAAAAAAACACAAAGAAACTACTTGAAATTTTCAAAATGCACGATTCAAAACCCATGCAAAGCCCTATGGATGCTAATGCTTCATTACAAGTAGAAGTAGATCTAAACTATTTTGCTACTACCCTTTATAGCCAAGCAATAGGTTTCTTGATATATCTTTGTGGCACACATCCAAATACATAGTTTCTGATTCCTCAAGTATCAAGGTTCATGCATAAACATTTTGAAATTCATTAGAAAGGAATTAAATATGTTTTTAGATATTTCAATGCTAGAAAAAGTTTTGTTGTGGTATTTCCTAAGTCACCACATTTTATACTTATAAAGGAATTGCAAATTTCGATTGGACAGGTGATATGTTCTAAGCAACAAACTATGATAACAACATCTTTTCAAGTGAAGGAGAATATGACTACTTATATAGCTATATTGAAAGCTATATGGCTAGAATATTTTATGTTATCTTGATGTTCATGTCTATTTATCTATTCATCAATTTCCAAATAGTCAAAGCACTATACTTATTGCAAAGAATCTAATTCATCATGGACGGACAAAGCATATTGATGTTCGTGAAGTGGTGCAATCGCAATGCATCATGATGGATTCTCCTTCAGGAGAGCTTCATGAGGATACACTCATAGTAGAAAATTGGGCTCCCCACACTGCACACAATACTCCACATGAGACATATTGAATATGTAGAAAATCACAAAGCTCACAATGTTTCTATTGGTCAACCATTGATCCACTATATGTTTTATTCAAAACATATATACAAAAAAGTGTTTGGCAGCCATTTAGCCTTTCGCATGGATGCTGAAAGGTAACAATTTCCACTAAAGGACAATATGACCAAACTCGAATATGGAGATAATAAAGAATGACAAAGAATACCTAATTGTAAGTATACAAACTATATCTCTCACCTAATGGCCATGTTACACAGTGTACAAGTAATTGTACAAGATCATGAATCAAGTATCCTCTATGAGGTCACAACAATGTTGAAAGATATCTTGTGGTAGAGCTTTAGTCAAAGCATCTAGAGCATTATCTCTAGTATGAACCTTCTAAAGAATAATGCATTCGGTGGCTTAGAAATGCTAATGAAGCGATACCTCATCTCAATGTGCTTGGTCTTTGCTTGATAGAGTGGATTCGTACCCAAAGCGATGGCTCTTTGACTATTGTTGAGCAGGCAAGGTACATATTGAGGTAGACTCATATCACAAGCAAGATGAGAAAGCCACAATGCTTCCTTGCCTCACTAGTTGCAACATAATCTGCTTCTATAGTGGAAATAGTTGTACATTCATGAAGACAATATCTCCAAAAGATAGCACCTCTAGCAAAGTGAAAAATGTACCCTCATGCACTTCTGATTGTCTATAGCTAGTAGCCGAAATGGACGACCACACTTTTGTAATACACTTTGTAATAGGTAAAGAGAATTCTTTATATGAAGATTTGAATAGTTTTTGTAAGATAGTCTCGAAAGTCGGGTATTGATTTTTTTACGAAGTGTGGAACGGTATGTAGAAAATTACAGAGAAGAGAGCGGTGTGGTAGGTTACGGTGCAGAATCTGAAAGTATCTATATGTGTAGGGCGAGAAGTCCAAAAAGATGAACCAAGATCACACAAATTTTTGTGGATTTCTTCAGCAACTTAAATTCTACATCTGTATGCAACCTGATAGATATCCTAACGAGGCATCCAAGGTCGGCTTTATTGGAACCTTGCTCTATGGCTAAGCATTATCATGTTTGCCCCAATCTTGGAGAAGAACATCGTAGTGCTTTAGGATTATGAGAGGTTTCTTCAAGAAATCACCACCACATTTGGAGGTGCAGACACAAGTCGAGTGCCAAAAACAAAACTTCAAAAGTTATGTCAAGGTTATTGCCCTCCCTCTGCCTATGCATCAGAATTTAGAAAATTGATATGTGATCTCACTTGGCATGAAGATTATTTCATAATCCAATTTAGATGGGGTTTAAGAGATGATGTGAAGGACCTTCTGCTCATGATGCTAGAGGTTAAGACATTGAATGAGTACATCATGCAAGCTATTCAATGTAATAACCAGCTTTTTGAATGGAAATAAGAAAAACAAGTAGAAGGAAGACCTCGCCAATGGAAACCCTTCCAGCCCACTCTTAAAGATGAGTCTATGCCTAAACCTATGTAACTAGGTATCAAGCTCTAACTCCACAAGAGAAACAGAGAAGGATAGATAACAAGTTATGCCTCTATTGTGGAAAACCTATACATATTGCAGTTAATTGTTCTAACAAGAGAAAAAACTCCAGAGTCGTAACCACCCTTATAGAGCAGAGAAACGAGGAAGTCCAGTTGTAAAAGAGACTATATAGCCGGACCATGATATAAGAAAGGGTCTCATAATTCTAGCGACACCCATCGAAACATTTCTTGCACTTGTCAAGTTAATCATGCCCAAGAAGACCCTTTCCCTTACTGCCCTAGTAGATTCAAGAGCCTGCTCATGTTTCATTGATGAAGGATTGGTTAAGAAACATGAGATTCTTGTACTTCAAAAGAACAAACCAATAGTAGCTGACATAGTAGATGGACAACCTCTAGCATCTAGGAATATAACCAAGGAAACCACACCATTAAGAGTGCACGTTGGTGACTATGAATCCCACATATGTTTCAATGTAATATCGAGCCCTGTACATCTAGTTATCATTGGAATGCCTTGGGTAAAAAATTCATAATCGAGATATTAATAGGGAAAAGAATAAAATCACCTGTGAAGATCTAGAAGAACCCGACATATCTTAGAGCCAAAGCCTTCATACATGCAGTAACGAAGGAACTGGCATATATAATCTATGCCAAATCAGCTCAAGGATCAAAGAAAAATGATCCTATGCAGCTACCCAATTGGTACAAAGGCTTTGAAGATGTTTTTGAAAAGAAGAATGCAGATATCCTCCCAAAGCATAGACCTTATGATTGTGCCATAGAACTTCAATAGAGAGCACCACCGCCCTTTAGACCCATCTAAGGCCTTTTCAAGAAAAATGGGAATTACACAGGATTTTGAGACAATGTTTTGTGTCCTTTGAGTTATTCACACACTACAACATGTTTTTATCTCTTGATTGGAGTACTAAAAACTAACACTTTTATATTAAGCATAATTTTATTATAAATGGAGTATCAAGGTTGGGCTCAAATTTAAGAAGTTAACAAAGTAAGTAATATAAATGGGACTTGAATAATTCCCAAATTTCATGAATAGGCATTATCTAGAGACTATCCTCAAAGGAGCTTATAGAACTACACAAGAATGTTGATGGGAATCTAGCAAAGTGGTTTATCAAACACTCAAAATCTCCAATAGGAGCTCCTATTTTATTTGTAAAAAGAAGGATGGGGACTCTGCAGATGTGTGTAGAGTATTGTGGATTGAATAGATTCATTGTAAAAGAATAGATACTCTCTACCACTCATATCAAAGCTCTTGGAATGCCTTGGAAAATCAAAGTTCTTCACAAAGATTGACTTTCAAGGAGCTTACAACCTTGTCAAGATCAGAGAAGGAGATGAATGGAAGACAACATTTCAAACAAGGTATGGCCATTTTGAATATGTAGTTATGCCATTCCGTCTCACAAATGCTCTAGGTATCTTCCAACATATGATGATTGATATCGTTTGAGAGTATTTGGATGATTTTGTTGTAATATACCTTGAAGATATCTTAATATTATCCAAAAGTATAGAGGATCATGAATGTCATGTAAAGATAGTCCTAGAGAAACTAAGAAAATAAGGATTATATGCGAAATTGGAGAAGTGCTCTTTCCATCATACATAAGTGGAATTTTTAGGGTACATGGTATCAGATAAACAATTTTTTATGGATTATAGGAAGGTAGGGACAATCCTTGATTGGCAAGCACCTTTTAGTGTTGGAGATGTACAATATTTTCTAGGTTTGCCAATTTTTACAAGATATTCATCAAAGCTTACTCCAAGATAGTGACACCCCGTACTAACCTTACAAGAACACAAAATTCTCATGGAATGAAGATGCACAGAAAGCCTTTTAAACCCTGAAAATCATCATTCACTACTGCTCGAAGTCTAGTTCACCTTCACTCTACCAAGACTTTTTTCTGAGAGAGAGATGCATCAGACTTCACCTAGGGGGCGATCCTATCCCAACATGGGGATGATGGACACCTACATCGAGTTGCATATCGTTCAAGGAAATTTTCTCCTCTAGAGATTAACTATGAAAACCATGATAAAGAGCTTCTTCTGATAGTAGATGTATTTGATTCCTAGCACCACCATCTAGAAGGAGCAGCTCATAAGGTTATTGTATACACAGATCATAAAAATTTAGAGTACTTTATGACTACTCACATCCTTAATAGAAGGCAACCTCTTGTCAAGAAGATTCCTTGTCAAGAAGATCTTATCTTGTACCAAAGAAAGTTGGAGGCTTTTGATCAACAAGAAATGGTGGTAGGGAATTTAGTTTAGCATGTTATATCTTTGTGTCCTTGGCATGTGCTCGACTAAACAATAAAGGTTCTATGTAAAGTTTGATCAAGAGCATCCAAATGGATTGTCGATGGTGAAAACTTTGGGTTAGAGTTTTATTTTTTCTTCAACATTAGAGGGTCATTCTCCAAACATGGAGGGGATTATAACTATTTGTCAATACAAAATAGTTATAACTTTATCAATTCCAATGGTCTTTTGTGGATTTAGATTATTTAAAAGTTTAAAAAGACACGTGACCCTTTGACATTTTATTTTTGGTCTTTCTGAACACACAATTTTCAATGCAGAGTTTAAAAATCACATTTCATCGAGTAAGTTTTTCTTCTTCAACTTATTTTTACACTTTCCAAGGGATTTCCATATTTTTGCTCTCCTTATTATGTTGCTTGCGATTGTGTGGTGTGACCTTTCCTATACGATTTTCCCGTCTTCATTCCCTTGCTGTAATAACTTTAAGAACTCTCTTTATGTGAAGGTAACGATTTATTGTTTACCTTATTACGCACTAATGGATGCATGATCACTTGTTTTCTTGTCATAAGATTTATTTTATGTCTAAGTAATTACACTCGGCATTCATTCAATCCACGTTCTATGATCAAATAGAAGATTGATGTTCCATCGTAAAAGTTAAACAATAGTATTGAAGAAATGTTTATGAAAGCCTAGTTTTTTTTTCCTACTCATTATTATATTACAGTGTTTAAAGACTTGCCAAATGATATCAAAACATAATTCAAGTACAAACATACATGTGTCTATGTGTGTGTATCTATGTATATGTACATCTACAAGTATGGATGCATGTATGGACGTATGCATGTATGAGTGTATGTATGCATGTATTTATGTATGTATGTATGTATGTATGTATGTATGTATTTACGTATGCATGCATGTATGTATGTATGTATGTACGTATGTATGTATGTATGTATGTATGTATGTGTGTATGTATGTGTGTATGTATGTATGTATGTATTTATATATGCATGTATGTATGTACATATCTATGTGTATGTATTTGCACTTATATGTATATTTGCACTTATATGTATATGTGTATTTATGAGCCTATTTTCTTATGTTAGAACTGAGTGTTTGTAAATTTGATCTTTTCATAAGTAAAACAGATAGTATGCGGAGAACTTGTCTTAATCCGCAAGATCAATAGCATTCCTTTACTCTTTTATCTTGCTATTGCCTTTCATAAGCGTCCTTGGGTTCTTCTATAAAGCATGCTTCATTTTTGAATGTAAGAGAGTGTTCAACTTAACAGTCTCAAACTTAAGTTTGAGCATCTTTTGTTAAAATTTCAAAATAGATTTGAGTTAAAAATACTATTTTTTTGTTGGAAAAGCTGAGAGGTTTGAGCTTAAGTTTGAGCCTCATATGATGTAACTCAATAGATGGAGACTTGATATGATTCAAAGGCACAACTTTAAGTTCGAGCCTCATATTTCGTGACACATCAGACTCAAACTCTAGATGCTCGAACTTAAGTTGGAGCCTCATATCATGTAAAGACTCAAACTTGATATGATTGGGAGGCTCAAACTTAAGTTTGAGTCGGATATCTCTTGCAAGAATTAAGAGGCTTGAACTTAAGATCGAGCGTATTTTGTTCATCTTTCAGAGGCTCTAACTTTTGTGCATCCTTTGATCATCTTGATATGATTCAAAGGTTGGAAGTTAAGTTCGAGCCTCTTAGTTCTTTTGGATGCAAGAGAGTGTTGACCTTAACAGATAAGCTCCAGCCTCTTAGACTCCAAGTTGAGAGGCTCCAGCTTGGAGTTCAAGCCTCTCAGTTCTTTTGGATGCAAGTGAGTGTTGATTTAGAGGCTCGAACTTGAGCTCAATCCTCTTAGTTCTCTTGGATGAAAGAGAGTGTTGACCTTAACAGGGTCCAACTTAAGTTTTAGCCTTTCTCACTCTAAGGTGAATAAATACTGGAACTTAAGTTCAAGTCTCTCTAAATCCAAATTGAATACAAGCTCAAACTTAAATTTGAGCCTTTCAAATTGCACATTGAATAGAGAGTCAAACTTAAGTTGGAGCCTCTCAGACTCAAAGTTCAACAGAGATTGAATCTTAAACTCCAACTTGAATCAACATCCAAACTTAAGTTCCAGCTTCAGTGTCTTCAAGTTGAATAGAGGATCCACTATAAATTTGAACTTATCTTACTCAAATCTTAATAGAAGCTCAAACTTAAGTGTGAATCCAACTAGAATAAAGGATCAAAATCCAAGTTAAATAGAGGCTCAAACTAAAATTTGACCTTATATCGCTCAAATAGCATACATATACATACATAAATGTGGTTATGTATATCTTTGTGTGTATGTATTTTTGTGTGTATAGTTCACACAAAAGTTATAGCTTCACTCACTTCAAGCTGAATAGAGGTTCCACTTTAAGTTTGAACTTATGTTACTCAAAGTTGAATAGAGGCTCAAACTTAAGTTGGACACCAAATTGAATACAGGTTCAAACTCTCTCTATCTCCAAGTTGAATTGAAACTCAAAATCAAGTTCAATCCTCTTTGACTCTCAAACTTAAGTTTAGGCTTCTCGAATTTGAACTTGATTAGAGGCTCAAACTCAAGTTTGAGCTTCTTAGATTCCAACTTGAATAGAGGCTCAAACTTAAGTTCAAGCCTTTCAAAGTGCACATTGAATAGAGGCTCAAACTTAAGTTCAAGCCTCATATCATGTGAAGACTCAAACTTGATATGGTCATCTTGATGTGATTCAAAGGCTCAAATAGAGACTCATTTGGCAAACATATAGTTGTATATTGTAAAAATGGGAAAAGGACGGGCTAGGAATATGCTCATTGAAATTACTCTAAAAAATTATGTGTTAGAAAAAAGGGAAAATAACCAAACAGGAACTGATGTAACTTTGAATCGAGGAGTTCATTTCACAAGCTAAAGGTGGTTGCCCATAGGAAAATGTGTGGTGTATTAGGTGGAAAATGCAACTTCCATGTGAGATTTGGAACTCCTTAAAGAAGCCCAACCTGCAATTTTTTTAAAGGTGTTGGAATGTCCAGCTATGCCTCCTTTTACACGCACCGTGGCATCTAAAAAAAGTTGCCAACAGACGAGAAACTCTAGTGAAGTCAAAGGATCCTTGCCAAGGTTCATGTACATGCACACACTCTAGGCGTCATGAGCTCGAATGGAAGCAAACAAAGATGCACAAAGTTGGTACTAGCTACAAATTTAACTAAGCTTTTATGTGCAAGCCGAAAGCCTCAAATATACATAAATGCTTCTACGTGTATAGATACTATATATATATATATATATATATATATATATATATATATATATATATATATACATATATATATATATATATATATATATATATATATATATATATATATATATATATATATATATATATATATATATATATATACACATATATATAAATACATGTATGTATACATATATATGTGTGTGTGTATGTGCATGTGTGTGTATGTGTGAGTATACATTTATATGTATATATCCCCGCATAGATACATGCATACATACATACAAACATACAATCACTACATATATTGAAGATTTGGCACATAGACTCATTTGGCAAACATGAAGTTATATATTCTTAAATAGGTCAAAATGATGAGCTAAAAATATGCTCATTGAACTTCCTCTAAAAAAATTATCTGCTAGCAAAAAGTGAAAATAACCAAACGGGAACCAATGTAACTTTGAATGAGGACTTCATTTTGTGAGCGAAAGATGGCTGCCCATAGACGAATGTGTGATGTATTAGGTCATGAATATAGTTCACTTCATGCAACTTCCATGTGAGAATTGGAACTCCTAAAAGTACCTCACCCAGCACTTTTTGCACAGATGTTGGAATGTCTAGCTACACCTCCTTTTGCACCAGCCACGTCTTCCAAACATGATTGCCGACCGACTAAAAACTCTAGTGAAGTTGAAGGACCTTTGTCGAGGTTCATGTATGTCTTCTACTTTTAAATTCGTCCCACATCGTCTTTTACTTATACATTGATTACTTGATCTACACCTAAGAGTCGATCTACTTCATCCACATCTATATCCAGATAAAGATGGGACTCCACTTAGACAAAAAGCAAAGGCATCATATTGTAGAGTGCACCAACAACGCTGATGAGATTTCAACAGATAAATCTTCTTGTAAAGAGAATACTTTTGCATGCATGTTTCAATATAGAAGAAGTTTCTTTTGATCAAGTAGCATTTCATGCACTATCTCATAATCCTTGGGTATTTGACTCTAGAGCTACAAATCATATGATAGGTTTATAAGAAGGTAAAAAATATCTTGCTCTAAATTAACATAAAAAGTGGGAGATGTTTCTAAGGTTTTAAAACCAATAGAAAGAAGAGGCAAGTGTATCTTCTCATACCATGCTCTTGGTGCATGATTTCAACCATACAATGCTTTGATCAATTTGCAAACAAGATGCAATTTTCCTTTGACCTCAAATCCTTGTGGTTCTTGTATGTAGACATCCTTATCTAGGTAGCCATTTATAGAAGTTTTCTTCTTATTTAATTAATAGATACTTCTATCAATTTATGTAGGCAAAGAAATATAAACTTTGACTATGGTAAGACTATATGTAGATGCAAACATTTTATCATAGTCAATATCTTTTTCTGTGCACAACCTTTAATTATTAACC
This sequence comes from Ceratopteris richardii, assembly GCA_020310875.1. Classification (NCBI taxonomy): domain Eukaryota; kingdom Viridiplantae; phylum Streptophyta; class Polypodiopsida; order Polypodiales; family Pteridaceae; genus Ceratopteris; species Ceratopteris richardii. The sequence goes on from MU260077.1 coordinate 367,217, forward strand.
TTACTTTCCACTTGTCAATATTACAATTATATATTTTTATATTTTCAACATCCACTTAATACCAATAGCTTTCTTTTCTTTTGGTAACTTAGAAAAATTCCAAGTTTGATTCTTATGGATAGAATTGGTCAACTTTTACATTCTTTTCTTCCATATACAATTATATAATGATTCTTGAACACTTCGTGGTTTATTTTGAGCTAAAGTAAGAGCCAAAGATATCAATAACATTTGCATCATTTAGTTGATCTACTTGATCTTTTTGTTTTTGTGAACTTAAGTTCCCTCTCTAAATTTTTTTATGCCTCTCTTGCATACTTTGTAAAAACCACATATGTACTTCTTTGAAAAGTAGAGATACTTCTCTTGTCACTTCTTGAGTTCTAGAAGACTCCCCGACCTCTTAAAATAGCTTTTCTATCAAAGTTTGGGAAGGAACTGGAGATGGTGAAGGTTCACGTTGAGGTGATAAACAAATCTCAAATTCAGGTTGACTAGAAGAAGATCCCGATTGAGGTTGAATATCCCCTATATGGTTGAATATATGTATCCAAGTTTCTTTGAATATAAACTATATTCATGTGATTTTATAACATTTATAATTCTTGAATTTTCATCATAAATCTATTTTCCATCAATATAAGCATTGTGTAAGAGTAAAATTTTAGTTGTATCTTGAACATATAACATATAATCTTTACTTTCAACACCATAAGCCACAAAAATAGCATCAAACTAAAACTTGAGAGAAAGGTTTTTTGAAAATAATATGCTATGTGCCATTTCTAGAAGTATACGACTCTTTCTCTCGCCAACAATATTTTTCTTTGGAGTATATGCAATTGTGAGTTAAAGAACAATTTCCTTTGCTTCGAAGTAAGACTTACAAACATTAGACACATATTCTTCACTTCTATCACTTCTTTAAAATTTGGGTTTTCTATTGAGCTTCATTTCCAAGCCTAACTACAAATTTCTTCAATGTAGATTGAAAATGTTTGACTTTGCATCTATACCAAAGCCTATTAATATCCATTAAATGTATCAATGAATGTGATAATATATCTTTGATCATAAAGAGTCTACTATGATAGGTCTATTCATATTTGGGTGAATAATGTGCAACTTTCTTAATGCTTAAATAAATCCATGTTCATTTAAGTATATTTTGATTTTTTTTCAAACATGCTTCATATGAATTTACATCATCTGATGAGTTAAAATAGGTAAGTTCTCAATCATACTTTTTCGTTCATTTGCATAAGAGATGTATACTTGATGTGATCAAATCTTGAATGTAGGTGGACCAACAAGATTAACATGGTTGATGTTCCATAGTAGAAAAATCCCACTTCTATTTTCACCTTTTTAAGGACAATTCTCTTCATTAATAAAAACTGATATGACCTAAACTAACTTTATAATTATTTTTCAAGATAGAGAGCAAACTCTTATTGATTTTTGGTACATAAAGAACAAAAGAAATTTTCAAATTACCACCTACTCTTGAATCAAGTGTGACTTCCTCCCACACAAACAACATCCAAATCAGGATCATTTTCAATAATCACTATTCTATGTGAATAATTAATAAGAGAAAAAATTTATAGTCATCACTTACATTGATGGTATGATCACGACAAGTCCTAGAGACTCAAGCCTTAGTTTTTTTTAAGTATGAGCTAAAGAATTTGTTATGTTAATGTCTTGATTCTCTACGTCATTATCTTGGCATTGAATTCATTTACATGGATAATTATGTATACATGATAGAAAAAAACACAAAGAAACTACTTGAAATTTTCAAAATGCACGATTCAAAACCCATGCAAAGCCCTATGGATGCTAGTGCTTCTTTACAAGTAGAAGTAGATCTAAACTATTTTGCTACTACCCTTTATAGCCAAGCAATAGGTTTCTTGATATATCTTTGTGGCACACATCCAAATACATAGTTTGTGATTCCTCAAGTATCAAGGTTCATGCATAAACATTTTGAAATTCATTAGAAAGGAATTAAATATGTTTTTAGATATTTCAATGCTAGAAAACATTTTGTTGTGGTATTTCCTAAGTCACCACATTTTATACTTATAAAGGAATTGCAAATTTTGATTGGACAGGTGATATGTTCTAAGCAACAAACTATGATAACAACATCTTTTCAAGTGAAGGAGAGCATATGACTACTTATAGAGCTATATTGGAAGCTATATGGCTAAAATATTTTATGTTATCTTGATTTTCATGTCTATTTATCTATTCATCAATTTCCAAATAGTCAAAGCACTATACTTATTGCAAAGAATCTAATTCATCATGCCCGGACAAAGCATATTGATGTTCGTGAAGTGGTGCAATCGCAATGCATCATGATGGATTCTCCTTCAGGAGAGCTTCATGAGGATACACTCATAGTAGAAAATTGGGCTCCCCACACTGCACACAATACTCCACATGAGACCTATTGAATATGTAGAAAATCACAAAGCTCACAATGTTTCTATTGGTCAACCATTGATCCACTATATGTTTTATTCAAAACATATATATATGAAAAAGTGTTTGGCAGCCATTTAGCCTTCGCATGGATGCTGAAAGGTAACAATTTCCACTAAAGGACAGAATGACCAAACTGAAATATGGAGATAATAAAGAATGACAAAGAATACCTAATTGTAAGTATACAAACTATATCTCCCACCTAATGGCTATGTTACACAGTGTACAAGTAATTGTACAAGATCATGAATCAAGTATCCCCTATGAGGTCACAACAATGTTGAAAGATATCTTGTGGTAGAGCTTTAGTCAAAGAATCTAGAGCATTATCTCTAGTATGAACCTTCTCAAGAATAATGCATTCGGTGGCTTAGAAATGCTAATGAAGTGATACCTCATCTCAATGTGCTTGGTCTTTGCTTGATAGAGTGGATTCGTACCTAAAGTGATGGCTCTTTGACTATTGTTGAGCAGGCAAGGTACATATTGAGGTAGACTCATATCACAAGCAAGATGAGAAAGCCACAATGCTTCCTTACATGCCTCACTAGTTGCAACATAATCTGCTTCTATAGTGGAAATAGGTGTACATTCTTGAAGACAATATCTCCAAAAGATAGTACCTCTAGCAAAGTGAAAAATGTACCCTCATGCACTTCTGATTGTCTATAGCTAGTAGACGGAATGGATGACCACACTTTTGTAATACACTTTGTAATAGGTAAAGGGAATTCTTTATATGAAGATTTGAATAGTTTTTGTAAGGTAGTCTCGAAAGTCAGGTATTGATTTTTTTACGAAGTGTGGAACTGTGTGTAGAAGATTATGGAGAACAGAGCGGTGTGGTAGGTTACGGTGCAGAATCTGAAAGTATCTATATGTGTAGGGCGAGAAGTCCAAAAAGATGAACCAAGGCTAGGGCCAAGTGCAAAAGAGTTTTAACCTTGCAAATCAAACCTTAGGCTAGGTGAACAAGACTATCAACCATGCAAACCAAACTAGAGCTACAAAAGGATTGTAATCAACTCCACTAGGTGGAGAAAACCTTCGGTCAAGTGAAAGAGATCTTTAAGCATGTAAACCAAACCTTAGGCCAAGTGAACATGATTGTTAACCATTCAAAAGAAACCTTAAGCTAGGTCCACATAGAAAAAGAAACAATCAAGTTTGTGGGTGAGCAAGGCTAGCCCAAAGTTTTGGGCCGTGATTGGATGGAAAGATTGATTAGCTAGCTAGTCTTGTAAGGTATTCTAAGAGGTTCTTTAGGTTAGCAATCGGAGCCATTTTTGTGGATTGTATCTAGACTTGGGCATCTCATGCGATATATCATGTGAAAAGAATCACTAACCCACCACATGCTAGAGAGGATAAAAATATATGATTGGTAGCTTTTTTCTCATCATCTCTTGGCAACCACTTGCAAAAGTGCCAAAATCTCCAAACCATGTTTATCCTAGCTCTTAGTTTAGAGAAAGATAGAGTGAATGAGGGCCTCTTCATGATGTGGATCCCATTCTCTTTCATTGAAAAGTAGAGAGGGTTAAGGAAAGGAGAAATTTAGGAGTTTGGATTTAGGCCCACTTCTTTAATTGTAGCACTCATTCCGTAAGGTAAAATTTTGTCATCATGTTAGATTATCATAGATATCGATATGAGAATGTTATAATGCGAGTAGAACACATTCTTGATATTTAATCATTTGTAAATCAGTTCGATAAGACTTATTCCTCCACCTTTGAAATTAAATCAAATCAAAGCCCAACTGTTTCTATGAAAATATGTATGGTATCATATAGACATGTGAATTGAAGGTTTTGGTGACATAACAAAATGTATGTTTTTGTTAAAACTTGAGTCACCTAGTAAACATGTCTGTGAATGCTACATTTTAGGCAAAATGCAACATTCCTCCTCCCCAAATATGGTCTAGTACCAGCTACTCAAAATTTGCAACTTGTTCCCTATGATGTCCGTGGTCATAGAGAGACACATTCTTTATAGAACTACCTTTACTTAATGAAATTCATTGATAATTTTTCCTAGCATGCATGGGTGTATCCACTAAAATCAAAGTCCAAAGTGTTTATCTCCATCAAACAGTTTTTGCTTTTGCATGAAACTATGTGAGCATGCAAAACGGGCACCGTCCATTCTGATCAAGGGGGGTCATACATATCTTCTAATTTCAATCCATTTTTGGCTAAACACAGGATAAAACATCAGTGTACAGTGCCATATGCACCTTAATAGAATGGAGTTTCTTGAAGAAAGAATAGTTCACTCTTGGGAGTGGTGAGGTGTATGGTCAAAAGGAAGGCTTCACCACATAACCTCTAGCTTGAGGCTGCTATGCATGCAACACATGTACTTAATAGGTCTCCCACAAAAGCATTCCACTCTATCACTCCAGATGAGGCTTGGCATGGTTGCAAGCCATCTATTTCTCATCCTTGTGTATTTGGTTGTTTGGTATATGCATTAGTGCATGAACAAAGACATAGGATATTGGATAATAAAGTAGTGAAATGTAATTTTCTCAGGTACAGTTCTAAAAGCAAAGGCTATTGTCTATATCATTTATAGACTAAACATATTTTGGTTAGTTATGATGTTGTTTTTGTGGAAGATGCAATTCAGTTATCAATTTCATTTGCTAAGCAGACATTAGTTAGCTCCAAAGATGTGTATAACACTTTGCTTCCATTTTTTAAGGCTTGATATTGAAATGCTGCTCCAAATGAGGCAATTTCTCAACCTTATACATTTCATATGATGATGCAGATCATTCCATTTCTAATGAAGATTAACATGATGCACTTGTTAATGAGAGGGTTGATATAGACGAGGAAAAAGCTATGCCTAAGTGGTTGGTGCATACTTTGTGAGATAGCAAATTAGATGCACATCTATCCTATCATCTTCCTTTAGGCTCTCATAGTGTTTCTTTTGCATAAAATTGTTATGTTATGGCTACCTCTAGTCTTTTTTTATGAGAATGAGCCTATTTCTTTTGATGAAGCACAAAATTCAAAAAATTGGATGGTTGCTATGCAATTTGAATATGATGCTACTATGAAGAATGGTACTTGGTCCTTGTCATAGATAAAGGATATCTTTTGAACATCATATTCCATATGACTTCTGTACCTCATGATTGGTTCACAATTTTGGAAAGCGATCCTTTCATTGCATCAGAACATGCAAACACCCTAAGCTCGAGTGTCTTCTTCCTTGATTTCAACATCCAAAGATCATGTTTTCAATTGATGACATCATTGATGACATCATCAATTCATAACCACCCTTGGAAAACGTATATAACAAGGGGTTGGCCACATTAATTCTCACTCTTGCCAATACCGGTCTTGGGAGCTCAAGGAGTCGTGACCTGCAAGTAAGTACTCTCCAAGTTCCTGTTCGAGTTCTTATCTTGTTCGTTGTTCTAGTCCTCTCTAGTCTAGTTCTTGGACATCTAGCTTTGTCCTTTTGTAATCTTGTAGTACCAGATCTTCTCTAGTTATTTCCTGTATCTAGATGATCTCCCTGAAGGGAGTTCTTGTAACCTAGAGATCTTGCTTCCAACTTATCAGTCTCGGGTTGTGGGACCTCTTGTATCATCTCTGGTCCAATTACCCTATTAGTCCCAGGTTGTGGGACATCTTGTATCCGTTATGTACTCTTGTATCATTTTCCCTATATGGGTGTTTTTGTAATCAGAAGTGTATTTCAGAAATCTTATCTACAACACAACTAGTGCTCCCCTCACATTTTGGAAAGACTAGCTTCTATCCAAGACCAGTTGTCATGGAGAATGCTTATGAACATATTGTAGCATCACTTCAGAGCCTCCAACAACAAGTCCAGGACCTAACTCATTGGAATCCAGGACCTAACTCATTGGCAGACACAAGTTGAGATGGGACATGTGGTGTATGTAGGTGCACTCCTCCAAGAGTTACAAGAACAAATCAAGAGTCTTCAAGTTAATCAAGCGAGTATTCAACTGAATCAATGGTCCTTCATGAAGGAACCCAAGATTTGGATGCAAGAAAAGTTTGATGGGGATCACACAAATTTTTGTGGATTTCTTCAGCAAGTTAAATTCTACATCTGTACGCAACCTGATAGAGACCCTGACGAGGCATCCAAGGTCTGCTTTATTGGAACCTTGCTCTATGGCCAAGCATTATCATGTTTGCCCCAATCTTGGAGAACATCGTAGTGCTTTAGGATTATGAGAGGTTTCTTCAAGAACTCACCGCTACATTTGGAGGTGCAGACACAAGTCGAGTGGCAAAAACAAAACTTCAAAAGTTATTTCAAGGTATTGCCCTCCCTCTGCCTATGCATCAGAATTTAGAAAATTGATATGTGATCTCACTTGGTATGACGATTATTTCATAAGCCAACTTAGATGGGGTTTAAGAGATGATGTGAAGGACCTTCTGCTCACGATGCTAGAGGTTAAGACATTGAATGAGTACATCATGCAAGCTATTCAATGCAATAACTAGCTTTTTGAATGGAAATAAGAAAAACAAGTAGAAGGAAACCCTGCCAGCCCACTCTTAAAGATGTGTCTATGCCTAAACCTATGCAAATACATGTAACTAGGTCTCAAGCTCTAACACCACAAGAGAAACAGAGAAGGATAGATAATAAGTTATGCCTCTATAGAGCAGAGAAATGAGGAAGTCCACTTGTAAAAGAGACTATATAGCCGGACCATGATATAAGAAAGGGTCTCATAATTCTAGCTACACCCATAGAAACATTTCTTGCACTTGTCAAGTTAATCATGCCCAAGAAGACCCTTTTCCTTACAGCCTTAGTAGATTCAAGAGCCTCCTCATGTTTCATTGATGAATGATTGGTTAAGAAACATGAGATTCTTGTACTTCAAAAGAACAAACCAATAGTAGCTGACATAGTAGATGGACAACCTCTAGCATCTAGGAATATAACCAAGGAAACCACACCATTAAGAGTACACCTTGGTGACTATGAATCCCACATATGTTTCAATGTAATATCGAGCCTTGTACATCTAGTTATCATTGGAATCCCCTGGTTAAGAAACCATAATCGAAATATTAATAGGGAAAAGAATAAAATCACCTGTCAAGATCTAGAAGAACCCGACATATCTTGGAGCCAAAGCCTTCATACATGCAGTAACGAAGGAGCTGGCATATATGATCTATGCCATACCAGCTCGACAATCAAAGAAAAATGATCCTATGCAGCTACCCAATTAGTACAAAGGCTTTGAAGATGTTTTTGAAAAGAAGGATGCAGATATCCTCCCAAAGCATAGACCTTATGATTGTGCCATAGAACTTCAATAGAGAGCACAAAAGCCCTTTAGACCCATCTACAAACTATCCTCGGAGGAGCTTATAGAACTACACAAGAATGTTGATGAGAATCTAGCAAAGTGGTTTATCAAACACTCAAAGTCTCCAATAGGAGCTCCTACTTTATTTGTGAAAAGAAGGATGGGACTCTCCAGATGTGTGTAGAGTATTGTGGATTGAATAAAGTCATTGTAAAAGAACAGATACCCTCTACCACTCATATCAAAGCTCTTGGAATGCCTTGGAAAATCAAAGTTCTTCACAAAGATTGACTTTCAAGGAGCTTACAACCTTGTCAGGATCAAAGAAGGAGATGAATGGAAGACAACATTTCAAACAAGGTATGGCCATTTTGAATATGTAGTTATGCCATTCGGTCTCACAAATGCTCTAGGTATCTTCCAACATATGATGACTGATATCCTTTGAGAGTATTTGGATGATTTTGTTGTAATATACCTTGACGATATCTTGATATTCTCCAAAAGTCTAGAGGATCATGAATGCCATGTAAAGATAGTCCTAGAGAAACTAAGAGAAAAAGGATTATATGCGAAATTGGAGGTGCTCTTTCCATCATACATAAGTGGAATTTTTAGGGTACATTGTATCAGATAAACAATTTTTTATGGATTCTAGGAAGGTAGGGACAATCCTTGATTGGCAAGCATCTTTTAGTGTTGGAGATGTACAATATTTTCTAGGTTTGCCAATTTTTACAAGATATTCATTAAAGATTACTCCAAGATAGTGACACCCCATACTTAGCTGACAAGAAACACAAAATTCTGTTGGAATGAAGATGCACAGAAAGCCTTTCAGACCTTGAAAATCATCATTCACTACTGCTCGAAGTCTAGTTCACCTTGACTCTACCAAGACTTTTTTCTTAGAGACAGATGCATCAGACTTCACCTAGGGGGCGATCCTATCCCAACATGGGGATGATGGACACCTACATCCAGTTGCATATCGTTCAAGGAAATTTTCTCCTCCAGAGATAAAATATGAAAACCATGATAAAGAGCTTCTTGTGATATTAGATGCATTTGATTCCTAGCATCACCATCTAGAAGGAGCAGCTTATAAAGTTATTGTATACATAGATCATAAAAATTTAGAGTACTTTATGACTACCCACATCGTTAATAGAAGGCAATCTCTTGTCAAGAAGATTTCTTGTCAAGAAGATCTTATCCTGTACCAAAGAAAGGTGAAGAGGCTTTTGATCAACAAGAAATGGTGGCAGGGAATTTAGTTTAGCATGTTATATCTTTGGGTCCTTGGCATGTGCTCGACTAAACAATAAAGGTTCTATGTAAAGTTTGATCAAGAGCATCCAATGGATTGTCGATGGTGAAAACTTTGGGTTAGAGTTTTATTTTTTCTTCAAGATTAGAGGGTCATTCTCCAGACATGGAGGGGATTATAACTATTTGTCAATACAAAATAACTTTGATGGTTGAAACAAGAATCTTAAACAATACTCAATCAAGACATGGAGACGTGACATAGTCTACACTCAAGACATAAAGACGTGACATGGTCCTACCCTATAGTAGGGTTTAAGATGCAAATAGTGGATTAAGGTTTCCATCATTCTAATATGGACTTGAGTAAATACAACATGCATGATTGTGATTGAGTCAATTGATTAACCAAGGGTTGAACTTTAATGTTAATTAAAAAATGAAGTATGTCCCTTCTTAAATCTCATTTCCAAATACGAGGTGAATAAATGGGTTAATCTACAAAAATACATGTCAAATTGAGACCACAGAAGATGGATCCCCATAAAATCTTCCACATAAAAGTTACACATAAAGTTACGGCCTTTACTAAAAGATTCCACATAAAAGTCACACACTCAAGCACGTATTGAAAGAATAGAGAAGGAGATATAAGAGAAAAAAAATCCAATCTACAGAAAAGAGTTCATGACGGATGAAAAATGGAACTAATAGAAAGAAAAAAGGGAAAATATTCGTTCAATCTTAATCCACTCTAATGCTAAAAAAGAAACTGTCTTTGCAATCAAATTTGAAGTTACTTTATTATAAACTTTATCAATTCCAATGGTCTTTTGTGGATTTAGATTATTTAAAAGTTTAAAAAGACACGTGACCCTTTGACATTTTATCTTATCTTATCCTTGTCAAGAAGATCTTATCTTGTACCAAAGAAAGTTGGAGGCTTTTGATCAACAAGAAATGGTGGTAGGGAATTTAGTTTAGCATGTTATATCTTTGTGTCCTTGGCATGTGCTCGACTAAACAATAAAGGTTCTATGTAAAGTTTGATCAAGAGCATCCAAATGGATTGTCGATGGTGAAAACTTTGGGTTAGAGTTTTATTTTTTCTTCAACATTAGAGGGTCTTTCTCCAAACATGGAGGGGATTATAACTATTTGTCAATACAAAATAGTTATAACTTTATCAATTCCAATGGTCTTTTGTGGATTTAGATTATTTAAAAGTTTAAAAAGACACGTGACCCTTTGACATTTTATTTTTGGTCTTTCTGAACACACAATTTTCAATGCAGAGTTTAAAAATCACATTTCATCGAGTAAGTTTTTCTTCTTCAACTTATTTTTACACTTTCCAAGGGATTTCCATATTTTTGCTCTCCTTATTATGTTGCTTGCGATTGTGTGGTGTGACCTTTCCTATACGATTTTCCCGTCTTCATTCCCTTGCTGTAATAACTTTAAGAACTCTCTTTATGTGAAGGTAACGATTTATTGTTTACCTTATTACGCACTAATGGATGCATGATCACTTGTTTTCTTGTCATAAGATTTATTTTATGTCTAAGTAATTACACTCGGCATTCATTCAATCCACGTTCTATGATCAAATAGAAGATTGATGTTCCATCGTAAAAGTTAAACAATAGTATTGAAGAAATGTTTATGAAAGCCTAGTTTTTTTTTCCTACTCATTATTATATTACAGTGTTTAAAGACTTGCCAAATGATATCAAAACATAATTCAACTACAAACATACATGTGTCTATGTGTCTACAAGTATGGATGCATGCATGCATGTATGAACGTATGCATCTATGAGTGTATGTATGCATGTATTTATGTATGTATGTATGTATGTATGTATGTATGTATGTATTTTCGTATGCATGCATGTATGTATGTATGTATGTGTGTATGTATGTATGTATGTATGTATGTATGTATGTGCATGTATGTATGTATGTGTGTATGTATGTGTGTATGTATGTATGTATGTATGTATGTATGTATGTATGTATGTATGTATGTATATATGCATGTATGTATGTACATATCTATGTGTATGTATTTGCACTTATATGTATATATGTATATGTGTATTTATGAGCCTATTTTCTTATGTTAGAACTGAATGTTTGTAAATTTGATCTTTTCATAAGTAAAACAGATAGTATGCGGAGAACTTGTCTTAATTCGCAAGATCAATAGCATTCCTTTACTCTTTTATCTTGCTATTGCCTTTCATAAGCGTCCTTGGGTTCTTCTATAAAGCATGCTTCATTTTTGAATGTAAGAGAGTGTTCAACTTAACATGCTCCAACTTAAGTTTGAGCATCTTTTCTTTTAAATTTCAAAATAGATTTGAGTTAAAAATACTATTTTTTTGTTGGAAAAGCTGAGAGGCTTGAGCTTAAGTTTGAGCCTCATATCATGTAACTCAATAGATGAAGACTTGATATGATTCAAAGGCACAACCTTAAGTTCGAGCCTCATATTTTTTGTGACAGATCAGACTCAAACTTTAGATGCTCGAACTTAAGTTCGAGCCTCATATCATGTAAAGACTCAAACTTGATATGATTGGGAGGCTCAAACTTAAGTTTGAGTCGGATATCTCTTGCAAGAATTAAGAGGCTTGAACTTAAGATCGAGCGTATTTTGTTCATCTTTCAGAGGCTCTAACTTTTGTGCATCCTTTGATCATCTTGATATGATTCAAAGGCTAGAAGTTAAGTTCGAGCCTCTTAGCTCTTTTAGATGCAAGAGAGTGTTGACCTTAACAGATAAGTTCCAACCTCTTAGACTCCAAGTTCAGAGGCTCCAGCGTGGAGTTCAAGCCTCTCAGTTCTTTTGGATGCAAGTGAGTGTTGATTTAGAGGCTCGAACTTGAGCTCAATCCTCTTAGTTCTCTTGGATGAAAGAGAGTGTTGACCTTAACAGGGTCCAACTTAAGTTTTAGCCTTTCTCACTCTAAGGTGAATAAATACTGGAACTTAAGTTCAACCCTCTCTAAATCCAAATTGAATACAAGCTCAAACTTAAATTTGAGCCTTTCAAATTGCACATTGAATAGAGAGTCAAACTTAAGTTCGAATGTCTCAAATTCAAAGTTCAACAGAGATTGAATCTTAAACTCCAACTTGAATCAACATCCAAACTTAAGTTCCAGCTTCAGTGACTTCAAGTTGAATAGAGGATCCACTATAAATTTGAACTTATCTTACTCAAAGCTTAATAGAAGCTAAACTTAAGTGTGAATCCAACTTGAATAAAGGATCAAACTCCAAGTTAAATAGAGGCTCAAACTAAAATTTGGCCTTATATCGCTCAAATAGCATATATATACATACATAAATGTTGTTATGTATATCTTTGTGTGTATGTATTTTTGTGTGTATAGGTCACACAAAAGTTATAGCTTCACTCACTTCAAGTTGAATAAAGGTTCCACTTTAAGTTTGAACTTATGTTACTCAAAGTTGAATAGAGGCTCAAACTTAAGTTGGACACCAAATTGAATACAAGCTCAAACTCTCTCTATCTCCAAGTTGAATTGAAACTCAAACTCAAGTTCAATCCTGTTTGACTCTCAAACTTAAGTCTAGGCTTCTCGAATCTGAACTTGATTAGAGGCTCAAACTCAAGTTTGAGCTTCTTAGATTCCAACTTGAATAGAAGCTCAAACTTAAGTTCAAGCCTTTCAAAGTGCACATTGAATAGAGGCTCAAACTTAAGTTCAAGCGTCATATCATGTGAAGACTCAAACTTGATATGGTCATCTTGATATGATTCAAAGGCTCAACTAGAGACTCATTTGGAAAACATATAATTGTATATTGTAAAAATGGCAAAAGGACGGGCTAGGAATATGCTCATTGAACTTCCTCTAAAAAATTATGCGTTAGAAAAAAGGGAAAATAACCAAAGAGGAACCGATGTAACTTTGAATCGAGGAGTTCATTTTACAAGCTAACGGTGGTTGCCCATAGGAAAATGTGTGGTGTATTAGGTCGCAAATGCAACTTCCATGTGAGATTTGGAACTCCTTAAAGAAGCCTAGCCGGCAATTTTTGTAAAGGTGTTGGAATGTCCAGCTATGCCTCCTTTTACACGCACCGTGGCATCCAAACAGGGTTGCCAATAGATGAAAAACTCTAGTGAAGTCAAAGGATCCTTGCCAAGGTTCATGTACATGCACACACTCTACCGTCATGAGCTCGAATGGAAGCAAACAAAGATGCACAAAGTTGGTACTAGCTACAAATTTAACTAAGTTGTTATGTGCAAGCCGAAAGCCTCAAATATACATAAATGCTTCTATGTCTATAGATACTATATATATATATATATATATATATATATATATATATATATATAATACACACAAACAGATACATATATATATATATATATATATATATATATATATATATATATATATATATATATATATATATATATATATATATATATATATATACATATATATATGTGTGTGTGTGTGTGCATGTGTGTGTATGTGTGAGTATACATTTATATGTATATATACACGCATAGATACATGCATACATACATACAAACATACAATCACTACATATATTGAAGATTTGGCACATAGACTCATTTGGCAAACATGAAGTTAAATATTCTTAAATAGGTCAAAACGATGAGCTAAAAATATGCTCATTGAACTTCTAAAAAAAATTATCTGCTAGCAAAAAGTGAAAATAACCAAACGGGAACCAATGTAACTTTGAATGAGGACTTCATTTTGTGAGCTAAAGATGACTGCCCATAGACGAATGTGTGATGTATTAGGTCGTGAATATAGTTCACTTCATGCAACTTCCATGTGAGAATTGGAACTCCTAAAAATACCTCACCCAACACTTTTTGCAGAGGTGTTCGAATGTCTAGCTACGCCTCCTTTTGCACCAGCCACGTCTTCCAAACATGATTGCCAATAGACTAAAAACTCTAGTGAAGTTGAAGGACCTTTGTCGAGGTTCATGTATGTCTTCTACTTTTAAATTCTTCCCACATCGTCTTTTACTTATACATTGATTACTTGATCTACACCTAAGAGTCGATCTACTTCATCCACATCTATATCCAGATAAAGATGGGACTCCATTTAGACAAAAAGGAAAGGCATCATATTGCAGAGTGCACCAACAATGTTGATGAGATTTCAACAGATAAATCTTCTTGTAAAGAGAATACTTTTGCATGTTTCAATATAGAAGAAGTTTCTTTTGATCAAGTAGCATTGCACGCACTATCTCATAATCCTTGGGTATTTGATTCTAGAGCTACAAATCATATGATAGGTTTATAAGAAGGTAAAAAATATCTTGCTCTAAATTAACATAAAAAGTGGGAGATGTTTCTAAGGTTTTAAAACCAATAGAAAGAAGAGACAAGTGTATCTTCTCATACCATGCTCTTGGTGCATGCTTTGAACCATACAATGCTTTGATCAATTTGCAAACAAGATGCAATTTTCCTTTGACCTCAAATCCTTGTGGTTCTTGTATGTAGAAATCCTCATCTAGGTAGCCATTTATAGAAGTTTTCTTCTTATTTAATAAAAAGATACTTCTATCAAATTATGTAGGCAAAGAAATAAAACTTTGACTATGGTAAGACTATATGTAGATGCAAACATTTTATCATAGTCAATATCTTTTTCTGTGCACAACCTTTAATTATTAACCTTACTTTCCACTTGTCAATATTACTATTATATATTTTTTTATTTTCAACATCCACTTAATACCGATAGCTTTCTTTTCTTTTGGTAACTTTGAAAAATTCCAAGTTTGATTCTTATGGATAGAATTGGTCAACTTTTACATTCTTTTCTTCCATATACAATTATAAAATGATTCTTGAACACTTCGTGCTTTATTTTGAGCTAAAGTAAGAGCCAAAGATATCAATAACATTTGCATAATTTAGTTGATCTACTTGATCTTTTTGTTTTTCTGAACTTAACTTCTCTCTCTAAATTTTTTTATGCCACTTGCATACTTTGTGAAAACCACATAGGTACTTCTTTGAAAAGTAGAGATACTTCTCTTGTCACTTCTTGAGTTCTAGAAGACTCCCCAACCTCTTAAAATAGCTTTTCTATCAAAGTTTGGGAAGGAAGTGGAGATGGTGAAGGTTCACGTTGAGGTGATAAACAAATCTCAAATTCAGGGTAACTAGAAGAAGATCCCGATTGAGGTTGAATATCCCCTATATGGTTGAATATATGGATCCAAGTTTCTTTGAATATAAACTATATTCATGTGATTTTATAACATTTATAATTCTTGAATTTTCATCATATATCTATTTTCCATCAATATAAGCATTGTGTAAGAGTAAAATTTTAGTAGTATCTTGAACATATAACATATAATCTTTACTTTCAACACCATAAGGCACAAAATTAGCTTTGCTTGCTATTTCAAATTTACCACAATTCCTTTTTTCTATGTGAATATATTATGGAGACTAAAGAACCCTAAAATACTTTACATTGGATTTATTATTATAATAAGTTTCATGAGGTGTAATAACCTTCAAAGCTTTTGTACATTCCATATTGCGAATGTGGTTGGTTTATGAGTAGCATCAAACTAAAACTTGAGAGAAAGGTTTTTTGAAAATAATATGGTATGTGCCATTTCTAGAAGTATACGATTCTTTCTCTTGCAACAATATTTTTCTTTGGAGTATATGCAATTCTGAGTTAAAGAACAATTTCCTTTGCTTCCAAGTAAGACTTACAAAGATTAGACACATATTCTTCACTTCTATCACTTCTTTAAAATTTGGGTTTTCTATTGAGCTTCATTTCCAAGCCTAACTACAAATTTCTTCAATGTAGATTAAAAATGTTTGACTTTGCATCTATACCAAAGCCTATTAATATCTCTTAAATGTATCAATGAATGTGATAATATATCTTTGATCATAAAGAGTCTACTATGATAGGTCTATTCATATTTGGGTGAAGAATGTGCAACTTTCTTAATGCTTAAATAAATCCATGTTTATTTAAGTATATTTTGATTTTTTTTCAAACACGCTTCATATGAATCTACATCATTTGATGAGTTAAAATAGGTAAGTTCTCAATCATACTTTTTCGTTCATTTGCATAAGATATGTATAATTGATGTGGTCAAATCTTGAATGTAGGTGGACCAACAAGATTAACATGGTTGATGTTCCATAGTACAAAAATCCCAGTTCTATTTTTACCTTTTTAAGGACAATTCTCTTCATTAATAAAGACTGATATGACCTAAATATTTCTCAAAAGTAACTTTATAATTATTTTTCAAGATAGAGAGCAAACTCTTATTGATTTTTGGTACAGAAAGAACAAAAGAAAGTTTCAAATTACCACCTACTCTTGACTCAAGTGTGACTTTCTCCCACACAAACAACATCCAAATCATGATCATTTTCAATAATCACTATTCTATGTGAATAATTAATAGGAGAACAAATTTATAGTCATCACTTACATTAATGGTATGATCACGACAAGTCCCACCCTTTATAGCCAAGCAATAGGTTTCTTGATATATCTTTGTGGCACACATCCAAATACATAGTTTGTGATTCCTCAAGTATCAAGGTTCATGCATAAACATTTTGAAATTCATTAGAAAGGAATTAAATATGTTTGTAGATATTTCAATGCTAGAAAAATTTTTGTTGTGGTATTTCCTAAGTCACCACATTTTATACTTATAAAGGAATTGCAAATTTTGATTGGACAGGTGATATGTTCTAAGCAACAAACTATGATAACAACATGTTTTCAAGTGAAGGAGAGCATATGACTACTTATAGAGCTATATTGGAAGCTATATGGTTAAAATATTTTATGTTATCTTGATGTTCATGTCTATTTATCTATTCATCAATTTCCAAATAGTCAAAGCACTATACTTATTGCAAAGAATCTAATTCATCATGCACGGACAAAGCATATTGATGTTCGTGAAGTGGTGCAATCACAATGCATCATGATGGATTCTCCTTCAGGAGAGCTTCATGAGGATACACTCATAGTAGAAAATTGGGCTCCCCACACTCCACACAATACTCCACATGAGACCTATTGAATATGTAGAAAATCACAAAGCTCACAATGTTTCTATTGGTCAAACATTGATCCACTATATGTTTTATTCAAAACATATATACAAAAAGTGTTTGGCAGCCATTTACCCTTCCGCATGGATGCTGAAAGGTAACAATTTCCACTAAAGGACAATATGACCAAACTGAAATATGGAGATAATAAAGAATGACAACGAATACCTAATTATAAGTATACAAACTATATCTCCCACCTAATGGCCATGTTACATAGTGTACAAGTAATTGTACAAGATCATGAATCAAGTATCCCCTATGAGGTCACAACAATGTTGAAAGATATCTTGTGATAGAGCTTTAGTCAAAGCATCTAGAGCATTATCTCTAGTATGAACCTTCTCAAGAATAATGCATTCGGTGGCTTAGAAATGCTAATGAAGTGATACCTCATCTCAATGTGCTTGGTCTTTGCTTGATAGAGTGGACTCGTACCCAAAGCGATGGCTCTTTGACTATTGTTGAGCAGGCAAGGTACATATTGAGGTAGACTCATATCACAAGCAAGATGAGAAAGCCACAATGCTTCCTTACATGCCTCACTAGTTGCAACATAATGTGCTTCTATAGTGGAAATAGTTGTACATTCTTGAAGACAATATCTCCAAAAGATAGCACCTCTAGCAAAGTGAAAAATGTACCCTCATGCACTTCTAATTGTCTATAGCTAGTAGCCGGAATGGATGACCACACTTTTGTAATACACTTTGTAATAGGTAAAGGGAATTCTTTATATGAAGATTTGAATAGTCTTTGTAAGATAGTCTCGAAAGTCAGGTATTGATTTTTTTATGAAGTGTGGAACGGTATGGAGAAGATTACGGAGAAGATAGCGGTGTGGTAGGTTACGGTGCAGAATCTGAAAGTATCTATATGTGTAGGGCGAGAAGTCCAAAAAGATGAACCAAGGCTAGGGCCAAGTGAAGAAGACTTTTAACCTTGCAAACCAAAGCTTAGGCTAGGTGAACAAGACTATGAACCATGCAAACCAAACTAGAGCTAGAAAAGGATTGGAATCAACTCCACTAGGTGGAGAAAACCTTCGGTCAATTGAAGTAGATCTTTATGCATGTAAACCAAACCTTAGGCCAAGTTAACATGATTGTTAACCATTCAAAAGAAACCTTAAGCTAGGTCCACATAGAAAAAGAACCAATCAAGTTTGTGGGTGAGCAAGGCTAGCCCAAAGTTTTGGGCCATCATTGGATGGAAAGATTGATTAGCTAGCTAGTCTTGTAAGGGATTCTAAGAGGTTCTTTAGTTTAGCAATCGGAGCTATTTTTGTGGATTGTATCTAGACTTGGACATCTCATTCGATATATCATGTGATATGAATCACTAACCCACCACATGCTAGAGAGGATAAAAATATATGATTGGTAGCTTTTTTCTCATCATCTCTTGGCAACCACTTGAAAAAGTGCCAAAATCTCCAAACCATGTTTATCCTAGCTCTTAGTTTAGAGAAAGATAGAGTAAATGAGGGCCTCTTCATGATGTGCATCCCATTGTCTTTCATTGAAAAGTAGAGAGGGTTAAGGAAAGGAGAATTTTAGGAGTTTGGATTTAGGCCCACTTTCTTTGATTGTAGCACTCATTCCGTAAGGTAAAATTTTGTCATCATGTTAGATTATCATAGATATCGATATGAGAATGCCATAATGCGAGTAGAAGAAATTCTTGATATTTTTTATAAATAATTTCGATAAGACTTATTCCTCCACCTTTGAAATTAAATCAAATCAAAGCCCAACTTTTTCTATGAAAATATGTATGGTATCATATAGACATGTGAATTGAAGGTTTTGGTGACTTACCAAAATGCATGTTTTTGTTAAAACTTGAGTCACCTAGTAAACATGTCTGTGAATGCTACATTTTGGGCAAAATGCAACATTCCTCCTCCCCAAAGATGGTCTAGCACCAGCTACTCAAATTTGCACCTTGTTCCCTATGATGTCCGTGGTCATAGAGAGACACATTCTTTATAGAACTACCTTTACTTCATGAATTTCATTGTTAATTTTTCCTAGCACGCATGGGTGTATCAACTAAAATCAAAGTCCAAAGTGTTTATCTTCATCAAACAGTTTTTGGTTTTGCATGAAACTATGTCAGCATGCAAAATGGGCACCCTCCATTCTGATCAAGGGGGGTAATACATATCTTCTAATTTCAATCCATTTTTGGCTAAACACAGGATAAAACATCAGTGTACAGTGCCATATGCACCTTAATAGAATGGAGTTGCTTGAAGAAAGAATAGTTCACTCTTGGGAGTGGTGAGGTTTATGGTCAAAAGTAAGGCTTCACCACATAACCTCTAGCTTGAGGCTGCTATGCATGCAACACATGTACTTAATAGGTCTCCCACAAAAGCATTCCACTCTATCACTCCAGATGAGGCTTGGCATGGTTGCAAGCCATCTATTTCTCATCTTTGTGTATTTGGTTGTTTGGTATATGCATTAGTGCATGAACAAAAACATAGGATATTGGATAATAAAGTAGTGAAATGTAATTTTCTCAGGTACACTTCTTAAGACTAGCTTCTATCCAAGACCAGTCATCATGGAGAATGCTTATGAACATATTGTAGCATCACTTCAGAGTCTCCAACAACAAGTCGAGGACGTAACTCATTGACAGACACAAGTTGAGATGGGACATCCGGTGCATGTGGGTGCACTCCTCCAAGAGTAACAAGAACAAATCAAGAGTCTTCAAGTTAATCAAGCGAGTATTCAACTGAATCAATGGTCTACTACATCCTTTATGAAGGAACCCAAGATTTGGATGCAAGAAAAGTTTGATGGGGGTCACACAAATTTTTGTGGATTTCTTCAGCAAGTTAAATTCTACATCTGTATGCAACCTGATAGATACCCTGACGAGGCATCCAAGGTCGGCTTTACTGGAACCTTGCTCTATGGCCAAGCATTATCATGTTTGCCCCAATCTTGGAGAAGAACATCGTAGTGCTTTAGGATTATGAGAGGTTTCTTCAAGAACTCACCGCCACATTTGGAGGTGCAGACACAAGTCGAGTGGCAAAAACAAAACTTCAAAAGTTATTTCAAGGTTATTGCCCTCCCTCTGCCTATGCATCAGAATTTTCTTGATATGTGATCTCACTTGGTATGAAGATTATTTCATAAGCCAATTTAGATGGGGATTAAGAGATGATGTGAAGGACCTTCTGCTCACGATGGTAGAGTTTAAGACATTGAATGAGTACATCATGCAAGCTATTCAATGCGATAACCAGCTTTTTGAATGGAAATAAGAAAAACAAGTAGAAGGAAGACCTCGCCAATGGAAACCCTTCCATCCCACTCTTAAAGAGGAGTTTATGCCTAAACCTATGCAAATGGATGTAACTAGGTATTAAGCTCTAACACCACAAGAGAAATAGAGAAGGATAGATAACAAGTTATGCCTCTATCGTGGAAACCCTACACATATTGCAGTTAATTGTCATAACAAGAGAAAAAACTCCATAGTCGTAACCACCCTTATAGAGCACAGAAACGAGGAAGTCCAGTTGTAAAAGAGACTATATAGCCGGACCTTGATATAAGAAAGGGTCTCATAATTCTTGCTACACCCATAGAAACATTTCTTGCACTCGTCAAGTTAATCATGCCCAAGAAGACCCTTTCCCTTACAGCCCTAGTAGATTCAAGAGCCTCCTCATGTTTCATTGATGAAGGATTGGTTAAGAAACATGAGATTCTTGTACTTCAAAAGAACAAACCAATAGTAGCTGACATAGTAGATGGACGACCTCTAGCATCTAGGAATATAACCATGGAAACCACACCATTAAGAGTACACCTTGGTGACTATGAATCCCACATATGTTTCAATGGAATATCGAGCCCTGTACATCTAGTTATCATTGGAATGCCCAGGTTAAAAAATCATAATAGAGATATTAATAGGGAAAAGAATAAAATCACCTCTCAAGATCTAGAAGAAACTCACATATGTTGGAGCCAAAGCCTTCATACATGTAGTAACGAAGGAACTAGCATATATGATCTATGCCATACCAGCTCAAGAATCAAAGAAAAATGATCCTATGCAACTACCCAATTAGTACAAAGGCTTTGAAGATGTTTTTGAAAAGAAGAATGCAGATATCCTCCCAGAGCATAGACCTTATGATTGTGCCATAGAACTTCAATAGAGAGCACAACCGCCCTTTAGACCGAGCTTATAGAACTACACAAGAATGTTGATGAGAATCTAGCAAAGTGGTTTATCAAACACTCAAAGTCTCCAATAGGAGCTGCTATTTTATTTGTAAAAAGAAGGATGTGACTCTCCAGATGTGTGTAGAGTATTGTGGATTGAATAAAGTCATTGTAAAAGAACAGATACCCTCTACCACTCATATCAAAGCTCTTGTAATGCCTTGGAAAATCAAAGTTCTTCACAAAGATTGACTTTCAAGGAGCTTACAACATTGTCAAGATCAAAGAAGGAGATGAATGGAAGACAACATTTCAAACAAGGTATGGCCATTTTGAATATGTAGTTATGCCATTCCGTCTCACAAATGCTCCAGGTATCTTCCAACATATGATGATTGATATCCTTTGAGAGTATTTGGATGATTTTGTTATAATATACCTTGACGATATCTTGATATTCTCCAAAAGTCTAGAGGATCATGAATGTCAGGTAAAGATAGTCCTAGAGAAACTAAGAAAAAAAGGATTATATGCGAAATTGGAGAAGTGCTCTTTCCATCATACATAAGTGGAATTTTTAGGGTACATTGTATCAGATAAACATTTTTTTATGGATTCTAGGAAGGTAGGGACAATCCTTGATTGGCAAGCACCTTTGAGTGTTGGAGATGTACAATATTTTCTAGGTTTGCCAATTTTTACAAGATATTCATCAGAGATTACTTCAAGATAGTGACACCCCGTACTAAGCTACAAGAAACACAAAATTCTCATGGAATGAAGATTCCCAGAAAGCCTTTCAGACCCTAAAAATCATCATTCACTACTGCTCGAAGTCTAGTTCACCTTGACTCTACGAAGAGTTTTTTCTTAGAGACAGATGCATCAGTCTTCACCTAGGGGGTGATCCTATCCCAACATGGGGATGATGGACACCTACATCCAGTTGCATATCATTCAAGGAAATTTTCTCCTCTAGAGATTAACTATGAAAACCATGATAAAGAGCTTCTTATGATAGTAGATGCATTTGATTCCTAGCATCACCATCTAGAAGGAGCAGCTCATAAAGTTATTGTATACAAAGATCATAAAAATTTAGAGTACTTTATGACTACCCACATCCTTAATAGAAGGCGATCTCTTGTCAAGAAGATTCCTTGTCAAGAAGATCTTATCTTGTACCAAAGAAAGGTGAAAAGGCTTTTGATCAACAAGAAGTCAAGAAGATCTTATCTTGTACCAAAGAAAGGTGAAAAGGCTTTTGATCAACAAGAAATCGTGGCAGGGAATTTTGCGTCCTTGGCATGTGCTCGACTAAACAATACAGGTTCTATGTAAAGTTTGATCAAGAGCATCCAATGGATTGTCGATGGTGAAAACTTTGGGTTAGAGTTTTATTTTTTCTTCAACATTAGAGGGTCATTCTCCAGACATGGAGGGGATTATAACTATTTGTCAATACAAAATAACTTTGATGGTTGAAACAACAATCTTAAACAATACTCAATCAAGACATGGAGACGTGACATAGTCTACAATCAAGACATATAAACGTGACATAGTCCTACCCTATAGTAGGGTTTAAGATGCAAATAGTGGATTAAGGTTTCCATCATTCTAATATGGACTTGAGTAAATACAACATGCATGATTGTGATTGAGTCAATTGATTAACCAAGGGATGAACTTAAATGTTAATTAAAAAAATTAAGTATGTCCCTTTTTAAATCTCATTTCCATATACGAGGTGATAATCAATGGGTTAATCTACAAAAATACGTGTCAAATTGAGACCAAAGAAGATGGATCCACATAAAATCTTCCACATAAAAATTACACAAAGTTACGGCCTTTACTAAAAGATTCCACATAAAAGTTACACACTCAAGCACGTATTGAAAGAATAGAGAAGGAGAAATAAGAGAAAAAAATTCGAATCTATAAAAAAGAGTTCATGACGGATGAAAAATGGAACTAATAGAAAGAAAAAAGGGAAAATATTCACTCAATCTTAATCCACTCTAATGCTAAAAAAGAAATTGTCTTTGCAATCAAATTTGAAGTTACTTTATTATAAACTTTATCAATTCCAATGGTCTTTTGTGGATTTAAATTATTAAAAAGTTTAAAAAGACACGTGACCCTTTGACATTTTATTTTTGGTCTTTCTGAACACACAATTTTCAATGCACAGTTGCTTGCGATTGTGTGGTGTGACCTTTCCTATACGATTTTCCCGTCTTCATTCCCTTGCTGTAATAACTTTAAGAACTCTCTTTATGTGAAGGTAACGATTTATTGTTTACCTTATTCAGCACTAATGGATGCATGATCACTTGTTTTCTTGTCATAAGATTTATTTTATGTCTAAGTAATTACACTCGGCATTCATTCAATCCACGTTCTATGATCAAATAGAAGATTGATGTTCCATCGTAAAAGTTAAACAATAGTATTGAAGAAATGTTTATGAAAGCCTAGTCATTATCATATTACAGTGTTTAAAGACTTGCCAAATGATATCAAAACATAATTCAAGTACAAACATACATGTGTCTATGTGTGTATCTATGTATATGTACATCTACAAGTATGGATGCATGTATGCATGTATGAACGTATGCATGTATGAGTGTATGTATGCATGTATTTATGTTTGTATGTATGTATGTACGTATGTATTTACGTATGCATGTATGTATGTATGTATGTATGTATGTATGTGTGTATGTATGTATGTATGCATGTATGTATGTACATATCTATGTGTATGTATCTGCACTTATATGTATATATGTATATATGTATATGTGTATTTATGAGCCTATTTTCTTATGTTAGAACTGAATGTTTGTAAATTTGATCTTTTCATAAATAAAACAGATAGTATGCGGAGAACTTGTCTTAATCCGCAAGATCAATAGCATTCCTTTACTCTTTTATCTTGCTATTGCCTTTCATAAGCGTCCTTGGGTTGTTCTATAAAGCATCCTTCATTTTTGAATGTGACTTGGAATTTTTAGTGCACGTTTTCCAATAGATATGGAAATCTTGGTTATAGTTGGTGCATGTAACACATCTCTCAAACATCTTGCTATTTATGTGCCATACAACATCACATATCCTGATTGTGAAATTTTTTGTGGTGTTTTATCACCAGATGTAACATGTACTTGTGTGCTTGGGATGTGCAAACTTATGTGATTGGTGCATCCGTTATCTATGTACCATACATTGTCCTTGCTTCTATTTTCACCATGCTTATGCATAACTGCAAGTAACGTATTGTGACCTACACTTGATGAATTTTCTGTGATTGCCTTGAACTTTGAAACCTTGATTTCTTAAATTTTCTCATTTTCCATAATCCCTTGCATAATGTACATTCTTCCCATGTAGGTATCATTCTTTTACACATGGTCTCTTTGTGGTAATTTGAAACCTCTTCCTCTATTCTTGCCTCTTGCTCTTTGCGTTCCAAGTCCATTCGTCTATTCTTGCCTCTTCCTCTATTCTTGCATCTTGCTATTTGGACTTTGCCCTAATCTTGGTCCACCTCATATATTTCAGGCGAAATGAGATCATGTGCTATATATGGACGAAGGCAAGGGCCAAGTGCACAAGGCTTTTAACCTTGCAAACCAAACCTTAGGCTAGGTGAACAAGACTATGAACCATGCAAACTATTCTAGAGCTACAAAAGGATTGGAATGAGCTTCACTAGATGGAGCAAACCTTGGGCCAAGTGAAATAGATCTTAACCATGTAAACCAAACCTTAGGCCAAATGAACAAGATACAATTCAAAACAAACCTTAAGCTAGGTACACATAGAAAACGAACAAGCAAGATTGTGTGTGAGCAAGGCTAGTCCGAATTTTTGGGCCATGACTAGATAGAAAGATTTATTATCAATCTACTTGTAACGGATTCTGAGAGTTTCTTTAGGTTAGCATTCAGAGCTATTTCTATGGAGTGTAACTAGACTTGGACATCTCATGCCATATATCATATGATAGGAAGTAATAACCCACCACATGCTAGAGGGGTTACAAATATATGATTGGTAGCCGTTTTCGGATCATCTCTTGCCAGCCACTTGCAAAAATGCCAAAATCTCCAAACTGTGTTTATCCTAGATCTTAGTTTAGAGAAACATAGAGTAAATAAGGGCCTCATCATGATATGGATCCCATGCTCTTTCATTGAAAAGAAAAGAAGGTTAAGGAAAGGAGAATTATAGGAGTTTTGATTTAGACCCACTTTCTTTGATTGTAGCACTTATTCCATAATGCAAATCTAGTCATCATGTTATATTAGCATAGATATGGATATGAGAATTCCATAAGGTGAATAGAACGCATTCTTGATATTTACTCATTTATAAATCATTTAGACAAGAGTTATTCCTCCACCATTGAACTTAAATCAAATCAGATTCTAACTTTTTCTATCAAAATATGCATGGTATCATATTGACATGTGCATTCAAGTTTTTGGTGACATACCAAAATGTATGTCTTTTTCCAAATTTGACTCACCTAGTAAACATGCCTGTGAAGGCTACATTTTGTGTAAAATGCAACATTCCTCCTTCCCAAAATATGGTTCAGTTTGTGGTCATAGAGAGACACATTCTTTTTGGAACTACCTTTACTTAATGAATTGAATTGATAACGTTTCCTAGCATGCATGGGTGTATCCACTAAAAGCAAAGTCCTAAGTGTTTATGTACATCAAAATGTTTTTGGTATTGGATGACACTATTTCAGCATGCAAAATAGGCACCACCCATTTAGATGGAGGAGGGTAGTACATATATTCTAGTTTTAATGCGTTTTTCGATGAACACAAGATAAAACATCAGTGCACAGTGTCGTGTACACTGCAATAGAATGGAATTGCTTAAAGAATGAATAGTTCACTCATGGAAATTGAGAGGTGTATGGTCAAAAGTCAAGCTTTACCACATAGCCTCTAGCTTGAAGTTGTTATGCATGTAGCACATGTACTTAATCCGTGTGCCACCAAAGCATTCTAGTCTATCAATACATATGAGGCTTGGCATGGTCCCAAGCCATTTATTTCTCATCTATGTGTATTTGGTTGTTTGGCATATGCATTAGTGCATGAACAACAACATAGGATATTGGATAATAAAGTAGTGAAATGTATTTTTGTTGGGTACAATTCTAAAATCAAAGGCTATCGTCTTTATCATTCATAGACTAAACGCATTTTTGTTAGATATTATGTTGATTTTGTGGAAGATGCAATTCAGCCATTACTTTTACTTGCAAAGGAGACATTAGTTAGCTTCAAAGATGTGTATAACAGTTTGCTTCCATTTTTTTGAGCTTGACAATGAAATGGTGCTCCAAATGAGGCAATTTCTCAACCTTACATGTTTCATATGATGATGCAGATCATTCCATTTTTGATGCAGATTTACATGATGCACTTGTTAATGAGAGGGCTGATATAGAAGAGGAAAAAGCTATGCCTAAATGGCTGGTGCCAAATTTGCGAGATAGCAAATTAGATGCACCATGTGATTGAATCTTGCATGTAGATAGACCAACAAGATTAACATGGCTGATGTTTGATGGTACAAAAATTCCTCTTTTATTTTCACTTTTCTAAAGACAATTCTCTTCATTAATAAAAAATATGTGATATAAATCTTTCTCAAAAGTAAGTTTATAATCTTTTTTCAAGATTAAGAGGAAACTCTTCTTGATTTTTGGTACATAAAGAACATTAGAAATTTTCAAATTACCACCTAATCTTGACTCAAGTGTGACTTCCTCCCACACAACAAACATCCAAATCATGATCATTTGCAATAATCACTCTTCTATGTGAGTAATTAATAAGAGAAGAAATTATAGTCATCATTTACATTCATGGTATGATCATGACAAGTCCTAGAGACTCGAGCCTTTGGTTTTTTTAGGTATGAGCTAAAGAATTTTTCTTATGCTAATGTCTTGGTTCTCTACGTGATTATCTTAACATTGAATTCATTCACATGGAAAATTATGTATACATGATACAAAAAAAACACATAGAAACTACTTGAAAGGTTCAAAATGCACGATTCAAAACCCATGCAAATCCCTATTGATGCAAATGCTTCTTTACAAGTAAAAGTAGATCTAAACCCTTTTTCTACTACTCTTTATATTCAAGCAATAAGTTTCTTGATATATCTTTGTAGCTATCCAGATACATAGTTTGGGATTTATTAAGTATCAAGGTTCATGCATAAACCTTTTGAAATTCATTAGAAAGGAATTAAATAATGTTTTAGATATTTCAATGCTAGAAAAAAATTTATTTTGATTGATACCTATAACAGTTCTTTCCATCATTTGCATTTAAGTGCAAAGGGATCAATATTTTCTTGCTCTTAATTCAAGCTTCATGAAGATATTATTTCCCACCTAGATCGTTGTGCTTCTCACTAAGGGTTTCAATGGAGCTACAATTTTAAATAGTATCTGAGTGCTATATTCACTCTTTTTATTTGTACTCCTAGAATGCGAATATGAGCCTTCATTCTATATCCTCCATTCTTTTCATGAACCCCATCACATACCTAATGAATCAGATGTGAAGGGAGGGGGTGGGCAAATCATAGTGCGGACGATGCAAATTCTAGTGCAATAAATATAAATGATCTTCTATCTCATTCTTATGCTTTCAAAAGGAGGATAGATGATAAAGATCGATCGAGTCTCTCCATGAATGTTTGACCAAGCGATGTGGATTTCTAGTTGAAAAGATATATCCAAGTTTTGAAAAGAATATGAACTCAAGGCGAAGTACCTAATCATTGGTTTGATAGCGATGATAGACCATGAGCTATATAAGAACTTTGTTAAATTGTTTAAATTCAATTTGTATGATCAAATTATGCAAAGAAAACAAACGACATGGGCTCAATACAAAGAAATGCTCCTCAAGTAGCTGTTATAGGACATGGATAAAGTGACCTCTGAATCCTTCCTAAAGTGGGTTCATATGCCCAAGGGCAATCCATTCTAGAGATTAAAAGAGAGTTTCAGAAACAATTCAAAGAAATGTCTAATCATGATAAGAGATGTATAAGGCACGAAAGAGTGTTGTTCAAAGCAAAAATCAACAAAACCCAACAACAAAATAGGACCAGACTTTCCCTACTCTGATAAACTCATTGCATATGATAGAAGGAAATCGAACAAACCAACAAGCAAGACATGATACTAATCAAGAGTTAAAGGCATATATGCATGGCTTTGAGGTGATAAAAAAAAGATTAGAGGTGAAATATATGAAGGAAATCTAGCAATTTTGTATGAAGATGAATATCAAGATGCTTCCTTAAGTGGGAATCCCACACAAGACTTGGAGAATGATTCAATGTCAATTGTTAATAATCAATCTTCTCAAACATATGATTCAAATACAATTTATGGCTTAGAAATCGTTTTGCATAAAGAGAATACAAGAGTATGATGCCAAGTCCAAGAGCATGTGAACAGATGATCCTCATGAGAGCGAAATGGATGTGAACAATGCCACATTGTACATGCATATAAAGATGGAAGAAAATGAACCTACTCATAACAAGGAGGACATGCCAATGAGGATTCCTCTAAATAGTGACATGTATGTTGATGTAGATGAGCATGTGTGGTATAAGTAGATCTTTTGAGAAGAATGAACATGAATGTGCCAGAGCAGGAGCGACTTTGGGCAAGCAAAGAAGATGTGGCCCAAATTCTCGATGTTGTGGTGGCATTGCTTGCACCACAATGGAGCCCCACAAATTTTGTTAGCCTTTAGGTTGGTCTAGATACCACGGTGGAGAAGTTTCTACATGAGAATTGGTTTTTTGATCTTGATGAGGGGATGCCAAATAGACATGAACTTCAAATCCCAACATAGCCTTGTCCAAGTCAGGCATCACTTCTTTTTCAGCATGATATGATAGTCTATGTTCACCTTGATTCTAGGAATTTTGGACAGGCAATTGCCATTGTGCCACATGAGACACTCATGGCAGGGCAGATCCCGCCCGAAGAGGAGACGAGCTTTTGACCATTCCCAAGTGATGCGTCTGCTCTCAAGGAGAGTCCATTCTTTGTAGTTTACTTTTATTTCAGGGTTTATGTCCTCAAATCTGATCCGCTCGCTAGTTTCTTGTTTCCAAATCTATTTCCATTGTCTAAAACCATTGTTCTAGAGCCTCTTAGCATTTTGGAGGTTCCAGGAAGCCACACCTCTAATGCTCGAGATCCAAAACCATCTTGAGTCATTTTTTTTTATACCAGCCGACCATTTCCAATCTTCTCTCACTCTGACAAATTGTTTGAACTTGTTCCAACTCTTGTGCTTTCTTTTTTTTTTAATTAAAGTCCGCGAAAGTAGGCCAAGGCCAAAATTCCTTTTTATTAAAAAAAACTTGTGGAAAGGGCTATTTTTTATCTAGGCATACATGCCACCACGCAATTTAGCAATTAACTTGATCTCTCTACGTATGCCGCTTTCTGCATTACATCACATGTATGTACGCTACTTAGTACACATGCAATGTGCCACCTTTATCTTTAGATTAGAGTGCTTTCCAAGCGTTTCAAATAAAATGTATGTTCTATTTTTGTGTTTCAATAAATGGCCACAAGACGTAGAAAAGGACCCTTTTGCCTCCAATGAACTCCATGCATATGGAATGTAGATGCATAACCATCTCTATGTTGTGCTTCCCTTTAAATCTACCCTCAACAAGAAGATCACGAAATCTAAAGTTTGGGAATTCTTCTTTGGAATATGCCTATCATTTCACACACATAGCATGTATACACCTAAACAAGAAATCATTACGTAGGTGATATCTGGACCAGTCATCTCAGATACCTATTATTTGTTCTTCCGCACATAAAAAAAATCTATGCCTTTGTTAAAACTTGAGGCACCTAGTAAACATATTTGTGAAGGCTGCATTTTGGGTAAAATGCAACATTCCTCCTCCCAAAAAGATGGTTCAGTACAAGCTACTAAGATATTGTAGCTTGTTCCCATTTATGTTTGTGGTCATAGGAAAACACATTGTTTTTGGAACTACCTTTAGTTCATGACTTTCATTGATGACTTTTCCTAGCATGCATGGGTATATCCACTGAAGGCAAAGCTTGAAGTGTTTATGTGCATCAAACAGTTTTTGTTTTGGATGAAACTATGTCAGCATGCAAAATGGGCATGTATTACTCCCCTCTATTCTGATCAAGAGGGTAATACATATCTTCTAATTTTATGGCATTTTTGGCTAAACAGAGAATAAAACATTAGTGAGTGTCATATGCACCTCAATAGAATGGATTTGCTTAAAGAAAGAATATTTCACTCAAGAAAATGGTAAGGTGTATGGTCAAAAGTGAGGCTTTACCACATAACCTCTAGCTTGAGGCTGCTATGCATGTAGCACATGTACTTAATAGGTGTCCCACAAAAGCATTCCAATCTATCAGTCCATATGAGGCTTGGTATGTTTGCAAACCATCAATTTCTCATCGACGTGTATTTCTTTGTTTGGCATATGCATTAGTGCATGAACAACAACATAGGATCTTGAATAATAAAGCAGTGAAATGTATTTTTGTTAGGTAGAGTTCTAAAAGAAAAGGCTATCATCTTTATCATTCATAGATGTATTTTGGTTCGTTGTGATGTTGTTTTTGTGAAGATGCAATTGATCAACCATTATTATCATTTTTTAAGGAGACATTAGTTAGCTCCAAAGATGTGTATGCCACTTTGCTTCCTTTTTTTACAACCTTATAATGAAATGATGCTCCAAATGAAGCAATTTCTCAATCTTATAGGTTTCATATGATGATGTAGATCATTCCACTTTTTATGCATATTTACATAATGCACTTGTTAATGAGAGAGTTGATATATAGGAGGAAAAAGCTATGCATAAATGGCTAGTGCAGACTTTGTGAGATAGCAAATTAGATACACTTTTTTCATATCATATTCATTTAGGTTCTCATAGTGCTTCTTTTGCATCAAATTGCTATGGTATGGCTACCTCTAGTCTTTTTTATGATAATGAGCCTTTTTTCTTATGAAGCATAAAACTCAAAAGATTGGATGAATGTTATGCAATCTGAATGTGATGCTACTATAAAAGATCGTACCTGGTCCTTATATGATTTTCCTCCTAGCAACGTTGTCGTGTCCAGTCCATGGGATATTAACCTTAACAACGTTGGAGAGAGATAATATTGTCGTGTCAAGTCCATGGGATATTAACCTTAACAACGTTGGAGAGAGAGAGAAAGTGAGAGAGAGCGCTTGAGGGCACACTGTTTCTAATATCCCATGCTTCTCATATACTCAGTTTCTGTTTCCTCGTTCCCGCTATATGTGGAGCTTTCAGACTGCAGACAGATTTTCTTTCTGGGTGAAGTGTATCAGGCCCACCTTAACTGATTAATGTCATTGTGATTTGAAGAACTCTCTCTCTCTCTAGATGCATTGCGTTTTGTTTCTGCATGAGTTCAGTAGAGACTGGTGAAATACACATATATGTATGAGTTAAGTGTCTGGATATATCGTAGTAATGAAGTACCTCCATATATATATATATATATATATATATATATATATATATATATATATATATATATATATATATATATATATATATAGTGTGTGTGTGTGTATGTACACAAACAACATTAGTTTTTTCTCCTCCCTCCTATGTTCAAGGTTGTGTGCAGCATATTTCGTCTTTCGTTAGTTGGGACTTGTTTATTATTCTAGCTGGGGCTTGTTTATTATTCTAGCTGCGACTTGTTTATTATTCTGTGTGTATAACAGAATCCTTAATCATTAACATGATGCCACGTAATATTAGCAACTCACTTGATCTTTCTTCATATTCTGCTGTATAACTAAAATCGCGTACATACATACATCCATGCGCGCGCGCGCGCACACACACACACACACACACACACATATATATATATATATATATATATATATATATATATATATATATATATATATATATATATATATATATATATATATATATGCATCCATACATAGACATATATATATATATATATATATATATATATATATATATATATATATATATATATATATATATATATATGTGTGTGTGTGTGTGTGAATCGGAGCTATTTCTTTGGATTGTAACTAGATTTGGACATCTCATGTGATATATCATGTGATAGGAAGTACTAACCGACCACATGCAAGAGAGGATAAAAATATATGATTGGTAGCATTTTCCTCATCATGTCTTGGCAACTACTTGCAAGAATGCCAAATTCTCCAAACCATGTTTATCCTAGCTCTTACTTTAGAGAAGGTTAGAGTAAATAAGGGCCTCATCATGTTGTGGATCCCATGCTCTTTAATTGAAAAGTAAAGAAGGTTAAGGAAATGAAAATGTAAGGAGTTTGGATTTAGAACCACTTTCTTTGATTCTGGTACTCATTACATAAGGCAAAATTCATTTATCATGTTAGATTATCATAGATATGGATATGAGAATTTCATAATGCGAGTAGAACTCATTCTTGATAATTAATCATTTATAAGTCATTTAGATAAAAGTTATTCCTCCACCATTGAACTTAAATCAAATCAAACCCCAACTTTTTGTATCAAAATATGCATGATATCATATTGATATGTGCAGTGAATGTTTTAGTGACATACCAAAATGTATGCTTTTGTTAAAACTTGAGGCACCTAGTAAACATGTCTGTGAAGGCTGCATTTTGGGTAAACTGCAACATTCCTCCTCCCAAAAAGATGGTTCAGTACAAGCTACTAAGAAATTGTAGCCCGCTCCCTATGATGCTTGTGGTCATAGATAGACACATTGTTTTTGGAACTACCTTTACTTGATGACTTTCATTGATGATTTTTCCTAGCATGCATGGGTATATCCATTGAAGGCAAAGTTTGAAGTGGTTATGTGCATCAAACAGTTTTTCATTCTGGATGAAACTATGTCAGCATGCAAAATGGGCATGTATTACTCCCCTCTATTCTGATCAAGGGAGTAATACATATCTTCTATTTTTAATGCATTTTGGGCTAAACATAGAATAAAATATGAGTGTACAATGTTGTATGGACCTCAATAGAATGGATTTGCTTAAAGAAAGAATAGTTCACTAAAGAAAATGGCAAGGTGTATGGTCAAAAGTAGGCTTTACCACATAACCTCCAGCTTGAGGTTGCTATGCATGCAGCACATGTACTGAACACATGTCGCACAAAAGCATTCCAATCTATCTGTCCACATGAGGCTTGGCATGTTTGCAAGCCATGTATTTCACATCTACGTGTATTTCATTATTTGGCATATGCATTA
The DNA here is from genome assembly GCA_020310875.1 of Ceratopteris richardii. Classification (NCBI taxonomy): domain Eukaryota; kingdom Viridiplantae; phylum Streptophyta; class Polypodiopsida; order Polypodiales; family Pteridaceae; genus Ceratopteris; species Ceratopteris richardii. Next base: position 401,109 of record MU260077.1, read on the forward strand.
GTGCATGAACAACAACATAGGATATTGAATAATAAAGCAATGAAATGTATTTTTGTTAGGTGCAATTCTAAAAGCAAAGGCTATCATCTTCATCATTCATGGACTGAATGTATTTTGGTTGGTTGTGATGTTGTTTTTATAGAAGATGCAATTGTTCAACCATTACTTTCATTTGCTAAGGAGACATTAGTTAGCTCCAAAGATGTTTATAACACTTTGCATCCCTTTTTTACAGCTTGATAATGAAATGCTACTTCAAATGAGGCAATTTCTCAACCTTATAGGTTTCATATGATGATGTAGATCATTCCACTTTTTATGCAGAATTACATGATGCACTTGTTAATGAGAGAGTTGATATAGAGGAGAAAAAAAACTATGCCTAAATGGCTAGTGCATACTTTGTGAGACAACAAATTACATGCACTTTTGTCATATCATATTCATTAAGGCTCTCATAGAGTTTATTTTGCATCAAATTGCTATGTTATGGCTACCTCTAGTCTTTTTTATGAGAATGAGCCTATTTCTTTTATGAAGCACAAAGTTCAAAAAATTGGATGACTACTATGCAATCTGAATATGATGCTATTATAAAGAATCGTACCTGGTCCTTATGTGATTTTCCTCCTAGCAAAAAGGCCATTGGCACTAAATGGTTATACAAGTTGAAGTGTACGCATGATGGAACAGTTGACAAGTATAAATCCAGGCTTGTTGCAAAATGTTATCCCAAGAGAAATACATTGAATCTGATGAGACGTTTACAGCCACTTGTCGAATGACCATTGTTCATAACATCCATGCACTTGTAGCCCATCATGGTTTTAATGTACATTAGTTGGACATTAAAATTTGATTTTTGAATGGTGACTTACATGAAGAATTGTATGTTTTTCAGCCCCGTGGTTTTGTACAAAAAGAGCTTGAAAACAAAGTGTGCAAATTGAAAAGGACATTATATGGTTTGAAGCAAGCACCATGTGCTTGATGTGAAAAGATACAAGCCTCCTTGATTTCACATGGTTTTGAGAATAGTCCAACTAAGAGCAACTTATATGTTAAGTGCACATATGATGTGCTATTGATCATTGTTGACTATGTTGAGGACATGATGCTCACTAGTACTAATGAGAAGCATGTTTTTGCTTTTAAGGCTCATTTGCATGCCTCTTTTGAGATGTTAAATTTGGGCCATTTGCATCATTATCTGGCCATTCAATTTATGAAAGTTGATGGGGGAGTAGCTTTGTGTAAAAAAAAATATTTTCACATATTATCACAATATTTTGGCCTTGACGATTGCAAACCTATTGCTACTCCTATGGAAACGTGTTAATGGCTGAGTCTTCATGATGCTCGAGATCCATTTGATATTGTCCTCTATCAGCACCTTGTTTGATGCTTGATTTACTTATGCATAATGTGGCCTAACATTCATCTTGTTATCTCCCACATGTGCAGGTTTATGCATTGCGCATGTTTCAAGCATTAGTAGGCGGTTAAGCGCATCTTTTGCTACTTGAGTGGTATCCAACTAGTTGGATTGTTTTATCTTAAGAGGGGATGACTATTACCATATTTACATACTTTTTCTAACTCTTACTAGGCTAGTTTCTATGAAAATCACATGCTTGGTAGCTCATGCATATCTTGCTTGAGCAAGAAGTAGCTATTGTGGCCACTTCTAGTTGTGAGGCTGAGTATGGGGCATCTTTCATAGCAGGGGTTGACTATGTGTAGCTCAAATGCATTTTGGCTTATTTGGATGTTGGTAAATATTTTGCCACCACCATCTTGATTGAGAATAAAAGCACATTGGCAATTGTGAGGAACCCTATGTTCCATGCTTGCACAAAGCACATTGAGGTGCATTATCATTATGTCAAGGAGAGGTCCTCCGATGGATAGATCTGTTTGGCATATGCGCCCAAATAGGACTCTTTTGAAAAGGACCCTTTTGCCTCCAATGAACTCCATGCATATGTTGTGCTTCCCTTTCAATCTACCCTTAACAAGAACATCACGAAATCTAAATTTTGGGAATTATTCTTTGGAATATGCCTATCATTTCACACACATACCATGTATCCACGTGAACAAGCTATCATTTCACATTGCTATCAAGCTAGCGATCAATATTTAGTGTTGATGATTGAGTTAAATCCACCATTATGCTAATTCTTCCAAATTGTTCCGCTGCTTAAAATGAAGTAATTCTAGATTTACACGAACACCTTGGAATATGTACCATGTTTTAGAAGCTTTCAAAATTTAACTCATATAATGACAGTTTGTTGCATGATCACCCGAAACTCCATGTGCATATAGCATGTTGAATGATCACAAAGTTTCCCATGATATGGCTGAATTTAGTGATTGGGCTCCCTTGTGCATGGATGGACCCACATACATGCATTCACCTTTGTCAGTGTTTATGTACATAAAACAGAGAATTAGTAGGATGAAAATCAATGTTAAATCGTGATTTGAAGACCTAAAATAGCATTTTTCTTGTTTATATAAAGAGTGTTAATACTTTTGGATGAGCGACGTCAGTGCATTGCCCTCTTTGAGATTGCTTGCGATGTTATGGATGTTTCTTTTGCTGGTATAAAATTATTAATTTAAAGAACTTTTGCTGGTATAAAATTATAAACAAATAATTTTTCTGGTATAAAATTATTACTTCAGTCGTTAATATTTGGAATCTCCTACGAATTTCATCTTAATATTTTGACGTACTTGTCCATCGACACACGCAATGATCTCAATAATAGCTTTGAGTTTGTTCTTTGAGTTTGCGTGAAATGGTGGCAGGGAATTTAGTCCTTGGCATGTTATATCTAGGCGTCCTTGGCATGTGCTCGACTAAACAATAAAGGTTATATGCCGATGGTAAAAAATTAATAGAAAAGTGGAACTTATAGAAAGAAAAAAGGGAAAATATTAACTCAATCTTAATCCACTGTAATGCTAAAATAACGACATCATCAAATTTTGTCTTTATCAATTCCAATGGTCTTCTGTAGATTTAGATTATTTCAAAGCTTTACAAAGACACGTGAACACAAAATTTCATGTTATCACACAATTTTATTTTTGGTCTTTCTGAAAACACAATTTTTGGCCTTTGGAAGTTACTTGGTATGTCATGCAGAGTTTAATAATCAGATTTCATCGAGTAAGTTTTTCTTCTTCAACTTGTTTTTACATTTTCCAAGAGCTTTTCATATTTTTTTCTTTTCCTTATTATGTTGCTTGCGATTGTGGTGTGATCTTTCATATACGACTTTTCCATCCTCCTCCTTTTGTTCTAATACTTTGAGAACCTTCTTTATTTCAAGGGAACAATTTATTGTTTACCTTATTTCAGCACTCATGGATGCATGATCACTTGTTTCTTGTCATAAGGTTTATTTTATGTCTAAGTACTTACACTAGGCATTTATTCAATCCATGGTCTATGACCAAACAGAGCATTGATGTTCCATCTTCAAAGTTAAACAATAGTATTGAAGAAATGTTTATCAAAGCCTATTTTTTTTTCCTACTCATTATTATATTACAGTGTTTAAAGACTTGCCAAATGATATAAAAAACAATTCAAGTACACACATACATGTGTCTCTGTGTGTATCTATGTATATGTACGTCTACAAGTATGCATGCATGTATGCATGTATGAACGTATGCATGTATGAACATATGCATGTATGTATGTATGTATGTATCTATGTATATATGCATGTATGTATGTACATATCTACATGTATGTATGTGCATGTATATGTATATATGAGCCTATTTTCTTATGTTACAACTCAATGTTTGTAAATTTCATATTTTCATAATTAAAATAGATAGTATGCAGAGAACTTGTCTTAATCCCCATGGAGCATTCCTTTATTCTTTCCTCTTGCTATTGTCTTTTATAACCGTCCTTCGGTTCTTCTATAAAGCATCCCTTAATTTTTTTATGTGACTTGGAATTTTTAGTGCACTTTTTCCAATAGATATTACAATATTGGTTATAGTTGGTGCATGTAACACATCTCTCAAACACCTTGCTACTTATGTGCATACAACATCACATATCCTGATAGTGAAATTTTTTGAGGTCTATTATCATAAGATGTAACATGTCCTTCCGTGCTTAGGATGTGGAAATCATGGGCGTAATCCTTATTACAACTTATGTGACTGGTGCATCCACTATATATGTACCATATATTCTCCTTGCTTCTCATTTCACCATGTTTATGCATAAGTACAAGTAATGTATCGTGACCTACACTTGATGAAGTTTTTTTGTGATTACTTTGAACTTTGAAGTCTTGATTTCTTTGATTTTCACATTTTCCACAATCCCTTGCATAATGTCCATTCTATCCATATATGAAGCACATATGGTCTCTCTATGGTCCTTTGCAACCTCTTCCTCTATTCTTGCCTCTTGCTCTCTATGTTCTAAGTCCATTCCTCTATTCTTGCCTCTTCTTCTATTCTTGCATCTTCCTCTATTCTTGCCTCTTCCTCTATTCTTGCCTCTTGCTCTTTGCAATTTGCTCAAGGCTTGGTCCACCTATAATGGTTTAGTAAAAACGAGGTCATGTGCTATAGATGGACCAAGGCTAGGGCCAAGTGCACAAGACTTTTAACCTTGCAAACCAAACTTTAGGCTAGGTGAACAAGACTATGAACCATGCAAACGAAAGTAGATTTACAAAAGGATTGGAATCAACTACACTAGGTGGAGAAAATCTTGGGCCAAGTGAAATAGATCTTCAACCATGTAAACCAAACTTTAGGTCAATGAACAAGATTGTTAACCATTCAAAACAAACCTTAAGCTATGTACACATAGAAAACGAATAACCAAGATTGCGTGTGAGCAAGGCTAGTCCAAATTTTTGGGCCATGATTGGATGGAAAGATTCATTATCCAGCTAGTCTTGTAAGGGATTCTGAGAGGTTCTTTATGTTGGCAATCAGAGCTATTTCTATGGATTATAACTAGACCTGGACATCTCATGTGATATATCATGTGATAGGAGTTACTAACCCACCACATGCTAGAGAGGATAAAAATATATGATTGGTAGCCTTTTTCCGATCATCCCTTGGAAACCACTTGCAAGAGTGCCAAGACCTCCAAATTATGTTAATCCTAGCTCTTAGTTTGGAGAAAGATAGAGTAAATAAGGGCCTCATCATGATGTGGATCCCATGCTCTTTCATTGAAAATTATAGAACATTAAGGAAAGGAGAATTTTAGGAGTTTGTATTTAGACCCACTTTCTTTGATTGCAGCACTCATTTCATAAGGAAAAATTTAGTCATCATGTTAGATTATCATAGATAAGGATATGAGAATGTCATAACGCGAGTAGAACTCATTCTTGATATTTAATCATTTACAAATCATTTGGATAAGAGTTTTTCCTCCACCATTAAACTTAAATCAAATAAAACCACAATTTTTTTTTATGAAAATATGCATGGTATCATATTGACATGTGCATTCAAGGTTTTGGTGACATACCAAAATCTATGTTTTTTGTTAAAACTTGAGGCACCTAGTAGACATGTTTGTGAAGGCTGCATTTTGGGAAAAATGCAACATTCATCCTCCCCAAAAGATGGTTCGGTATGAGCTACTCAAAATTTGCATCTTGTTCCTATGATGTTTGTGGTCATAGACATACACATTCTTTTTGGAACTACCTTTACTTCATGACCTTCATTGATAATTTTTCCTACCATGCATGGGTGTTTCCACTAAAAGAAAAGTCCAAAGTGTTTATGTGCATCAAACAATTTCTGGTTTTGGATGAAACTATGTCAGCATGCAAAATGGGCACCCTCCATTCTTATCGAGGGGGGTAATACATATCTTCTAATTTTAATTCATTTTTGGCTGAACACAGGATAAAACATCAGTGGATAGTGTCGTATGCACCTCAATAGAATGGATTTGCTTAAAGAAAGAATAGTACACTCACAAAAATGGTGAGGTGTATGGTAAAAAGTCAAGCTTTACCACATTATCTCTAGCTTGAGGTTGTTATGCATGTAGCTCATGTACTTAATAGGTCTCCCACAAAAGCATTCCAATCTATCACTCCATATTAGGCTTGGCATCATTGCAAGCGATATATTTCTCATCTACGTGTATTTGGTTGTTTGGCATATGCATTAGTGCATGAACAATAATATAGGATATTGGAAAATGAAGTAATCAAATGTATTTTTGTTAGGTACAATTCTAAAAGCAAAGGTTATTGTCCGTATCATTCATAGAATAAACGTATTCTGGTTAGTTGTGATGTTGTTTGTGTGGAAATTGCAATTCAACCATCAAGTTCATTTGCTAAGGAGACATTAGTTAGCTTGAAAGATGTGTATCACACTTTGCTTCCTTTTTTTAAAGCTTGATAATGAAATGCTGCTCCAAAAGAGGCAATTTCTCAACCTTATAAGTTTCATATGATGATGTAGATCGTTCCATTTCTAATGTAGATTTACATGATGCACTTGTTAATGAGAGGGATGATATAGAGGAGGTAAAAATTATGCACAAATGGCTAGTGCAAACTTTGTGAGATAGACAATTAGATACAACTTTGTCATATCATATTCGTTCAGGCTCTCATAGTGTTTCTTTTGCATCCAATTGCTGTTGGAGTTAGATATCTTCGGAAGCACGCGAACAGCACAAGGAATGTATTACTATAGAATGTATTACAAGAAGAAGCTTGGAGCACAACACACAATACTGAATGTATTACTATAGAATGTACAAAGATAAGTAACCCATTACGGCAATAGGCGTATATACAAGCTGGGGGAAAAAAACCTCTTAAAGAGGGAAAAAAGTGCCCCGGCGGTCCTAGTGTGTTCACACACATCACTACCTAAATACATCAACAAATCCCCCCTAGAAGTGATGCGGTGAACAAGGATCTCGCACTCATGTATAAGGAAGTGCAAAGCTATGTGGAAATCACTACACAAAAGGAAGTAATCCCAAAGCTTTGCGGAAAGCTTCAAACTTCTCCCTAGGCAGAGCCTTCATGAAAAGGTCTGCAATGTTCTCCTGTGTGGGCACATATGCCAAGCTCATCTCCCCAGCAAAGAACCATTCCTTGACATAGTGATAATGCACCTCAATGTGCTTAGTGCGAGCATGGGACACAGGGTTCCTCGCAACTGCCAATGCCCTCTGACTGTCAGTGAAGATGGTGGTGGCAGAAGTCTGACCAACACCCAAATCAGCCATAAGGCATCTAAGCCACACACACTCAACTCTCGTTGTGAAAGTTGCCCTATACTCAGTCTCATAATTGGACGTGGCCACAGTAGGCTGCTTCTTGCTCAACCAAGATATACATGAGCTACCAAGCATGAAGCAAAAGCCACTAGTGGACACACGAGTGTCATAGCAACTAGCCCAATCAGAGTCAGAAAAAGCATGCAAATCTGGCGGTAGTGATCCCCCCTTGGGATAAAACAACCCAAGTAGCCGAGTACCACTCAAGTAGCGAAAGATGTGCTTAACCGCCTGCCAATGCTTTACTCTTGGGCAATGCATAAACCTGCTCATCTGTGAGATAGCAAACTGAATATCTGGCCGAGTAATGCACAAGTAAATCAAGCATCCAACAGCTTGCTGATAGAGAACAATATCAAATGCATCTCCAGCAAACTCAATCGTAAACCTGTCTCCATAGGAGTGGCAATAGGCTTACAGTCTTCAAAGCCAAAATGTTGCAATAATGTGTCAATATATTTTGTTTGACACATAGCCATTCCACCATCAACTTGCATAAATTGAATGCCCAAATAGTGATGCAAATGCCCCAAATCAGACATCTTAAATGAGGCATGCAAATCAGCCTTAAAATCAGCAATATGCTTCTCAATAGGACCAGTGAGAAGCATGTTGTCAACATAGACAACAATGATCAGAAGCACATCATCAGCACACTTAACATATAAGGTGCTTTTAGTTGGACTGTTCTCATAACCATGTGCAACTAGATAGGCATGTATCTTCTCATACCAAGCACGTGGTGCTTTCTTTAAACCATATAATGCCTTCTTTAACCTGCACACCTGGTTTTCATGCCCTTTCTGCACAAAGCCACGGGGCTGAAAAACATACTCTTCTTCATGCAAGTCACCATTCAGAAATGCTGTTTTAATGTCCAACTGATGTACATTCCAACCATGATGGGCTGCAAGTGCACAAATGCTCCGAACAGTAGTTATATGGCATGTAGGTGCAAAGGTCTCATCAAAATCAATGCCTCTTTCCTGTGCACAACCCTTCGCAACAAGCCTAGCCTTATACCTGTCAACTGTACCATCAGGTTTATGCTTCAGCTTGTATACCCACTTAGTACCAATGGCCTTCTTGCCAGGAGGCAAGTCACATAAAGACCATGTACCATTCTTCATTATAACATCATATTCAGATTGCATAGCAGCCATCCAATTTTCTCAATTCTGTGCGTCATCAAAAGAAACAGGCTCATTCTCATCACAGAGACTAGACGCAACCATAGCATAGCAATCTGATGCAAAGGAGGCACTATGAGAGCCTGAACGAGTACGATATGACAAAGGTGCATCTAATTTGCTGTCATGCAAAGTCTGCACTAGCCATTTTGGCATAGTTTTTGCCTGCTCAATATCAGCTCTCTCATCAACAAGTGCATCATGTAACTCTGCGTCAGAAATGGAATGATCTGCATCATCATATGAAACCTGCAAAGGCTGAGAGGTTGCCTCATTAGGAGGAGCACTAGACTGTCCTCCTGTAAAAAGAGGCATCAAAGTATCATACATGTCTTTGGAGCTAACAAATGTCTCCTTCGTACATGAAAGCAATGCTGAATAGCATCTTCCACAAAGACAACATCATGGCTAACTAGAATGCGTTTAGTCTGTGGATGATATAGATGATAGCCTTTACTTTCAGAATTGTACCCAACAAAAATACATTTTATTGCCTTATCATCCAATTTTATACGATCTTGTCCAGGCACTAGTGCATATGCCAAACAACCAAAAACACGCAGATGAGCAACAAATGGCTTGCGGTCATGCCAAGCCTCATATGGAGTGATAGACTGCACCACTTTAGTGGGATACATGTTCAGTTCATATGCTGCACATATGACAACCTCAAGCTAGAAACTATGTGGTAAAGCCTGACTCTTGACCATACACCTCACCATCTCCATGAGTGACCTGTTCTTTCGTTCAGCAACTCCATTCTGTTGAGGTGTATATGACACTGTACACTAGTGTTTTATCCCACATTAAGCCAGAAACACATTAAAATCAGAAGACATATACTCCCCCCTCGATCAGAACAGAGGGTACCCATTTTACATGCTGAGAGATTTTCAGCCAAAACCAAAAACGTTTGAAGCACAAAAACACTTCGGACTTTGCCTTCAATGGATATACCCATGCATGCCTCGAAAAATCATCAATGAAAGTCATGAAGTAAAGATAGTTTCCAAAAGAAGGTGTCTGCATAGGACCACAGACATCACTATGTACAAGCTGCAACTTCTGCGTAGCCCGAACTAAACCATCTTTTGGAAAGGAGGAACGCTGCATTTTGCCCAAAATATAGCCTTCACATACATGTTTTCCAGGTGCCTCAAGCTTGGGCAAAGAAGACACCATATCAGATTTCTGCAGGCATAGCAAAATAGCAAAATTTAGATGATCAAAGCGTGCATGCCAAAGCTTTGCATCTAAGATAGCCTGAGAATCATGAACTGCACATGCCAAATCATTCATAGGTCTTTCATAGTCTATGAGCTTATACAACCCACGACATAAAATGCCAGAAGCAATAATAACATCATCCTCAACAGCCAACATACGGAATACGTCACTGCTTTAAGCCATGGTCGGTGATTAAAATACCTTGATGCAGAAAACTGACTGTATCTCAAAAAGTTGAACGGAACTGCCCATAGGAGTTTTGCTAAACCTGTAGAAGACTTTGAGATGCTTATAGTGGCGAACAGAAACAAGTATATACCTTTGGCACAAAAAGATGAAATAGCCTGCACAAGCACTGTGATAGTGCGTTCGGAAGCAAAAACGAGCTCAGATTGTGATTTCGGCACCACATAGCGAAGTTATTTTGATCTCTGAAACACCTTGAGTATGCTCACCAAATTTCATGCGAATTTGAAACTGCAAACGGAGGAGTGTCGATGGCGCCCTAGATGAAGCGACAACCTGCTCTGATACCAATTGTTGGAGTTAGACGTCTACGGAAGCATGCGAACAACACAAGGAAGAAGAATAAGCTTGGAGCACAACACACAATACTGAATGTATTACTAGAGAATGTACAAAGATAAGTAGCCCATTAGGGCAATAGGCATAGATACAAGCCAGGGGAAAAAAACCTCCTAACGAGGGAAAAAAGTGCCCCGGCGGTCCTAGTGTGTTCACACACATCACCACCTAAATATATCAACAATTGCTATGTTATGGCTACCTCTAGTCTTTTTTATGAGAATGAGCCTATTTCTTTTGATGAAGAACAAAATTCAAAAAAATTCGATGGTTGCTATGCAATCTGAATATGATGCTACTATGAAGAATGGTACCTGGACCTTATGTGATTTTCCTCCTAGCAAAAGGCCATTGGCACTACCTGGTTATACATGTTGAAGTGTAAGCATGATGTAACAATTGACATCTATAAAGCTAGGCTTGTTGCAAAATGTTATCTCAAGAGCGATGCATTGATTCTGATGATACCTTTCATCCACTTGCCGAATGACCATCGTTCATAGCATGTGTGAACTTGTAGTCCATCATGGTTGGAATGTATATCAGTTGTATAGTAAACTTTTAGTTCTGAATGGCAACTTACATGAAGATATGTATGTTTTTCAGCCCCATGATTTTGTACAAAAAGAGCTTGAAACAAAGTGTACAAGTTGAAAAAGGCATTATATGGTTTGAAACAAGCACCATGTGCTTGTTCTGAAAAGATACATGCCTACTTGATTGCACATGGTTTCGAGAACAATCCAGCTAAGAGCACCTTATATGTAAAGTGCACAAATGATGTACGTTTGATCATTGTTAACTATGTTGATGACATGATGCTCACTAGTCCTAATGAGAAGCATGATAATGATTTTAAGATTGATTTGTATGCATCTTTTGAGATGTCAGATTTGGGGCATTCGCATCATTATTTGGCCATTCAAATAATGCAAATTGATGGGGGAATAGTTTTGTGTCAAATAAAATATTTTGACATATTATTGCAATATTTCGGCCTTGAAGAATTGAAAACCTATTGCCACTCCTGTGGAAACATGTTTACGATTGAGTCCTCATAATACGCAAGATGCATTTGATGTTGTTCCCTATCAATTCTTGTTGGATGCTTGATTTACTTATGCATAACTTGGGTTGACATTCACTTTGTTGTCTACCACATGTGCAGGTTTATGCATTGCCCATGTTTCAAGCATTGGTAGGCGGTTAAGCACACCTTTTGCTACTTGAGTGGTACCTAACTATTGGATTGTTTTATCCCAAGAGGGGATCACTACTACCATAATTACATACTTTTTTTGACTCTAAATGTGCTAGTTACTATGACACTCATATGCTTGGTAGCTCAAGCATATCTTTGTTGAGCAAGAAGCAGCTATTGTGGCCATTTCTAGTTGTGAGGCTGAGTATAGGGCACCTTTCATAGCGATGCTTGACTATGTATGGCTCAAATGAATTTTGTCTGATTTTGATGTTCGTCAGTCTTTTGCCACCACCATCTTCAATGAAAATTAGAGAACATTGGCAATTGCGAGGAACCCTATGATCCATGATTGCACACGTCATATTGAGGTGCATTATCATTATGTCAAGTAGAGGTTCTCCAATGGAGAGATCACTTTGGCATATGTGCCCACATAGGAGAACATTATAGGCCTTTTCACAAAGGCTCTGCTTTGAGAGAAATTTAAGGCTTTCCGCAAAGCTTTGGGCCTACTTCCTTTTGTGGATTTATCTCTTTCCACATAGCTTGGCACTTCCTTATGCATGAGTGCCAGCTTCTTGTTCACGGCATCATTTCTAGGAGGATTTGTTGATATATTTTGGTATTGGTGTGTGTGAACACACTTAGGACCTTCATGGTACTTTTCTCCCTCTTTTGGAGGTTTTTTCCCTCAATTTGTATTTACACCTATAACCTTAATGGTGTACTTATTCTTGTACATTCATTTGGTAATAGATGCAGTATTATGTGTTGTGCTTCAAGCTTCTTCTTCTTCTTCCTTGTGTTGCTCGCATGCTTTCGCAAATGTCAAAATCCAACAAAACTTGATAATCAATTTCCTTACATCTACTTATCATTCATTTATTACATCTGTCTTTCCATGGGAGATAGAGAAATTAAATATGAAGACGTTCATCTTTTATTAATTTAAGACAATAATCAACAAAAAAATCAATGGAGGATAATGATGAGGCTACAGTCTCTTCATCAAAAGGAAAGAAGAATAACAAGAAGAACATTATATCAAAGAACAAAGATGATTCACAATCTAAGCATAAAAGTAAGTTTTCAACTTCCAAATCCACTTCCACATCTTCTTTTACTTATACATTGATTACTTGATCTACACCTAAGAGTCAGTCTACTTCATCCACATCTATACCCAGATAAAAATGGGAATTCTCCACTTACATAAAAAGCAAAGGCATCATATTGGAGAGTGTAGTAACAATGTTGAGGAGTGTTCAAAAGATAAATCTTCTTTGTAAGAGGATACTTTCACATGTTTCAATATAGAAAAGTTTATTTTGATCAAGTAGCATTGCATGCAATATCCCATAATCCTTGGATATTTGGCTCTAGAGCTACAAATCATATGATAGGTTTGGAATTAGAAGGTAAAAAATATCTTGCTCAAACTTAACATAAAGAGTGGGAGATGCTTCTAAGGTTTTAAAACCTATAGAAATAGGACACAAGTGTATCTTCTCATACCATTCTCTTGCTGCATGCTTTGAACCATAAAGTGCCTTAATCAACTTGCAAACAAGATGGTATTTTCCTTTGACCTTAAATCCATGTGGTTGTTGTATGTAGACATCCTCATATCGGTCACCAATATAATAAATGTTTTCTTGTTATTTAATTGATAGATACTTCTATCAAATTATGCATGTAAAGAAATAACATTTTTGACTATGGTAATTCTACATGTAGATGCAAAAGTTTTATCATGGTCAATATCTTTTCTTCTATGCACAACCTTTAACTATTAACCTTACTTTCCACTTGTCAATATCACTATTGTCTTTTCTTTTGATTTTGAACATCTACTTAATACCAATAGCTTTCTTTTCTTTTGGTAACTCACAAAGCTTCCAAGTTTGATTATTATGAATAGAATTGGTCAACTTTTGCATTCTTTTCTTCCATATATAGTTATGCAATGCTTCTTCAACACTTCATGGTTCATTTTGAACTAACGTAAGAGCCAGAAATATTAATAATACTTGCATAATTTAGTTGATCTACGTGATCTTTTTGTTTTTTGTTTTACTTTCATAAGTTTCATGAGGTGTAATAACCTTCAAAGCTTTTGTACATTTCGTATTAATAATGTGGTTTGTTTATGAGTAGCATCAAACCAAAACTTGGGAGAAAGTTTCTTTGAAAATAATATGCTCTGTGCTATTTCTAGAAGTATACGATTTTTTCTCTCGGTAATGATATTTTTCTTTGGAGTGTATGCAATTGTGAGTTGAAGAACAATTCCTTTTTATTCCAACTAAGACTTACATCATTAGATGTATATTCGTCATGTCTACCACTTCTTTAAAATTTGGATTTTCTCTTGACCTTCATTTTCAAGCACAACTAAAAATTTCTTCAATTTAGACTAAAAACAATTGACTTTACATTTACACCAAAGCCTATTAATATCTCTTAAAGTTATCAATGAATGTGATTATATATCTTTGATAATGAAGAGTCTTCTATGATAGGTCCAAACATATTTGGGTGAATAATGTGCAACTTTCTTAATGCTTAAATAAATCCATGTTTCTTTAAGGACATTTTGATTTTTCTTTCAAACATTTTTCATATGAATGTACATCATCTGATAAAGTTAAAATGGGTCAGTTCTCAATCATACTTTATCATTCATTTTCAAAAGAGATGTATACTTGATGTCATCAGATCTTGTGTGTAGATAGCGTGGCTGATGTTCGACAGTACAAAAATCCCACTTCTATTTTCACCTTTTAAAGACAATTCTCTTCATTAATAAGAAGGATATGACATAAATCTTTCTCAAAAGTAAATTTTTAATTATCTTTCAAGATGGAGAGCAAACTTTCCTTGATTTTTGGTACATAAAGAACATTAGAAATTTTGAAATTACCACCTACTTTTGACTCAAGTGTGGCTTCCTCCCACAGAAACAACATCCAAATCATGATCATTTCCAATAATCACTCTTCAATGTGAATACTCAATAAGAGAGAAAATTATAGTCATCATTTACATTGATGGCATGATCATGACAAGTCCTAGAGACTCAATCCTTCAGTTTTTTTTGAGTATGAGGTAAAGAATTTTTTTATGTTAGTGTACATGATTATCTTAGCATTGAATTCATTCACATGGATAATTATGTATACATGATACAAAAAAAAAACACATAAAAACTACCTCAAAGTTTCAAAATGCACGATTCAAAACCTATGCAAAGCCCTATGGATGCTAATGCTTCTTTACAAGTAGAAGTAGATCTACTCTTTAGAGTCAAGCAATAGGTTTCTTGATATATGCTTGTAGTACACATCCAGATACATAGTTTGTGATTTCTCAAGTATCAAGGTTCATGCATAAATCTTCTGAAATTCATTAGAAAGGAATTCTATATTTTTCTAGATATTTCAATGCTAGAAAAAAGTTTGCTTTGATGGATACATATAACATTTCATTCCATCATTTGCATTTAAATGCAAAGGGATCAATATTTTCTTGCTTTTAATTCGAGCTCCATGCTGATATTCTTTCCCTAATGATCCATCTTCTCAAACATACGATTCAAATACAATTTATGGCTTAGTAATTGATTTGAATGAAGAGACCTCAAAAGTATGATGTCTAGTCAAGGAACATGTCAACAGATAATCCTTATGAGAGCAAAATGGATGTGAGCAATGCCACATTGTACATGCATATAAAGATGGAAAAAAATGAACATACTCATAACAAGGAGAACATGCCAATGATGAGTCCTCTTTATAGTGACATGCATAACCAAGATTATAATATCTATTGGAGAAATTGCATTAAAAAATGCCAAGTCACATTTAGAAATGAAAGATGCTTTATAAAAGAACCTAAGGACGGATACAAAGACAATAGCAAGAGGAAAGAATAAAGGAAAGCTATTGATCATGTGGATTAAGACAAGTTCTCCGCATACTATCTATTTTGCTTATGAAAAGATTAAATTTACAAACATTGAGTTCTATACGTACATACATACATACATACATACATACATATATACACACATATATACATACATACATACATACATATGTACATGCATACATGCAGGCGTCACTACAAGGAATACGGGCGTGTAGCGACGGTTAACGCGACAGAATTTCGTCGCTATAAAATTGCAACTTGCGTCGGAATTACCGTCGAGCGCGGACCGTCGATTATACGACGCAAAAAACGACAGTATTTGCGACCTCTATTGCGACGCTTCCGCCTAACGTCGCTTAAACGACGCTTGTCGAAGGCGTCGCTTAAGCGACGCTTTTTTGCGTCGCATAAGCGACGGTGCACACCGTCGTATAAGCGACGGTGCAGACCGTCGTATACGCGACGCTAAGCAAATGTCGCTTATACGACGACGCGTTGCATCGCTTATACGACGATCTGTTGACGGACAAAAATTAAAACGTTGGAGGCTCTGCAATCGGCATTTTCACGCATCCGATCGAAGAGCTCTCCAACGTTCGCAATTGCGCTGCGCTTACGAGCTGAAGCAAGTATATGCAGAATTGTTGTTTTGCTTAAGCTCTCTGTTATTGTCTCCCTCTGTCTTTGTTTCTCTCTTTCTACATCTTTCTCTCTTTGAATTTTCTCTCTCTCTCTCTAGATCTCTCTCTCTCTCTAGATCTCACTCTCTCTCTCTCTAGATCTCTCTCTTTCTCTAGATCTCTCTCTCTCTCTCTCTAGATCTCTCTCTCTCTCTAGATCTCTCTCTCTCTCTAGATCTCTCTCTCTCTCTCTCTCTCTCTTCTCTCTCTTTATTGTAGGTTATTCAAGAAGCTAACCAAGCAAAAACTATGGATCACAATTGTAAGTACAATTTCTATTATTTGTAGATCATTTGAATTGTGTTATTTTCATTACATACCATACTCACACTTTTTGATATGCACTCATACACTTATACATGATGAAGAAGCACACACACATGCATATACCTACATATACACATATACATGCACATACACACACATACACATAGAGTTATACATATACACACACATACACAAGAACATGCACATATTGATACATACATATACACTTATACATGCACATGCATATACATACATATACGCACACATACACATGCACATATACACATATACATGCACATACACACACATACACATAGAGTTATACATATACATGCATATACATATACACACATACACATGCACATGCACATACTCATACACACATATACACTTATACATGCACATGCACATACATACATATACACACACATACACATGCACATACATACATATACACACACATACATATACAATTAGGTACACACATATGAATGATTTATATAATTAAAGTATTAAAACACATGCTTAATATAAACAATAATAACAATCAATAGAACAAGACTCTTCATTACTTAATACCATACACACAATTCAAAACATGACTGAAATGAAAAATATATAGATAAATATATATATATATATATATATATATATATATATATATATATATATATATATATATATATATATCAATGTAAATACATATAATCCAATGTCATAATCAACGTCTAAAATCCTAATCATCATCATCATGATCATCATCATCATCAGCAATATCATGATCATCCTGATCTTCCTCATCCTCATCCTCATGATCACCCTGTGACGATCGAGATCGTCCCTCCTGTGTCTGTCTCTCCACCTCATCCATATTTGTCTCCCCATAATACTCCTGTATTACATATAACAAACATAAATCAATAAAATAATTAAAACATTCATAACAACAAAATAATTATATAAAATTTAAAAATACTCACAAAGGCATCAGGATGATCTTGTATATACTCGCTCAAACGCCGATATCCAAAATGTTTAGCATACTCGATCTCGTGTTTCGTAGGATATCGGCCATAATCCTTTCGCTGCAATGAAACAAATAAAAAACATAAGTTGCTTGCATTTTAACTAGAATAAAAAATATACTCACAATAACACATATACTTACAAACGTAGCTACAAAACCATTATGGCCCATTTGGCCTAAGTGCGATGTGTGGCCCGACTCCACTCTCTTCTTTGCAGCAACCTGTTTATTCAAGGAAAAAAATACATAAATTAAATTAAAAAATTACTAAAATATCTAAAAATTATAAATATAAACTATTAATCTGTGAACCTTCTGCTGAGGAAATGACTCCTGAAGACGTAGCTGTCTACGAAAAAACTGCCACGACTCAGGTGGTATGTTAGCTCGCCTCTTATTTTTTTTGACCATACAATATCTCCTCTTAATTTAATCTCAAACAGAAAAAAAAGTCAGAATACATACACATATATACACACATATACACATACACATACACATACACATACCCACATACACATATACATGCAAACATATACGCATGCATATATGTATATATATACACATATACATACATATAACATAAACACACATATACATATCCACATATATACGTACACACACATGCATGCATATACACTCATTCATACAAAATACATGCATTTATCCCACAATAATATGTGTTGTGTATATGTGAATATGTGTGTATGTATAAATGTGTATATGTGAATATGTGTGTATGTGTAAATATGTATATGTGAATTTTTTATTTATGTAGATAATCAAATTATTAATATCAAATACCATTATTTGTAGATTCTGATCAATCAGATGGAACACCACCACCGTCTCCTCATCGTGCAACGACTTTATACTGTAAGTATATGAAATATTTAATTTTAACTATATTTGATGGATACATAACTTATATATTTTTTTTATGTTTCTTATGATGTGCAGATTCTAATCAATCAGAGGGTACTCCACCACCTCCTACCCATGCAACGACTTCACATGTGTCCTCCGATAGGAATTATGATGAATTTTACTATCAAGAGCATATTATATGTTGGTGTAACTCTTGTTATGGCACGTATCGAAGACCACGATTGGAATGTATTCAACATGAGGCAGAGTATGGTACTTTTGAGCATGCACCATCACCTAGTCAACGTGATAATGCTTGGGTATGTATTTTCTATATATATTAATGTCATTTTTTATTTAAAAACCATGTATAAAATCAAATTATTATTGATATACAGGAATACTTGCTCGATGATGATGATGATGATGATTTTTCTCATAATGTTAATATACCTCGTACACGTCATGGACTTGCTGTTCATCAATTACAAGCAAAGGTTTATAGAAATCCTCTACCTCCTGGTTTAGAGAATGAAACAGCTGGAGATTATCCATTGCCAGCTCGTGATCGTTCTTTAGTACAAACATATGATAGAAGAAGATATGGAGGATGGAATAGAGGACCACTTCCTTTAGATGGAGAGGTTTTCAACTTTTGGGGTAATCGCTATATGATTGCTCCATCCACTATTACTAATGCTGGTCGTGGTCTCTTTATTGTAGAGGATTTGTATGTGCCTCCGAACTCTGAAGTCACTCTTATGTCATTTTGTGGTCCTATATATGGATGGGGAGATTGGCATCGACTTTCACGTTATGTTCAAAGCATGAGTACTTATGGAATATGCTTGAACGCAGCATCTCTTACTAGTAGAAGGATTTTACATGCAGAAAATGAAAGATTATATATTGATGGAAGACCTTACACACATGGAAATATAGCAGGTTTAATAAATAGTAGTCGAGGGTTACATAATAGTTCAAGGACTAATTGCACATTTGAGGAGCGTGAAAATAGTCATGAATCACCATACATGAGTAGAGATGTATCAAGATACATAGTTGTCAATGCTATTACTACATTACATGCTGGTGATGAACTATTAGTGAATTATGGATGGCGTAGACCTCCAAGAGCACCTTTTAGCTAGAGAGAATAAAAATTTTCTATCCATATTTAATAAGTTATATACTTAAATTTATATTTGAAGTTTAATTTTTATTCATTTATGGAATACTAATGAGTTTTATTTATATGTGTAGATTCCAACGTATGATGTTGATGATATTCGTCCATAACATTCACAATTACCAATAAGACCTCATTTATCAGAAGCTTCCATGAGGAGGCTACGCAAAACTAAGCCTGTGCAATATGCAAAGTTGAAAGATCTATATTCAAAAGATGATAAAGTACAAGATTTGTGTGACAATGATGAAGATGATGGCATGGCAGATTTTATTGAGGATTGGTATCAAAATGACAGTGAGAGCATGGATATTTCTAAAAATGAGAAATATCTTCGAGAGGAATGTCTAAAGCATGTATATGAAGGAAGTCATTTGACACGACTAAATGCGAGCTTACTTATTCTCAACCTTCAAAATCGTTTTGGATGGAGTAATGTATCTGTTTCAACACTATTAAGGTATAAATTTCAATTTTCTATCTATTTATATATATATATGCATAAATATATATACATATATAAATACATGTGAGTTTTTATTCTTACTTTAGATAAGGTTATAAGAAGAAGAACTTGAATTGAATGGAAACTTTTTGTCCGCGCATCTTTTAAAACTATTAATGCATCTTTCCAAATATTCGCAATGGTGACCTGGATGAGTCGCATGCACAGAGGTTACTCAAGAGACAGCAATCTGATTATAATGGAGTAGTCCACTTTGTATCCTAAAGTTCAGATGCTCATCATTGACATGCAAGAGGTTTACTGCATACCCGAGAAATCCTGCTCTATCTTGAGTAACCTCTGTGCATGCGATTCATCCAGGTCACCATTATATGAACTTATGTGTGAATTGACAGGATACGATTGTTTTGCGTAAATATTTTGAAAGATGCATTAATAGTTTTAAAAGATGCGCGGACAAAAAGTATCTATTCAATTCAAGTTCTTGTTCTTACCTTATCTAAAGTAAGAATAAAAACCTGAATGTATATATGTATGTATATTTATTTACCTTTTTTAATATATCTTTTTTTGATAAACTTACAGGTTATTATCTGAAAAGTTTTTACCAAGTCAAAATATTCTTCCTACCTCACATGATGAAATGAAGAAGATAATCAACAATCTTGGTATAGATTATCAATGTATACATGCATGTCCTAACGATTGTATTTTATATAGAGGTGAATATGCAGACTCTTTGACATGTCCCAAATGTCAATCTCCTCGATATAAGGGTGAAGAAGGTAAAATCCCGAATAAGGTATTGAGACATTTTCCATTGGCTCCACGGATTAGATATATGTTTCAAAGCCCCGAATTATCAAAGCTTTTGACTTGGGGACATGATCACAAAAGTACTGATGGAATAATCAGAATTCCTCATGATAGTGTTGCTTTTCAGCATATTGATTCTACATGGCCTGAATTTGCACAAAATCCACAGAATCTAAAGTTAGGAGTTGCATTAGATGGGGTTAATCCATTCTCCATGAAATCCAGTAAATGGTCAACATGGCCAGTGGTAGTCATAAACTACAATCTTCCGCCATATCTTAGCATTAAAAAGGAACATTTAATGCTTTCATTTTTAATCCCAAGCAAAAGACAAGTTAAAGATATGAATGTATATCTTGCTCCTCTCATTGACGATCTTGAAGAGTTATGGAGAGGTATTAATGTCATTGATATATCAAAAAGCATCAATGAAAGACATATTACGCTTCGTGGTATTGTGGCTTGGACTATTCACAATTTTCCTGGATATGGCGTTTGTTCAGGTATTGATGTAATTTTTTTATTCAATATGCATGTAAATAAATATGATTTAATCTAATTATATTTTTATCCTTTTCCATGATGCAGGAATATCTACTAAGGGTTATAAAGCTTGTCCATATTGTGGTGATTGGTTGAGATCAATCTATAGTAAGAATCTCAACAAAAATATTTATCTTCGACATCGACGATTCTTGCCTGATGATCATCCATTAAGATCTAAAAGAGAAGCGATACATTTTAATGGAAAGCTTGAAACAGGCCAGTATCCAAAACCTATGACGCCTATGGATTGGTATAAAAAATGGACAGATGGACCTCTGATAGATCTAGAAGCAGAAATCTTCAGTGATGATTCAGATAATGAGTATGTGAACATAGGTAAAGGGAAATTGGCACTCGCAGAGAACATATCAATATGGTATTCTTTGGAGTATTGGAAAGAGTTAAAAGTATGTCATCTTCTTGATCCTATGCATATATTCAAAAATATTGGTTATTCACTATGGCAGCATCTTCTTGGACTAAAAGATACCACAACATTAAGGAATGATTTGAAAGATCAAAAATCCAAACCAAAGTTGTGGCCAGTTTTTGATAGACATCGACAAGAAACGACTTATGCATCTGCTCCTTGGGTACTTACAACAAAAGAGATACAGACTATCAACAATAGAATTCAATTGATCAAGACTCCTACAGGATATGGAGCATCGTTTCAAAACATGTTTACTATGAATGATAAGAGCTTATCTGGATTAAAGACCCATGACTGGCATAACTTTTTGAAACATATTTTACCTTTGGTTATCGATGGATGTACAACGAAAGGAGTACGAGATGTGATCTATCGTCTTGGATCACTTATAAGGTAATTATGATACTTTTATATTTAATATGTATGAATATTGGATATCTTTTGTTTTTTAATTAACTTCTTTACAATTGTTTTTATGATTTGTATAGGTGGATTACATCCAAAAAGATCGATAAAAATTCGATCCCACAAAAAAAACGTGAATGCAAAGAGCTACTATGTTTGATGGAAAAAGAACTTCCTACTTCATTTTTTGATATTCAAGTTCATTTACTAGTCCATCTTGTAGATGAGATAGAGATTGCCGGTGTTGTCAACACTCGATGGATGTTTTGGGTCGAGCGATTTATGGGAATACTAAAAGGTTATGTGCGACAAAGAGCAAAACTAGAAGGATCCATGGCAAAGGGTTGGATGCTTGAAGAGTGCATGTATTACGTTAGTGAGTACCTTGAAAGAGTTCATGAAGAAGCTCCACGTGCATGGACCAACGAGTCTTCTTCAAAAATAACAGATGAGGTATTATCAGGTAAGGGGGTTCCATTCTTATTTACATTTCAAGAAAAAAATGATGTTTCTACTTTTGTAGCATATAATAGCGAATGCATGCAAGCATTCGTTAGCGAGTAAGAGGAACTTCAAAGTCTCCAAAGTAAAAGGCGAAAAAACAAAAGATCTAGACGTAATCTCGATAATAATGAGATTACAGATATACCTTCTTTCACGGATTGGCTATATAGTCGTTTGCAACGCGCCAACACAAATAATGAAGAAATCTCAGATGAGCAAAGAGAGTTAATGATAGGTTGTGAACAAAAGGTAATTTTATTAAAATATATATTTTATTTTTTTTCATATATGTATGTTAGTTTCTATTTACTAATTGAATTTATTTTGCAGGCTCGAATGTTCACTAATATGTGGGCTTTTGGACAGCATATTAGAATCAAAGCCATTGATTCTTTACGTAAAACAGAGGATTCTAGTATTGTTGCTTGTTTCAAGCAACTATCACGTGCTAGCTCAAAAGACACGAACCTTATAGATAGCGAACTTGGTTACGTAGGAACTATTGTTGGTATCTACGAAATTTCATTTCGTACATTCAAACAGGTAGAAAAAAGTTTATATATATTTTTTAGAGTTAGTTATTTTTTTAAGCACCTAATAATGGGACGTTTTTGTTGTTATATATTTTGATAGGTCATTTTGAAGGTTGGTTGGTATCGAGCGGAGTATAAAGGTAGTAATTCTACAATAAGAAAGGAATTATCTGGGTTTTGGGCGATTGATTCTTCCAAGGTAATGCGATCTACTAAAGAACCATATATTCTTCCTAGGCATATTGAACAAGCATTTTTTTATAAAAACCTAGATGCTCATCCTTGGTGGCAAGTCATTCATGTGCAACCTAGAGGTAGGTCATTGTTTGAACAGTTTATTGTTAGAGAGATTGAAGAAAGTCCTCTTGATGATTCTGCATCAGATACTGATACATCAACATCTGGAATAGAAATTAGACTCATTATACGTGATAATGATACTAATCTTTTTGATGAAGAGGATAATTCTCTACATGCTGATTCTACTGATGAGGAAGAGGAATTACCAGAAATAGATATTAATCCACCAATAGATGATGTGATTCATGAGAACATAGATTTAGCAATAGAAGAAATAAATGAAATCAATAAGGATAATGAAGATGAGACTATATTGATGTCTTACCAAAATGATGGCAATAATGAAAACATATGAGAAGATTAGATAGTAACTTGAAGCTTCTGAATGGATATCAGATAATAGGTTTTCTTTGTTAACTTGAATAACGATGAATCCTACTAGAGAGATGAAATCATGTTCTTCTAAGTTAGAACATGAAGCTCGGGGGTATGCCTAATTATTTTATATATAGCTTTATCTTCGAGGAGTAAATTTTTATCATGTATGTATGCATATGTGTGTGTATTCATGTGTATTATATGTATACATATATTAGTATGCATATATATGTATTTCATGTATATGTATGTGTTTGCATGTGTGTGATATATGTATACATGTATTCATGTACGTAATATATGCAAGTGTTTATAATTGTGTACATGTATATATGTATATGTGTCTATGTGTAAATATGTACATGTAAATATGTATGCATGTATATATATGTTTATGTGTGCATGTAGGCATGTACATGTATGTGTAAATATGTACATGTAAATATGTTAGTATGTATATATATATATTTATGTGTGCATTTAGGCATGTATGTGTGAAGCATAATATATCTACTCCATTTTATATTTATGTATCCTATCTACATGATGTGTATATATCTTTACATATATTATGAATCATGATCCTCGTTGATTGGAGTAGCTATATATAGAGGCATAAGGTTGGGAGGAGAGACATCTCTCTAGTAGGACGTCGGAGGTGTACATATACTTCAAACATATGGCTAAAAGGTTGAATTAGAGTTTTTAAATTAGGGATTTCAAAACCCTAATATCGAGATTAGTGCTCTCTGTCTCTCTCTCTCTCTCATATACATACATACCGTGCATTGTCACGACGATGCGCCATAAGTGTCCGCATCTCTTTTAAGAGACCACCCTGTCCCAAACTCCGTCTCAAGTGAACTGAGCACGTACTTTTTATCCCTCTCATCATGCTCACTACAAAAATAAAAAACATAATATAAATAAAACATAAGATATATATTTCAATTTATATGTAAAACTTTTACTTACTTCCACGGTAAGTGGATAAAGTGCAGGTAAGAGTCGCATAGTGCACGCATTCTCCTCTTGAACTCCAATCCATTTCCTATGTATACAATATTCCCCTCTGGCTCTATGTCGCACTCTAGTCCTAATGTGCCTATGCATGTCCTCATAGGCAATGTCTCTGCTCTGCTATCACGTGCTGGAGGTGGTATAGGTGTCCTGAAAATAGATAGATAGAAATAAATAAAAATATGTGCTATAATATCATTAAAAAAATTTATGAAAAAAAACATACCTATGAGCAGATAGCTCTCTTCCTGCATGTGGATCCGCAGAAGAGCCCTCGTCTGATCGCGTAAGCATCTGGATCGTATAATCCAGCTCCTCATCGGACATCTCTACGTAGTCCCGCATTATGGCCCCTAGAGTATCTGACGGAACTCTTGCTCTCATAAGACTTTTTATGAGAGTGAGTTTCGCCTTTCTCTCTTTACTGGGATCCATAATACCTAACATATAAAACAAAATGGTTAAAAATCAATATATATATACGTGTATGTGTGTATGCATGTGTATGTGTGTGCATGCATGTGTATGTGTGTGTATGCATCATTATGTGTGTATGTGTGTAGGTATATGTGTGTGTTGTCTATGTGTATGTGTGTGTGTCTATGAGTGTGTATGTGTTTATGTATATGTATGTATCTATGTGTGTGTATGTATCTATGTGTGTATGTGTATGCATGTATGTATGCATATGTGTGTGTATGCATATGTATGTGTGTGTATGCATCATTATGTGTGTCTATGTATGCATTTGTACGTGTGTATGCATCATTGCATGTGCATGTGTCTATGTGTGTATGTGTGTGTGTCTATGTGTATGTGTGTGTGTTTATGAGTGTGTATGTGTTTATGTGTATGTATGTATCTATGTGTGTCTATGTGTCTAAGTGTGTATGTGTATGCATGTATGTGTATGCATATGTATGTGTGTGTATGCATTATTATGTGTGTCTATGTATGCATGTGTATGTGTGTATGCATCATTACGTGTGTATGTATCTATGTGTGTATGTGTGTGTGTATATGTGTTTGTATGTGTGTATGCATGTGTGTGTGTATGCATGTGTATGTGTATATGTGTATATGTGTGTGTATATGTGTGTATGCATGTGTGTGTGTATATGTGTGTATATGTTTGTATGCATGTGTGTGTATGCATATGTATGTGTGTGTATGCATTATTATGTGTGTCTATGTATGCATGTGTATGTGTGTATGCATCATTACGTGTGCATGTGTCTATGTGTGTATGTGTGTGTATATGTGTGTGTGTCTATGTGTATGTGTGTGTGTCTATGTGTATGTGTGTGTGTCTATGAGTGTGTATGTATTTATGTGTATGTATGTATCTATGTGTGTGTATGTGTATGCATGTATGTATGCATATGTGTGTGTATGCATATGTATGTGTGTGTATGCATATGTATGTGTGTGTATGCATAATTATGTGTGTATGTGTCTATGTGTGTATGTGTGTGTGTATACATTATGACAGTGTATGTAAGCATGTGCATTATGTATGCATATAAGTATGTATGTATGCATATGCATATGCATTATGTATGCATATGCATATGCATATGCATTATGTATGCATATGCATATGCATTATGTATGCATATGCATATGCATGTGTATGCATATGCATGTAAGTATGTATGTATGCATATGTGTGTGTGTATGCATATGCATGTAAGTATGTATGTATGCATATGCATATGCAATATGTATGCATGTATGTATATGTGTGTGAATGTGTGTGTGAATGTGTGTGTACATGTGTCTGTATGTGTGTATGCATGTGTATGTGTGTGTATGCATCATTATGTGTGTATGTGTGTGTACATGTGTCTGTATGTGTGTATGAATGTGTATGTGTGTGTATGCATCATTATGTGTGTATGTGTGTGTATGTGTGTGTGTCTATGTGTATGTGTGTGTATCTATAAGTATGTATGTGTTCATGTGTGTGTATGTGTCTATGTGTGTATGTATCTCTGTGTGTGTATGTATCTATGCATGTGCATTATGTATGCATGTAAGTATGTATGTACATTATATGCATATGCATATGGATTATGTATGCAAATGTATGCATGTATGTGTTTATGTGTGTATGTCTCTCTATGTGTGTGTATGCATATATGTGTGTGTATGTGTGTGTATATGTGTCTGTATGTGTGTATGCATGTGTATGTGTGTGTATGCATGTGTATGTGTCTATGTGTGCATGTGTGTGTATATACTATATGTGTGTGTGTCTATGTGTATGTGTGTGTACCTATGAGTGTGTATGTGTTTATGTGTGTATGTGTCTATGTGTGTGTATGTGTTTATGTGTGTATGTGTATGCATGTATGTGTATGCATGTATGTGTATGTGTGTGTATGTCTCTCTATGTGTGTGTGTATGCATATGTGTGTGTGTGTATATGTGTGTCTATGTGTGTATGCATGTGTATGTGTGTGGATGCATCATTATGTGTGTATGTGTCTGTGTGTGTATATGTGTGTGTATGTGTGTGAGCGTCTATGTGTGCGTATGTGTGTGCGCGTCTATGTGTATGTGTGTCTGTGTGTGTATGTGTGTGTGTCTATGTGTATGTGTGTGTATCTATGAGTATGTATGTGTTCATGTGTGTGTATGTGTCTATGTGTGTATGTATCTGTGTGTGTATGTATCTATGCATGTGCATTATGTATGCATGTAAGTATGTATGTACATTATATGCATATGCATATGCATTATGTATGCAAATGTATGCATGTATGTGTTTATGTGTGTATGTCTCTCTATGTGTGTGTATGCATATATGTGTGTGTATGTGTGTGTATATGTGTCTGTATGTGTGTATGCATGTGTATGTGTGTGTATGCATGTGTATGTGTGTATGTGTCTATGTGTGCATGTGTGTGTATATACTATATGTGTGTGTGTCTATGTGTATGTGTGTGTACCTATGAGTGTGTATGTGTTTATGTGTGTATGTGTCTATGTGTGTGTATGTGTTTATGTGTGTATGTGTATGCATGTATGTGTATGTGTGTATATGTCTCTCTATGTGTGTGTGTATGCATATGTGTGTGTGTATATGTGTGTCTATGTGTGTATGCATGTGTATGTGTGTGGATGCATCATTATGTGTGTATGTTTCTGTGAGTGTATATGTGTGTGTATGTGTGTGAGCGTCTATGTGTGTGTATGTGTGTGCGCGTCTTGTGTATGTGTGTCTATGTGTGTATTTGTGTGTATGTGTGTGTGTGTCTGCGTATGTGTGTGTGTGTCTATGCGTGTATATGTGTGTGTACATATGTGTGTGTGTGAGTGTGTGTGTGCGCATACCTTGTGTATGTCTCGCTTCTCTCTCTCCCTCTCGCGCGCGCTCTTTCTTTCTCTCTCTCTCTCGGTCTTTGTGTTCTTCCTCGCGTTCAAGGCCCGGCACAAATGTGCCGGGAGAATTGAATTTTTTTTTTTACATTGCAGAGCATCGCATATGCGACGCTCTGCAGTTTGCCAACGTCGCTAGTAGCGTCGCTAACCAGCGATGCTACTAGCGATGCTTGTGGTCTAGCGTCGCTTATGCGACGCTATCGTCGCTTATGCGATGAGGCTCGGCCAAAGAAATCGTCGGTTTCGTCGCATAAGCGACGGTTTTTGTTTTTTTTCCCGATTCGGGGGCATCGCTACGCCCCCCTTTTTCTTGTAGTGCGTACATGTAGACATTCATACATAGATACACACACACTCAGACACATATGTATGTAGTTGAATTTCGTGTTGATATCATTGCCAAGTCACATGTATGTATGTATTGTTGAATTGTGCTTTGATATCATTTGGCAACACTATAAACATTGTAATATAATAATGAGTGGAGAAAAAAACTAGGCTTTCATAAAATAAACCTTACGACAAGAAAACAAGTGATCATACATCCATTAGTGCTGAAATAAGGTAAACAATAAATTGTCCCCTTCACATAAAGCAAGTTCTTAAAGTTATCACAGCAAGGGCATGAAGCGGCAAAAGGAGGCAGGAAAGGAAAATCGTTTAGGAAAGGTCACATCACATAATCTCAAGCCACATAGTAAGGAGAGTTAATATATTAAAAGCTCTTGGAAAATTTAAAAACGAGTCGAAGAAGAAATACTTACTCGATGAAATGTCATTATTAAACTCTGCATGGCATACCAAGTAACATCCAAGGGTCAGATAATGGTGATGACATGGAAAATTGTGCGTTTAGAAAGACCAAAAATAAGATTTAGGAAAGGATCAAAATGTGTTGAAGGGTCAGGTGTCTTCTTTAAGCTTTGCAATAATCTAAATCTACAAAAAACCATTGGAATTGATTAAGTTATTGATAAAGTAACTACACCTTTGATTGCAAAGATATAAGTTTCAATCCACTCAATTGGAAAGTTAGTGATGTCTCTTTTTAGCATTATAGTGGATTAAGATTGAGTGAGTATTTTACCTTTTTTCTTTCTATTCGTTCCATTTTTCATCCATCATGAACTCTTTCTTATACATTAGAAAATTTTTCTCTTATATCTCCTTCTCCATTCTTTCAATACGTGATTGAGTGTGTAACTTTTATGTGGAAACTTGTAGTAGAGGCCATAACATAAACCTCATGAATACTTTTGCATAATATATCAACATAGACCTCATGAATACTTTTGCATAAACCTCATGAATACTTTTGCATAATATATCAACATAAACCTCATGAATACTTTTGCATAATATATCATCAAATAATATACCTAAACTGATCCTTTGAAGGCCCCATCATATTTTTATACAAAATTCATTGTTTCACACATGACGTCAATGCAAAGTACCTTCAAATGGAATAACTTTTCTATCTTCATAATGACATATATAAATTCAAAATGGCTTTCGTAGATACTTACAATTATATTATTTTTTATGGCTCAAGATACCTGCAATGTAACCCTTGACAGTAGCTTGAAAAAGAAAAACTGAAAATAGCACAATAATTCCTCCGAGCGCTTCACACGACACTATGTTTCCGTTCATGGATTCCCGTTTTTGCTTCGTAGGAGATTTCAAAGAGTGAGAATATTGGTAGCACTAAAATAATAATTTTATAACCTTTTTTTTAGGGCTTTCAATGAATAATTTTGTACATTTTCTTCATGTAATTTATGTTCTCAGTTTTGTCCAGCAAAAGAAACATCCATAACATAGCAATCAATATCAATGAGGGCAGTGCACTTGACTTCGCACATCTAAAACTATTAACACTCGACATATTAACAAGAAAAATGTTATTTTAAGTCTTCAAATCACGATTTAACATTGATTTTCATCATATTAATACTACGTTTTATGTACATAAACATTGAAATGTACTCGTCCACAAAGGTGTATGCATGTATGTGGGTCCATCCCTGCACAAGGGAGCCCAATCACTAAATTAAGCCATATCATGGGAAACTTTGTGATCATTCAACATGCTATATGCACATGGATTTCCGGGTGATCATGCAACAAATTGTCATTGTACGAGTTAAATTTTTTAAGCTTTTAAAACATGGTACATATTCCAAGGTGTTCATGCGAATGCATACTTACGTCATTTTAAGTAGGGGACCAATTTAGAAGAATTGGCATAGTGGTGGATTTAACTTCATCATCAACACTAAATATTGATTGCTACCTTGATAGCAATGTGAAAGTGAAATCAACATCCCACATAAGTCATTCATTCATATGAAGGTAGACAAACGCATTGATATCCGACATATAGTAGTAGTCTAATATTTGAATTCTCCTTGTATTAAAAGAATGGAGAGGTAAAGTAGTATTTCATAAGAGTAAGAAAAAAAACAATCCTCCACAAAATAGATATTAAATACTTTCTCAGTCATAAAGTATATGAATTTCAGTGTCCTACAAATACAAATATGTCAATACCTACAAGAAAAAAAAGTCATATGGAAAACGAGTTTCTCATGCAAGTTCTTGCTGTACCGAAAAGGACTAGAGAGCTTAGCTAAGATTTCACTATGAAGAAGAAAGAAATCGCACAAAATAGATTTATAACAACTTGCTCGGCCAGATACACATGAATCCATATTACACCTTCAATACGCTTCAGATGGGAGACATCAGGTTAATGATTAATGATTCTGTTTTACGCACAGAATAATAAACAAGTCCCAGCTAGAATAATAAACAAGTCCCAATCAACGAAAGACGAAATATGCTGCACATAACCTTGAACATAGGAGGGAGGCGAAAAAAGTAATGTTGTGTGTGTACATACACACAATATATATATATATATATATATATATATATATATATATATATATATATATATATATATATATATATATATATATATATATGGATGGAGCTACTTCATTACTACGATATATCCAGACACTTAATTCATACATATATGTGTACTTCACCAGTTTCTACTGAACTCATGCAGAAGAAAAACGCAATGCATCTCGGGAGAGAGAGAGAGAGAGAGTTTTCTTCAAATCACAATGACATTAATCAGTTAAGGGGGCCTGATACACTTCACCCAGAAAGAAAATCTGTCTGCAGTCTGAAAGCTCTACATATAGCGGGAACGAGGAAACAGAAATTGAGTATATGAGAAGCATGGGATATTAGAAACCTGCATACGCTACATCTATGTGCAAGCCTCTCCAAATTGTGCGCTCACCAGAGAGAGTGGGAGAGGATATGTGCGACTGTAATTTATTCCCATTCTCGGTACGTCCACCTCCATGGCAAAGCGGCAGATTGATGTCGTAACGTACTCATTCGTTGAGCCCGCACTTCCACGCTCCTTTGATCATCACCAACGCAATCAGCATCATCACTGCATACACATATGCCACGAAGGGGAAGGGCAAGGGCAAAGGCATGAGAAGCATCTCGGTAGATAGATAGAGAGACAGAGACAGAGAGAGAGTTTTCTTCAAATCACAATGACATTAATCAGTTAAGGGGGGCCTGATACACTTCACCCAGAAAGAAAATCTGTCTGCAGTCTGAAATCTCTACATATAGCGGGAACGAGGAAACAGAAATTGAGTATATGAGAAGCATGGGATATTAGAGACCTGCATACACTACATCTATCTGCAAGCCTCTCCAAATTGTGCGCTCACCAGAGAGAGTGGGAGAGGACCGGCACAAGGATATGTGCGACTGTAGTTTATTCCCTGAAAGAGTAGGGCATTGGGAAACAGTGTGCACTGCCCCATTCTCGGTACGTCCACCTCCATGGCAAAGCTGGCCACGACGTTGAACGCCTCACATGGACAGTTATTTCGAACACCGAAGCGGCAGATTGATGTCGTAACGTACTCATTCGTCAGCGTCAGATCGTTGAGCCCGCACTTCCGCGCTCCTTTGACTGCTTCAGGTGTCGCTCCGATCATCACCAACGCACTCAGCATCATCACTGCATACACATATGCCACGAAGGGGAAGGGCAAGGGCAAAGGCATGAGAAGCGTTAATCGTAGGAATAACGCACGAAGGAGAATAAAGGAGATCAGTGACACACAAACAGTAACGCGTTCCATGCGCTTTGACTCATTCCTTGATTTCTTACCTGCAGAGCACATCGCTGAGCTCATCCTTAACGCTGCCATAGTCTCTGCGGTGCCCTAACACTCACAGTGCTTTCTACGTCACAAGAAGACTGGTGTCAACCACACTGAGCTCCAAAGTTTAGTCACATATATAGAGATGCATGATAGCCTTATTTTCCTTAAACATGAGGAATACATTCGGACGGCGCCCTCCAGCTCTCGGTCGGAAAACTTCTCTCTCTCTCTCTCCGACGCTGTTAAGGTTAAAAATCCCATGGACTTGCCACGAAAATATTATCTCTAGAAATGTCAATTTCGTAAAACAATATGAGCCGAGACAAGCATGAAACTCACCTATAGCACATGACCTCATTTTTACTCAACGGTATTAGGTGGGCCAAGCTTAGGGCCAAATGCACAATACTTTTAACCTTGCAAACCAAGACGTAGGCTAGGTGAACAAGACTATGAACCATGGAAGCCAAACTAGAGCTACAAAAGGATCGGATTCAACTCCACTACGTGGAGCGAACCTTGGGCCAAGTGAAATAGATCTCTAACCATGTAAACCAAACTTTAGGCAAAGTCAACAAGATTGTTAACCATTCAAAACAAACCTTAAGCTAGGTACACATAGAAGAGGAACAAGCAAGATTGTGTGTGAGCAAGGCTACTCCAAATTTTTGGGCCATGATTGGATGGAAAGATTGATTATCTAGCTAGTCTTGTAAGGGATTCTCAGAGGTTCTATAGGTTAGCGTTTGGAGCTATTTCTATGGATTGTAACTAGCCTTGGACATCTCATGAGACATATCATGCGATAGAAAGTACTAATCCACCACATGCTAGAGGGATTAGAAATATACGATTCGTAGCCTTTTTCTCATCATTTTTTGGCAATGACTTGCAAGAATTCCAAAATTTCCAAACCATGTCTATCCTAGCTCTTAGTTTAGAGAAAGATAAAGTAATCAAGGGTCTTGTCATGATGTGGATCCCATGCTATTTCATTGAAAAGTAGAGAAGGTTAAGGAAGGGAGAAGTTTAAGAGTTTAGATCTAGACCCACTTTCTTTAATTGTAGCACTTATTCCATAAGACAAAATATAGTCATCATGTTAAATTATCATAGATATGCATATGAGAATTTCATAATGTGAGTAGAACTCATTCTTGACATTTAATCATTAATATATCATTTGGATAAGATTTATTCCTCCAGCATTGAACTCAAATAAAATCAAACCCTAACTTTTTCTATGAAAATATGCATGGTATAATATTGACATGTGAATTCAAGGTTTTGGTCACATACCAAAATGTATGGAGAGCTTTATAAATAAAGGGTATATATAATGTAATTTTGCATCAGAAACAACATTTCAATTACTCTAATAATTATCTATATATCTAGTTTTCTTAATTTATGCAAAGGTCCCTATTTCCTTGCTTTTTCTAGCCTAAAGCTCCGGTATGGGAGGTCCTTGGAGTTGCAAGTGTAGGGCCTCCTATACATGTTATAGTAGAATGTTACTTTCATTAATTTACCTTAAAGCCAAGTGGTTCTAACATTTGATCATAGTTGTCTTTATTCGTGATTCTCTTAGATGATTCATACCAAGATGCACTTCACAAATGGATAGCACTTGTATTATCAGGCTTAAACCACTATCAAAAATATCCTTCAAGCATGTATTTTGATCTATTTCATGCCTAGAATCATTTGAAATTATTTTATCATTTGCATTATGATTATTCATACTTCCATCTTCATTGGAATGGATTTTTTGGATAGATTCATAAGATTTACACTTCAAATTGAAAGTTTCATCATGCTCAGATCGCAGTAGATGCTCACATTTGTAATCCAATCTATCATGACTTCTCCCTGCTTGAGTGTCAGCAATTATGGACTCTGCTTCTTCTTCTAATCTTTCCAAAAACTCTTCATCATTCTTTTGTTCCAATACCATCTCTCCTTGATCATGAAAAGAATTCATTTCATGATACTCAAGGAAATCTTCATCATCAATATCACTAGATTCTTGCTTATGCAAGTCAAACTCGTCACATTCATATCCTCATGATCCTTTGTATGAATGTGTTTGTGTTTTAATCTCAAATAAATTTTGCTAATCAAAGTATCATCACAAGATACTGTAAACAGCTCAATTTTTTCATGTTGGTTCTTATCAAAAGATGTACTTGTACCACACTTTTCGTGCATCGCTTTCCATCATTGACTCTTCCTCAAGTACTTCATCACATATAAATCCCTCTGTGTCTACATTTGGATCAATGGGATCTTCATTCATTTGATTGTATTTATATCC
Organism: Ceratopteris richardii; assembly: GCA_020310875.1. Lineage (NCBI taxonomy): Eukaryota > Viridiplantae > Streptophyta > Polypodiopsida > Polypodiales > Pteridaceae > Ceratopteris > Ceratopteris richardii. The sequence goes on from MU260077.1 coordinate 435,930, forward strand.
AACTTCATCAATGTAGTACCATCTGATTCAATCTTTTCTAACTGAATTTCATTAGGTGATGTACTCACATCACATTTTTAATACATTTCAGCGATTGTTGCATCCATCTCTTCATGCCCAATTTCTCCAACATATGGACTCAACTTGACATGGTCATCATTCACATTAGGAATTTATCATGTCTACTTCCATTCACGTCATAATCAGAGCAAACACGTATTTTTTTATATGTGCACATTCTACGATTAGTGAAAGTCTCAAACATTTGATCCCTACCATCTTGATTCTTTGCTTAAAAATTTCTACATCTTTGCAATTCTCCATCATCTTGCATATCATTACTTACTTACATATCAACATGTATATGCATAGCATCATATGTGTCATCACCTACCTGCATATCATTACCTGAAGGAGCAATCAATTGTATATCCTCTTCATTTCTATATTTAAGATTGTTCACATGTGTCTCTTCATGGAGTGTGACATCATTCAGAGACATATCATTAATTTAAAATCCAATTAGTAGCCTATCTTTATCCCTATGAGTAGGATCATTCTCTTCTAGCTTTGAACACACATACAATGTGGCATCACTCAAAAGTATTTCTCGGCTTGATCTTCAGTTCAAATATCCTCAGGTTTAGCATCATGCTCATCTCCATCCGCACACATGTCACTATTTAGAGGAGTCATCCTCTTTGTTATGAGTAGGTTCATTTTCTTCCATCTCTAAATGCATGTACAATGTGGCATAGGTGACATCCATTCCGCTCTCCATAGGATCATCTATTCACATGTTCACAAAGTTACCATCATACTCACTTGTAGTCTCTTCATGCAAATCAATTTCTAAGCCATAAATTGTATTTGAATCATATGTTTGAGGAGGTGTATTCGTTATCAATTCACAGTGAAGCGTTCTCCAAGTCTTGTATGGTATCACCAATTAAGGAAGCATGTTGATCTTCACCTTCATACAAAATCGCTAGATTTCCTTCATATATTTCATCTCTAATCTCTTTTTGATCACCTCAAGGCCTTGTATATATCTTTAGCTCTTGATTAGTATCATGTCTTGCTTCTTGGTTTGTTAGAATTCCTTCTATCCTATGTGATGAGTTTATCAAAGTAGGGAAACTTTCATCCTCTTTTCTTGTTGGGTTTTGTTGAATTTTGTTTTGTTTTATGTTTGTTGTTTGCTTGGTTTGAATTTTATCAGCTTTCACCTATTCCTTTGCTCCTCCCATATTTGGGGTTTGTGCATATATAGCACTTAAGGATGTAATCATTGCAAAGATAGCTATGGCCTCTTGGAACCTTGGAACCTGAGAGGTCACATCAATTGCCTTTGTAGTATTTTCTCGATAAACCTCCTCATGAGTATGTATGTGTACTCCATGCACAATTGATGTTTGGGATACTTTATGAACATGGGGAATATCCACAATTGTTTAAATCCATGGAGTTTGTATGTTCTTATCATCTGCATAAAGATTTTCCTTCTAACTGCTAAGAAAGCTTTCCATTGTTTCCTGCTTCTTGAAGCATCTCCTCATAGCATCATGGATGAACATACAAACCTCTTTGAGTCTCTATTTGGAATCCATTTCTTGCCAGAGTAGAATTCATTCCTCTCGAGCTTTAGCATTTATTGTTCATAAAAACAACACTCTTCCATGCCTTATACATCTCTTATCATGATCAAGAATGTCTTCGAATTGTTTCTCACTCTCTTTTGATCTCTAGAATTGATTGACCCTTGGGCATAGAAACCCACTTTAGGAAGGACTTACACCACTTTATCCAGGTCCTCTAGCAGCTCCTTGAGGAGTGTTCCTTTGTACTAAGCCCATATCGTTTGTTTTCTATGCATGAGTTGATTGCACAAACCGAATTTAGAAACGTAAACAAAGCTCTCACATACATCTTGGTCTATCATCACTATAACACCAATGATTAGGTACTTCAGCTCGAGTTCGTATTCTTTTCAAAACTTGGATATAACTTTTCCGTTGGAAAATCCACATCGCTTGGTTAGACATTCATGAAGAGACTGGATAGCTCTCTATCGTCTATCCTGTTTTTGAAAGCATAAGAATGAGATAGAAGATCATCCATATTTATTGCACTAGACTTTGTATCGTCCACTCTATGATTCACCCACCCCCTCCTTTCACATCAGGTTCGCCAGGTATGTCATGGGGTTCATGAAAAGAAGGGAGGATATTGTACAACGGCTCGAATTGGCATCAAGTTCTAGGAGAACAAGTAAAGAAGAGTGAATCTAGCACTCATATACTATGGATTAGATTATAAATCCATTTATACCCTCACAAAGAATCACTACAATCTAAATGGAAAAGAAGTCGGCATGGAGCTCCAATTAAGAGCAAGAAAGTATTGATCTCTTTGCACTTAAATGCAACTGATGGAAAGAAATGTTATAGATATCCATCAAAGTCTTATTAGGTATCAAAACATGTCAAGTATTGAAGATCTTCTCAAAGAAGATATGATTTCCTATTTGTTAGATGACGATTTCAACACTAATTTGGATCCAAAACCCTAACTTATAGAAAAAGCTAAGGATACATACTTTTGGAAACCCGAAATATAGAAACCCAAGTCCTCTTGGTCCAAGGCTTCCACACATCAACCAAGACACAAACAACAAAAATGCAAGGTGGCTCCAATATACAAGAATACTCTTTGGTGGCAAACCCAAGATCAAACATGGATTGTTAAGCCACTTTCATCCTCCACAATGGTACCATTGTTATCCAACACTCCAAAATTCCCACTACAACATGATTGTCTATAATCTTTAAAGAAGTTGCAATGGAGTAGGACAAGCCTCCATGTAGAAATTGCATGCTAACTAAACAACCCTGATGTTCATATTATCCTCCCTTCAAGTGTGCATCATGTTTCATGGCCTTGCATCAGACATCTAGGTGATTTCCCATCGACAAGAGTGACACATTGTAATGTGAGTTCAAAATCACTTATATACTTTGGTTTTCAATAAATACTCTCTTCTTTTAATTGATCATCATGTTTTTCACAAAGCATTCAGAGGTCCAAGATCAAGGCATTCACTATGTTGTCTTGGATTTGCTATGGATAAGTGGAATGAGGCTCTCGTTATGCTGCGTCAACCAGATTCAAATATAGTATGACTGTCTTGGTTAGATAATGCACACAATTGGTAGGATACCTAGGCCGGGAAGGAAAGGCAAATACATTGCTTTTCATCGAGTAATTGATTTGGATGAGTTATGGCCTATCAAGGGTCCATTCATGCATAATCAAAAAATCTTCTCCAATGTGTCCTTGATGATGCTAGTGTTCTACATGTCCAATTTTCATATCATAAAAACCTTGACGCGGTTCATAGTTTTTATCCAAGAATGCCTAGCTAGCATAATCATAGTGCTACTCACTATCGTAGTGTCAAGAAATTGCATCTAGGATTTCAACATCATTATTGAGGCTCTACAATATACTTAATGGAGCCACAATCATCTAGCCCACATCAGCACCAAGCATACCCAATTAAACTGCTTCCAATTCTTAGAATAGGAGGCTTTGTCAAGAACTAGCCCTAGAGCACCAAGATCTAGACCCTTTTCCCTCTTTGCACCATGTTTCTTCTCTTCTATTTCAAAATAGGCATGAATAAGGCCACCCTACAAGGCCATGCCTTTCTTTTTTTTTTTTGCATATGCACTACACTAAGTAGTAGCCCCATACTATTGATAAAAAAAAACAAAACCTAAGAAATATGAATTAAACTATTTTTCCTATTTTTGCTCTATAGGGACTCGAAAACCCCAAGGTGCCTCAATATCCACACTTCCCCATTATTGAAAACATGTAGATCATCTCTCAGGGATGAGAGGCACTAGAAGAGGGAGAGTGTTCAAGATAAAGAATCAATGAAGTGGATTTTGATGGTCAAATAGAGAGAATATGGTCACTTTTGTTAAGAACCAAAGCAAGAAGCATGGTGGATGCACTCAAGCAAAGTAAGGACTGTTAGGGAACCCAAATTCTTCATTTTTGCAAGCAAAGTAAGGACTGTTAGGGACCGTAAAATCTCATCTCTTTCTTAACTTTTTAGAGGCATTTTCTCATAGTTAAATCCATATTTTTGTATGTTGAGGAGTCATCAAGCTTGAGGATTGATTTGCTAACCCTCTAGGATGTTATAGTATCCTTCTACACCTAAATTTTAACTAGGTTGGAGATAAGAGATTTAAGAGGGTCACTTTTTAAACTTGCCTATAAAATTCAACTAACAGTCATTCATGAATTCTTCTTTTTCATTCTTCATTTTAATCGTGGGTGAGTTTCTTGGGAGCTCTTTTGTCTTATTCATGGGTGAGGCTTTCTTGCACATGCATGTGTGTGTATGCATATGTGTGAGATTTCTCATGTGTGTGTGCTTGACTCTTAATGTGGTGAAGGTCTTCACATCACTGAGTTGTCTCTCAGTTTGACAATTCATGGGCAATTATCTATTGCTTGGTGTTGCTTCGTATTTGTGTCATCTAGTGCATCTACATTCAAACACAATATCTCTACAAAAATATCACATAATCCTAGTAGGAGATGGTTGAACCACGCCTTAAGAGAGAGGATTAGGAAGTAATACTCAACCATGGATTTTGGGGCAAGTGGTTATCCCATCACGCTCCTCACTGAGAGGTTGTGAGTTCAATTCCCAACATTGGTATAAGATCCTAGTTGCTAAATTGGGTAACACAGAGGTTGGCACCTCATTTGTGGACACTTGGAAAAAGCGCTATCGATGGTGAGTCTGAAATTGGCCTTAGATGAAGGCGCATGGGCATTTGGGCACCCATAGAGGGTGGGATAGGTCCAAATTTAGTGCATGCACTGGAGTTAAAGGTTGGTGGAAGCACTCATGCACCAAAAGTGGGTCCAACAAAATCTAAAGGGTCCACAAATGAGCATTGAGGATAATGCTCAGTCTAAGGGGAATTATAGTTTGGACCACATGACTTGGTTAAACTTCATGGTAGTGTATACGGGACCAAGGTGCGAGTCATGATAGATAACTTTTCCACTCATAACTTTATAAACTGTGCTCTAATCAAAACGCTAAAGATTCCCCAACAACCTAGTGCACATAAATACATAGTATCTATGATGCAAGGGGAAGACAAGAGGATATGGGATACTATGGTATCCAATTTGGAGGTCAAGATACAAGACTATACAAACCATATGGACTTCCAAATTATGAATATGGAGACGACGGATCTTGTGTTAGGAAGAGAGTGTCTATGGGGGTTGGGAGACACACTTAAACGTAGGTATCAAAACAACACACTTGAGTTTGAAAGAAATGGAAGTAAATTTTTTATACAGGGAGAGAGAGATGTACCTAGTGCACCTCTCATTTCATCTTTAGAGTTGTATAATCTTTGTCATTTCCAGCATGTCAAGAGATCTTTTTATTGTATAGTGAGGACTTTGAGCATTGTACAGACATTTCATCTGATGTATATTTTCATGCTAGGAATGTAAATATGGACAGGACTTTATATTATTCTTTCTTGCAAGAGTGTGTGGTTAAAAGTTTTAAAGATCTTATGTTTGAGTTAAGAGATGTTTGTCCCATTAACTTACCTAGAGGGCTACCACCTAAGAGAGTGGACATTGACCATGCTATTGAAGTAGTTACTAACACTAATCTTATAAAAAAGTTAGGGAAAGAACGATCAAATAGTTTGCTTTAAGATTACTATATTTTATTTGTATTGTACATATCAAGTTGATTCTAACCAAATTCATAAGTCTTCATCATCCTCTAAAAGTACCAAAACTATCTAGAAGTTCATAAATTATCTACACAGGTTTCACTTAGAAAAACAATTATCTAAATAAACTACGAGAACCAAGATATACTCTACACCTATGTTGATAATGAAACTTATTTGTGGATACTTCCCATATTCCAAGGTTAACATGGAGAATTGTTCCATAAAATGTATGAAAGATAGTGGAAATATTTGGAGACCTTAAATAAAAGAAAGGGTTCATGGAAGCTAATTGAGGTAGCAAGTAGGTAGGAGAGAAAAATTAAAGAAAATTAAGTATCAAAGAGGAGCATCCCAAAGCAACACATGGAAATAAAATAATATATTTCCAAGATTTGAGCCTAAAGAGGTAAGATCATATATTATGTAAATTTCAAGCTTCTAGAGGAATTAAGAAGTCCCTAGAGAAATCTAGAAGAGATCATGGTTGAGTTTAGGCCTCATGTTGAAATGTTAACAAAAACAATTATCAACCTTAAAAAGTTAGGGTTTCAAGCTTCGGGTCACATATAAGCTAAAATAAGAGAAAAATAAATTTATGATGAGTTAAGATCTTCTAGGGAATAGAATGAAAAGATATAAGAGAGTTGTTTTCATTTTTTCTTGACACATAAGCATAACATGATTGGATAGATACAAGAATTAAATGCCTCAATAAGGTGTGGGAAGATTTAGAGGCTATACTCAATTTTTCCACCAAAGATAAAACATTTCACTCGATGAAAGTTTAAAAATTGAGGAAAATTCATTAAAATCACAATAAATAATTACATTCTTGAGATAAAGAGATCCAAAGACAACCACACTAATGATTATGAACTAATGACATATGCCTTGCAGTTTTAAAAAAGATGGCGCATACAAAACATTCACATCCTCAATATGTCAATGTGTTAACTTACCATATTTTTAAAAAATAGTTGTATTAATATGATCAAGGAAATGAATACAAGTTATGCAAAAGAAAAGAGCAATGAAGTCCATGAACTCTATGTGGCGAATTCGAGACGAAGAGGTGAAGGAGGTGTATAAACAATGGGTAGAGGAATAATCGGCCAAGCTCAAGGTCAAAAACCGACTCAATGACAATTAAGTGGACTTAAAACACAAAGAGCAAGAAGCAATAATAGAGTAGGATGTTGCAAAGGACCACAAAGAGACCGTGTGTAGAAGAAAGCTACATACATGGGAAGTATGGACATTATGCAAAGGATTGGGGAAAATGTGACAATCAAAGAAATCAAGGCTTCAAAGCTCAAAGTAATCATGAAAAAACTTTATCAAGTGTAGATCACACTACATTTCTTCCAATTATGCATAAGCATGCTGAAAATATAAGCAAGGAAAATGTATGGTACATAGATAGTGGACGTAGCAATCACATAAGTTGTAATAAGGATTATATCAATGATTTCCACTTCCGAAGCACACAAGGACATGTTCCATCCGGTGATAAAACACCATAGAAAGTTTCTCAATCAGGATATGGGATGTTGTATGGCACATAAGTAGCAAGGTGTTTGAGAGATGTGTTACATGCACCAACTATAACCAAGATTATAATATCTATTGGAGAAATTGCATTAAAAAATGCCAAGTCACATTTAGAAATGAAAGATGCTTTATAAAAGAACCCAAGGACGGATACAAAGACAATACCAAGAGGAAAGAACAAAGGAATGCTATTGATCATGTGGATTAAGACAAGTTCTCCGCATACTATCTCTTTTGCTTATGAAAAGATTAAATTTACAAACATTGAGTTCTAACATAAGAAAATAGGCTCACATATACATATATACATATAAGATATGTACATACATACATGCACATATATATATATATATATATATATATATATATATATATATATATATATATATATATATATATATATATATACACACACACACAAATACATACATACATACACACATATATACATACATACATATGTGCATGCATACGTTAATACATGCATACATGCAGGCGTACATCTAGACATTCATACATAGATACACACACACGCAGACACATATGTATGTAGTTGAATTTCGTATTGATATCATTGCTAAGACACATGTATGTATGCATACTTGAATTGTGTTTTGATATCATTTGGAAAGACTATTGTAATATAATAATGGGTGGAGAAAAAAACTAGGTTTTCATAAAATAAACCTTATGACAAGAATACAAGTGATCATACATCCATTAGTGCTGAGATACGGTAAACAATAAATTGTCCCCTTCACATAAAGCAAGTTCTTAAAGTTATCACAGCAAGGGCATGATGCGGCAAAAGGAGGCAGGAAAGGAAAATCGTATAGGAAAGGTCACATCACAGAATCTCAAGCCACATAATAAGGAGAGAAAATATATTAAAAGCTCTTGGAAAATTTAAAAACAAGTCGAAGAAGAAATACTTACTCGATGAAATGTCATTATTAAACTCTGCATGGCATACCAGGTAACATCCAAGGGCCAGATAATGGTGATGACATGGAAAATTGTGCGTTTAGAAAGATCAAAAATAAGATTTAGTAAAGCATCAAAATGTGTTGAAGGGTCAGGTGTCTTCTTTAAGCTTTGCAATAATCTAAATCTACAAAGAACCATTGGAATTGATTAAATTATTGATAAAGTAACCACACGTTTGATTGCAAAGACATAAGTTTCAATCCATTCAATTGGAAAGTTGATGATGTCTTTTTTCAGCATTATAGTGGATTAAGATTGACTGAGTATTTTACCTTTTTTCTTTCTATTCGTTCCATTTTTCATCCATCATGAACTCTTTCTTATAGTTTAGAGAGTTTTTCTCTTATATCTCTGTAGAGGAGGTACTGGGGTATCCGCTTTTAACAAAAGTAGAGATTAAAGATTAACACATCCAGTACGTCGCCTACTCAAGGGGGGTTCTCTTTAGGGAAGTATACCCTTTAACATTTCTGTGATCAGGTAGATAACAAGGAGATACTTCAGAAAATATGGACAACAATTGACCAAGGCAGACCATACACTTCTTTGATTCGATTCAGATGATTACAAGATTTGTCAAGGAAATGCTCAAAAAAAAAACTAATGCTTAGAGCTTCGTGGTACTCTATGCACATAAATACAGATCAATACAAATGATGAAGGAAGTGCTCAAGAGAATAGAGCTTAACACCAATAGTGTCCCACAGAAAAGAAAGAAAATTCAAGACACTCTCTTACACTATAGTGCTCATAGCCCTCCACTGAGGAGCCTACCCTCTGTATCCACACTACAGAGTAGCTCCTACAATAGGCTTGAAACCACCAAGTGCAAGAGAGAACTTCTGCACGTATACACGCGTCAAAGTAACTCCAAAAAAATGTACTAAATATGTGTGTACCCTCAGGTAGCACAATCCATTGTTTTTATAGGCCCCAATAGGCCAAGAGGGCTTTGCCGAATCTTCACGTCCACTGATCATGGGTCGGTTGATTGCCCAAATTGGGGGGTAGGTCAATTATTCCATTGATTCGGATTGGACCCACCAACAAAGGCAGTAGCCGTGAATGGCTATCCGCGACATTTGATTATCTACTTCCACTTTTAATTACTCCACTTTAGTTCCAAGGCTCCGATGATGATTTTTAAACGTTGAATACTCTGAACTCATGGACTAGAAACAGCTTCTTCCTCCCCTTTATAAGCCTCATGCATGATTTGATGTTGTTTCCTCCTCACTTCTTCTTCCATGCTAATATCTTGCAGAATAGTTTCCTCCCATTCATCAAGCTCCATATCTGTCACCTCCTGAGATGGCTTGGAAGGAAGAATTGCCTCCAGACTTTTGCATTAATCCTATGTGATTGTGTGTAATTGTGTGTATGTGTGTGTGTCGGCGTGTGTGGCGGGGGTGGTGTGAGGGGGTGGGGCTGGTGTGAGGGGGAGGGCGCGGGAGTGAGTGGAGGGGGAGGGAGTGCATGGAGGGAGTGCGTGGAGGGGAGGGGGAGGGGGAGGGAGTGAGTGTGAGTGAGTGGAGAGGGACGGGGCGCATGGAGGGAGTGCGTGGAGGGGAGGGGAAGGGGGCGGGAGTGAGTGGAGGGGGAGGGAGTGCATGGAGGGAGTGCGTGGAGTGAGTGGAGGGGGAGGGAGTGCATGGAGGGAGTGCGTGGAGGGGAGGGGGAGGGGGAGGGAGTGAGTGTGAGTGATTGGAGGGGGAGGGGGCGCATGGAGGGAGTGCGTGGAGGGGAGGGGAAGGGGGCGGGAGTGAGTGGAGGGGGAGGGGGCGCATGGAGGGAGTGCGTGGAGGGTGGGGGAGGGGGAGGGAGTGAGTGTGAGTGAGTGGAGGGGGAGGGAGTGCATGGAGGGAGTGCATGGAGGGGAGGGGGAGGGGGCGGGAGTGAGTGGAGGGGGAGGGAGTGCATGGAGGGAGTGCGTGGAGGGGAGGGGGAGGGCGCGGGAGTGAGTGGAGGGGGAGGGAGTGCATGGAGGGAGTGCGTGGAGGGGAGGGGGAGGGGGAGGGAGTGCATGGAGGGAGTGCGTGGAGGGGAGGGGGAGGGGGAGGGAGTGCATGGAGGGAGTGCGTGGAGGGGAGGGGGAGGGGGAGGGAGTGAGTGTGAGTGAGTGGAGAGGGAGGGGGCGCATGGAGGGAGTGCGTGGAGGGGAGGGGAAGGGGGCGGGAGTGAGTGGAGGGGGAGGGAGTGCATGGAGGGAGTGCGTGGAGGGGAGGGGGAGGGGGCGGGAGTGAGTGGAGGGGGAGGGAGTGCATGGAGGGAGTGCGTGGAGGGGAGGGGGAGGGGGCGGGCTGCGGGGAAGGGTGGCGGGGAGGGGAGAGAAAGAGAAAGAGAGAGACAGAGAGAGAGAGATAGTGGAAAAAGGAGAGAGAATCGTGTCATAGAGAGAGGGAAAAAGAGAGAGAGACCGAGAGAATAAGGAAAACGAGAGAGAGAGAAAAATAGAGAGTGAGAGAGAGAGAGAAATAGAGAGTGAGAGATAAACAATCAACTCAAATGATAGCAACCATCCGCCCGGATACCGAAAGCACCAACTGCCCAGACACAATTATGTCCAAGAAATGGAACGGCCACTTCCTGAAGCTGCAGCCCAAGGCATCCGAGAGCTCTCCTCTCAATCTCTTTCTCTTCTATCTTCTTAGGACTAGTGGATTCTGTCCCCTGTGCTTGGAGCCCACGGCCTCATGCCCCAAAGAGAGAGAGGGATCATAGAAGGGGCACTACAGACCCCCACATCAAGCTTTTGCACCATCCCCGGTGCAATTTCTCCCTTATTATACTCATTTCAATGAGATCTAGTTATTCTGCAATTACTGAAAAGAAACATGGTATGTACAAGGGGTGGAATGCTTCCATTTTACCTTAATTCAGGTACTTCTTCACCCTAGAAATATTGACCAGGGGTATCCTCTTACCCTGCAAATCCTCCAAATGTACTGCTCCATGAGGTAATACCTTTATCACCGTGTAAGGTCCTATCCATTTGGGTGCCAGTTTGGTTGGAATTGCTGGGACCTGATGCACTAAAACCATGGATCCTTCCTGTACTTCATTGGACCTCAGATACCTGTCATGCAGTCTTTTGCGCTCTTCTTGTGTTACCTGAAGTTTTTGCATTGCTCCTTCTCTATATTCTTCTAATGCCACCAATCTCTGAATGGGGGGTTCAATTCCAATGGTTTTGATTTCTATTTTCTTTTTGATAATGAATTCGAATGGTGCCAATGCCTCTTTCCCATATACTAACCGAAATGGAGTCTTGCCTGTAGTTACCCTTTTCGTGGTTCTGAAAGCCCAGATTGCACCGATCAGTGCTAGTGGCCAGGAGCTTTGATGATCGAAAGATAATTTGCGAAGCAATCCAATCAAAATCTTATTTGAGCTTTCTGCTTTGCCATTTGCCCTTGGGTAGTAGGCACAAGATTTTTTATGGAAAATTTTGTACCTGTCAAATATAAACTGGAGCAATTGATTTACAAAATGTGTGCCCCTATCACTAGTTATTTCCAGTGGGCAACCAAATCTTGAGAAAATACGTTTATACATAAATTTAGCCACTGTTAAAGCCGTGCAGTCCACAGTAGCTTTAGCCTCTATCCATTTAGTGGCATAGCATGTGGCCATCCAAATATACTTTTTTCCTCCAGGTTGACCAGTTGGACTAATTGGTCCTATGAAATCAAGACCCCATCGTTCAAATGGGAGCCATCCTGTAGATATGACCAATGGTTGGAAATTCAATCTGGTTGGCGCGGGAGCACACCTCTGGCAGATGTGGCATTCTTTAGAAAACTTGATTGCATCCTTGAAAATATGAGGCCACCATAAACCTTTGTGGATGATTCTATGAGCCAATTCTTCCCCCTTTAGATGTCCTTCATTGTGTGCAGCCTCTAGCAGAAGATTTACCTCCTCTGGATAGACACACCTTCTCAATATATCATCTTGACAGTATTTATATAAATTTCCATTTATAAGAGAATATGCTTTGGTTTTCAGGAGCAATCTTCTCTTTTCTACAGGTGTCAAGTGTTCTGGGATCTTTCCAGTAGTAAGAACATGGAGAATTTCATCATACCAACCAGTCCGGATTGCTACTAGAAAAAGATTGCTATCCACCAACTCGTCATTAATACCTGTTGCCTTTTCGCTCATTGCTGTCCTAGACACTTGATGTGCCATGTAGTGCTCTTTTCCTGGCTTAATATGAATATCAAAATTAAATTCTTGAAATAGGAGTAACCATCTCCAAATCCTTCCAGCTACTCTAGGCTTGTTTATCAAATACTTCAAGGGCTGATGATCGGAAATAACAATGAAATGTACACCAAGAAGATAATGTCGGAACTTCTGAAGAGCAAATACGATAGCCAAACCTTCTCTTTCCGTTGTACTGTAATTTCTTTCAGCTTGGTTGAGTAGTCTGCTTGCATAAGAGATAGGTCTATCCACTTTGTGATATGATGGTTGAGCTAGAACTGCACCAACAACATGAAGACTAGCATCTGTATGCACATGAAATTCCAATGACCAATTAGGAACACTTAAAAGTGGAGCAGTACATAGCCTCAACTTTAGTTCACAAAATGCTTTGTCAGCTTCAGCACTCCATGAGAAAGGGATCTTTTTGCTGGTAAGCCTTGACAAAGGCTTAGCAATTTCCGAATACATCCTAATGAATCTTCTGTGATACCCTTCATGTCCCAAGAAACTTTGCACTTCCTTTGGGCTTTGTGGAATTGGCATGGAAAGAATAGCTGTAACCTTTGCAGGGTCAACAGTTATACCTTCAGCAGATACTATGTGACCAAGAAGAGTGCCCTTAGTGACCAAAAAGTGACATTTATCAGGATTCAATTTCAAACCTGTTTTGAGACATTGCTCAAAAATTTCCTTTAGATTTTCCAAATGGTCATGGAAATCTTGAACTGCTGCCCTTCTATCTGTACCTGAAAATACTGAAAAGTCATCCATGAAAATGCGTAGAAAGGTTGTTAACCATTTGCCCAATATCAGATACATCGTTCTATTAAATGAAGCCGGTGCATTCTTCAAACCAAAAGCCATTCGAGTATAGACATAAGTGCCCTAGGGAGTGACAAGGCTGTTTTGTCCCTATCATCAGGATGGATCACTATCTGATTGTAGCCACTAAAACCATCCAAGAAACTATACAAAGTGTGACCAGCTACCTCTTCAAGTACTTGCTCTGTGAAGGGCTGAGGAAATCCATCTTGAATAGTCACTTTATTCAAAGCACGAAAATCAACACATACCCTTATTTTTCCACTATTTTTCTTCGGCACAATAACCATAGAAGAAAGCCACCTGGAATGTTCTACTGGCATAATTATACCTGCTTCTTCTAATTTTGTAATCTCTGCTTTTACCGCCTCTGCATACTTCGGATTGAGTCGATATGGCCTACTTCTTACAGGTGCAGCTCCCTCAACCAAGGGTATCCGATGTAATCCAAGCTCTTCTGGTATTCCTGTTAGATCTTTGTAGGACCATGCAAAGACACTTTTGTAAGTAAAGAGCAAAGAAGTTACCTTCTGTAGTAAATTAGGATAATGCCACAACCAGGATGCCAAATGGACTACTTGAGGGTTCTCTTCATCCCCTAAATTTACTTCTTGAACCAATGTTTCGGGACTGGCCTTGTTTGATAAATCATCTCCACTATATGCAAGAGTGGAGTTTAATTTATATTCTGCAACATGTTCTTCCATCCATCCTTGACGTATATCTGAGAAAGGAAGATCTTCTCTGCCCTTAGGTTCAAAATATTCTACCTCTGATACTTTTATCTGGGTTGCTTCCTCAAGGCTTGTGCTTTCCTGCAATTGCTCATTCTCCAACACCTTGTGGTCTTCATTGCCCTTTCCTGTAATTACCTTATCTGCAACTTCTTCCTCAATTTCATTAATCTCCACTGTGCAACACTCTGCATTTCCCATCATCCAATTTAACAATGTATCCTCTTCTTGGGGTAGAGAGGGCATTACCTGAGTATCCACAGTATATCCAGTGGTTTTTCCTGAGTCAAATCCCTCTTCCAAATGTAGTTGCAGTTGGCTATTGGTATTTGTTGAAATCCATAGTTTATTTTTTCCCCAATCTTGCAAAGCTTTTGCTTGTCTCAGCCAAGGTCTCCCCAGGAGTAGAGGGTAAGAAGTCTCCTGTGGAAGTGCAATAACAACAAAATCTAGAACAAAATGGAAGCCCTGTACTACCATCAGTACCTTCTCAATAATGCCCAGTGGCGCAACCCGATGTTGATCTGCCAATGTAACCGTGAATGGTGCCAACTTGGTGGGGTTCAATTTCAGCTTCTTCATTGTAAAATCTGGCATTAAATTGATACCAGAGCCTCCATCTATGATCACACCTGTGAGAGTTTCATCCTTTATACAAACAGATAATCTTGAGCTTTGGTAGTCTGCTAAGGGTGCAGGGGGAAAATCAACCATGAAACCATCTATACTAGGTGATTAACCCAAGTGAGCAGAGTGTATAATCTTCAGTAAGTCACTTCTTATTTTTGAATCCATCCTTATAAGTTCATATAGACTAACCTTGTGATGAATACCTTTCAAGATCTGTTCAATGTTTACCTCCTGAGTGTTTTCTTGCAGACTTGTTGGTTGGCCCTTTAGAGAAGTAGTCATCTTATTATAAGCTCCTTCAATTTGTGCTTGGTCCTTCCATCCAGACTCCTTTTCTTCCTCTTTATCCTGAAATCTTTGTTGTTCATCTCTCTGGGTTGCAGTTGCTTGCCTAGCTCTAGTCATCATGGGCATTGCAGAGGATGAAACAGCATAAGTCTGAGTGGTTTTTCCTTCTTCATGTGGAGAGACTACAATCATGTGAATTGGAGCAGGACGACGTCTTGGGCAATCTTTGGTATAATGATCCTTGGCCTCTGAACAATGTTGAGAAGGAGGTGCATCTTCTGGAAGAGAACACCTGTTTTGCATGTGGCCGTAATCACCACAACGATAGCACATCAAAGGTCTATTATACCTAGGCTTTGCAGGCCGATTCTCCTCTCTATTAGATGTATTTGAAGTACTAGCATAGTATGAATCCAAGGTTTGAGGGTTACTTCTTTGCTGTGTACCCTTGAGGTAGTAGCAATCTCTAGCTTCATGACCATCCTTTCCACAAAATTGACAGCTTACCTTGTTAGGGCAATTAGCATTGGAATGTCCATTGTTGTTACAGATCGTGCACCAAATTTGTCTCCTTATATCTTGTGTGGTCTTCAAATCTTCTAACTCACGGCGAAGTTGGGCTACTTCATCATCCGTGCGTCGTAGTGGTGGCAAGACCTTCTCTTCTTGTTGATTTTGTTGCATTTTTAATGCCTCCAGTTCCCTCCTTAGTCACTAAATAGGATCCAGGTCTGCAGCATACTTAGGTTGTGTATCCCCTTCAAAATGTTGCCTTGCTTCTTCAATGCGTGATGCCGCTGCAACAAAATCATTGAGGGTGGCATCCAATCTAAGAGACTCACGAAGCTTCTGCTGAGATGACCTGGGCAGAGCCTTCTCTATCCACTTTTTAACCAAAAAGTCACCTGGAGCATGTGGCAGACGTGCAACAAGTGCTTTTGTTCTAGTGTGAAGTTCATGAAAAGATTCACCTGATCTTAGCTTCAAATTCTCTAGCTGATCTAGAGCTCTTTCTGAGGAATCACTTGGTCGGAATGTCTGTGAGAATGCCGCCTTCAGAGCCTCCCATGTAGTGAAATGGCCATCTGCATATTGACTATACCATTTATCTGCAAGACCCTCCAATGTGGATGGAAAAAGTGCCAGAATTGCATCCTCTCTATTTTGCAGACCTCTTCCACGGCATAAAGAGATGAATCTCCTCACATGATCATCAGCATCCTCATAAGCTTGTCCCTTGAAGGTAGGGAATTTGATGTTTAATCTGGAGAGCAAATGAGAGAGGTCCTCCATTTGTACTGCTGTTTCTTCGGACGTATCTGAGGAGAAGTCTAGAGTTCTCCTATACCCCTCTTTCGACAATGGTGTCGCACCCAAATCAATTGATAAATTTACGGAAGGTAGAGGGGAGGTAGACTCACTAGCCGTGGCTATTGCTAACTTGTTGAGACTCCTCCGAACACGAAGAGACTCCTTATCTGCTCGTGTATGGGTCATGTACCTGCTTGCCAATGTACTAGGGCAAAAATACCTCTCACATAAATGCAAAGGTCCCACCGGGCGTGCCAAACTGTAGAGGAGGTACTGGGGTATCCGCTTTTAACAAAAGTAGAGATTAAAGATTAACACATCCAGTACGTCGCCTACTCAAGGGGGGTTCTCTTTAGGGAAGTATACCCTTTAACATTTCTGTGATCAGGTAGATAACAAGGAGATACTTCAGAAAATATGGACAACAATTGACCAAGGCAGACCATACACTTCTTTGATTCGATTCAGATGATTACAAGATTTGTCAAGGAAATGCTCAAAAAAAAAACTAATGCTCAGAGCTTCGTGGTACTCTATGCAGATAAATACAGATCAATACAAATGATGAAGGAAGTGCTCAAGAGAATAGAGCTTAACACCAATAGTGTCCCACAGAAAAGAAAGAAAATCCAAGACACTCTCTTACACTATAGTGCTCATAGCCCTCCACTGAGGAGCCTACCCTCTGTATCCACACTACAGAGTAGCTCTTACAATAGGCTTGAAACCACCAAGTGCAATAGAGAACTTCTGCACGTATACACGCGTCAAAGTAACTCCAAAAAAATGTACTGAATATGTGTGTACCCTCAGGTAGCACAATCCATTGTTTTTATAGGCCCCAATAGGCCAAGAGGTCTTTGCCGAATCTTCACGTCCACTGATCATGCGTCGGTTGATTGCCCAAATTGGGGGGTAGGTCAATTATTCCATTGATTCGGATTGGACCCACCAACAAAGGCAGTAGCCGTGAATGGCTGTCCGCGACATTTGATTTTCTACTTCCACTTTTAATTACTCCACTTTAGTTCCAAGGCTCCGATGATGATTTTTAAACGTTGAATACTTTGAACTCATGGACTAGAAACAACTTCTTCCTCCCCTTTATAAGCCTCATGCATGATTTGATGTTGTTTCCTCCTCACTTCTTCTTCCATGCTAATATCTTGCAGAATAGTTTCCTCCCATTCATCAAGCTCCATATCTGTCACCTCTTGAGATGGCTTGGAAGGAAGAATTGCCTCCAGAGTTTTGCATTAATCCTATGTGATTGTGTGTAATTGTGTGTATGTGTGTGTGTCGGCGTGTGTGGCGGGGGTGGTGTGAGGGGGTGGGGCTGGTGTGAGGGGGAGGGCGCGGGAGTGAGTGGAGGGGGAGGGAGTGCATGGAGGGAGTGCGTGGAGGGGAGGGGGAGGGGGAGGGAGTGAGTGTGAGTGAGTGGAGAGGGAGGGGGCCCATGGAGGGAGTGCGTGGAGGGGAGGGGAAGGGGGCGGGAGTGAGTGGAGGGGGAGGGAGTGCATGGAGGGAGTGCGTGGAGTGAGTGGAGGGGGAGGGAGTGCATGGAGGGAGTGCGTGGAGGGGAGGGGGAGGGGGAGGGAGTGAGTGTGAGTGAGTGGAGGGGGAGGGGGCGCATGGAGGGAGTGCGTGGAGGGGAGGGGAAGGGGGCGGGAGTGAGTGGAGGGGGAGGGGGCGCATGGAGGGAGTGCGTGGAGGGGAGGGGGAGGGGGAGGGAGTGAGTGTGAGTGAGTGGAGGGGGAGGGAGTGCATGGAGGGAGTGCGTGGAGGGGAGGGGGAGGGGGCGGGAGTGAGTGGAGGGGGAGGGAGTGCATGGAGGGAATGCGTGGAGGGGAGGGGGAGGGCGCGGGAGTGAGTGGAGGGTGAGGGAGTGCATGGAGGGAGTGCGTGGAGGGGAGGGGGAGGGCGCGGGAGTGAGTGGAGGGGGAGGGAGTGCATGGAGGGAGTGCATGGAGGGGAGGGGGAGGGGGAGGGAGTGAGTGTGAGTGAGTGGAGAGGGAGGGGGCGCATGGAGGGAGTGCGTGGAGGGGAGGGGAAGGGGGCGGGAGTGAGTGGAGGGGGAGGGAGTGCATGGAGGGAGTGCGTGGAGGGGAGGGGGAGGGGGCGGGAGTGAGTGGAGGGGGAGGGAGTGCATGGAGGGAGTGCGTGGAGGGGAGGGGGAGGGGGCGGGCTGCGGGGAAGGGTGGCGGGGAGGGGAGAGAAAGAGAAAGAGAGAGACAGAGAGAGAGAGATAGTGGAAAAAGGAGAGAGAATCGTGTCATAGAGAGAGGGAAAAAGAGAGAGAGACCGAGAGAATAAGGAAAATGAGAGAGAGAGAAAAATAGAGAGTGAGAGAGAGAGAGAAATAGAGAGTGAGAGATAAACAATCAACTCAAATGATAGCAACCATCCGCCCGGATACCGAAAGCACCAACTGCCCAGACACAATTATGTCCAAGAAATGGAACGGCCACTTCCTGAAGCTGCAGCCCAAGGCATCCGAGAGCTCTCCTCTCAATCTCTTTCTCTTCTATCTTCTTAGGACTAGTGGATTCTGTCCCCTGTGCTTGGAGCCCACGGCCCATGCCCCAAAGAGAGAGAGGGATCATAGAAGGGGCACTACAATCTCCTTCTCCATTCTTTCAATACGTCATTGAGTGTATAACTTTTATGTGGAAACTTGTAGTAGAGGCCATAACATCAAGATCAAGGATCCATATCGTGTGGTTATCAACATAAACCTCATGAATACTTTTGCATAATATATCATCAAATAATATACCTAAACTGATCCTTTGAAGGCCCCATCATATTTTTATACAAAATTCATTGTTTCACACATGACGTCAATGCAAAGTACCTTCAAATGGAATAACTTTTCTATCTTCATAATGACATATATAAATTCAAAATGGCTTTCGTAGATACTTACAATTATAAGCTCAACATACCTGCAATGTAACCCTTGACAGTAGCTTGAAAAAGAAAAACTGAAAATAGCACTACAATTCCTCCGAGCGCTTCACACGACACTATGTTTCTGTTCATGGATTGCCGTTTTTGCTTCGTAGGAGATTTCAAAGAGTGAGAATATTGGTACAACTAAAATAATAATTTTATAACCTTCTTTTTAGGGCTTTAAATGAATAATTTTGTACATTTTCTTCATGTAATTTATGTTCTCAGTTTTGTCCAGCAAAAGAAACATCCATAACATAGCAATCAATATCAATGAGGGCAGTGCACTTGACTTCGCACATCTAAAACTATTAACACTCGACATATTAACAAGAAAAATGTTATTTTAAGTCTTCAAATCACGATTTAACATTGATTTTCATCCTATTAATACTACGTTTTATGTACATAAACATTGAAATGTACTCGTCCACAAAGGTGTATGCATGTATGTGGGTCCATCCCTGCACAAGGAAGCCCAATCACTAAATTAAGCCATATCATGAGAAATTTTGTGATCATTCAACATATGAAGGTAGACAAACGCATTGATATCCGACATATAGTAGTAGTCTAATACTTCAATTCTCCTTGCATTAAAAGAATGGACAGGTAAAGTAGTATTTCATAAGAGTAAGAAAAAAAAAAATCCTCCACAGAAGAGATATTAAATACTTTCTCAGTCATAAAGTATATGAATTTCAGTGTCCTACAAATACAAATATGTCAATGCCTACAAGAAAAAAAAGTCATATGGAAAACGAGTTTCTCATGCAAGTTCTTGCTATACCGAAAAGGACTAGAGAGCTTAGCCAAGATTTCAGTATGCAGAAGAAAGAAATCGCACAAAATAGATGTATAACAACTTGCTCGGCCACATAACACATGAATCCATATTACACCTTCAATACGCTTGAGATGGGAGACATCAGGTTAATGATTAAGGATTCTATTTTACACATAGAATAATAAACAAGTCCTAGCTAGAATAATAAACAAGCCCCAGCTAGAATAATAAACAAGTCCCAATCAACGAAAGACGAAATATGCTGCACATAACCTTGAACATAGGAGGGAGGAGAAAAAAGTAATATTGTGTGTGTACAAACACACAATATATATATATATATATATATATATATATATATATATATATATATATATATATATATATATATATATATATATATATATATATATATGGAGCTACTTCATTACTAGGATATATCCAGACACTTAGTTCATACATATATGTGTATTTCACCAGTTTCTACTGAGCTCATGCAGAAACAAAACTCAATGCATCTCGATAGATAGAGAGAGAGAGATAGAGACAGAGAGAGAGAGTTTTCTTCAAATCACAATGACATTAATAAGTTAAGGGGGGCCTGATACACTTCACCCAGTTATGGATGCGACGGGGAAGTCAATGTGTCAACGTATACGACAACTCTGCTCTATCGAATTCGGTCATTCAATAATGTTAAAATGGACCGAACAGGATAGAGACTCTAAAAATCATATCTCACAATGCATATATGAAGAGTACCGGCCAGCACTTGGCAATCCTATTGTGAGTTCTTATTGGATTCAACATACAACACGTGAGGTGATGTCGCATCGACGATCGGAAGCTCACGATGCTTTCAAAGCAGGCTTACAGAAGCCTGTATGGCTAGATGCTGAAGAATGGGAATCGATTCAGGATGAGCATCAACATACTCCTGATCGGTATCGTCAACAGAGAGATGCGGCGGCCACACGTTTAGATACGGTTGGAACGTCGCATTTAGGTAGCGGCGGATATGACAGTATGCGCTACCAATTTGTAAGTATGATGTTAATTATTGAAGTTGTTTGTGTTAAGTATATTATGTATATTCATCTAACATTTTACATATTACTATAGGAGTTGGCAGGGGGTCGTCCTCCAACGCGAACTGAAGAATCATATGTATATCAACATGGACTTACTGCACTGTTACAAGACTTAGAGGGACGGGGTGCAATCATCTCATGGGAGAATATTCTTGATTAGGTAAAGTTATATCTTGGTTTCGTGTTTCTAGTTGTTGTTTATAAATGTCATATTAATTGGTCTTATGTTATACATATGTTTTGTTGCAGGATTGTAGGTGTAAATATTTTGATCAATGCCACAATTTTGTATCACACTCGCATACGACAATGATGAACCATAATTTTGTATTCAATTCCTATATGGAAGTGTTTTGTCACATTGCCACAATTTTGTATTACACTCCTATGTGGCAATGATGCACCATAATTTTGTATTCGATTCCTATATGGAAGTGCTTTGCCACACTTTTTTACATTTTTCATTTATGGAATATACGACTTTCTGTACATGAATCATTCTTCATTTTTGCTCATATAAGTTTATGTTTTGGTTGCCATTAGAGTACATAACACATGTACTCAGTTGGGCAGAGTGTACTGTCTTTTGCTAAACAACATCATGCTGTAGCAAAAGACAACACACTCTGCCCAAAAAAAATTGTGCAGGTATGGTCGTCGGTATATGCACCGGTAGCTCCAGTATGGTCGTCGGTATATGCGTTGGTATGCCAGTGCAGACGTCGATATAAGCGTCCGAATTTCCGATGCTTATACCGATGCTTATACCGACGACTATACGGGCGCCATACCGACGATTTCTTTCCGATGCCTATACCGACTTCAACACCGACGTCGTGAAGAAATCACACCCGTTCAATTTCCTCGGTAGCAGCTTCGATATACCCTCGATGTGTTGTAGTGCAATCATGATTGAGTGTATAACTTTTATGTGGAAACTTGTAGTAGAGGCCATAACATCAAGATCAAGGATCCATATCGTGTGGTTATCAACATAAACCTCATGAATACTTTTGTATAATATATCATCAAATAATGTACTTAAACTGATCCTTTGAAGGCCCCATCATATTTTTATACAAAATTCATTGTTTCACACATGACGTCAATGCAAAGTACCTTCAAATGGAATAACTTTTCTATCTTCATAATGACATATATAAATTCAAAATGGCTTTCGTAGATACTTAAAATTATATTATTTTTTATTCAAACAAGAAAGCAAGGTCAAGATACCTGCAATGTAACCCTTTACAGTACCTTCAAAAAGAAAAACTGAAAATAGCACAACAATTCCTCCGAGCGCTTCACACGACACTATGTTTCCGTTCATAGATTCCCGTTTTTGCTTCGTAGGAGATTTCAAAGAGTGAGAATATTGCTACGACTAAAATAATAATTTTATACCCTTCTTTTTAGGGCTTTAAATCAATAATTTTGTACATTTTCGTCATGTAATTTATGTTCTCATTTTGTCCAGCAAAAGAAACATCCATGACATAGCAATCAATATCAATGAGGGCAGTGCACTTGACTTGGCACATCTAAAACTATTAACACTCGACATATTAACAAGAAAACTGTTATTTTAAGTCTTCAAATCACGATTTAACATTGATTTTCATCCTATTAATACTACGTTTTATGTACATAAACATTGAAATGTACTCGTCCACAAAGGTGTATGCATGTATGTGGGTCCATCCGTGCACAAGGGAGCCCAATCACTAAATTAAGCCATATCATGAGAAACTTTGTGATCATTCAATATAACTTTATGATCATTCAACATGCTATATGCACATGGATTTCCGGGTGATCATGCAGCAAATTGTCATTGTACGAGTTAAATTTTTCAAGCTTTTAAAACATGGTACATATTCCAAGGTGTTCATGCGAAACCATACTTACTTCATTTTAAGTAGGGGACCAATTTAGAAGAATTGGCATAGTGGTGGATTTAACTTCATCATCAACACTAAATATTGATTGCTACCTTGATAGCAATGTGAAAGTGAAATCAACATCCCACATCAGTCATTCATTCATATGAAGGTAGACAAACACATTGATATCCGACATATAGTACTAGTTTAATACTTGAATTCTCCTTGCATTAAAAGAATGGAGAGGTAAAGTAGTATTTCATAACAATAAGAAAAAAACAATCCTCCACAAAACAGATAGTAAATACTTTCTGAGTCATAAAGGATATGAATTTCAGTGTCCTACAAATACAAATATGTCAATGCCTACAAGAGAAAGAAGTCATATGGAAAACGAGTTTCCTATGCAAGTTCTTGCTGTACCAAAAAGGACTAGAGAGCTTAGCTAAGATTTCACTATGCAGAAGAAAGAAATCGCACAAAATCCATTTATAACAACTTGCTCGGCCACATAACACATGAATCCATATTACACCTTCAATACGCTTCAGATGGGAGACATCAGGTTAAGGATTAAGGATTCTGTTATACACACAGAATAATAAACAAGTCCCAGCTAGAATAATAAACAAGCCCTAGCTAGAATAATAAACAAGTCCCAACTAACGAAAGACGAAATATGCTGCACATAACCTTGAACATAGGAGGGAGGAGAAAAAAGTAATGTTGTGTGTGTACATATACACACACACACTTAATTCATACATATATGTGTATTTCACCAATTTCTACTGAACTCATGCAGAAAAAAAACGCAATGCATCTCGGTAGATAGAGAGAGCGAGAGAGTTTTCTTCAAATCACAATGACGTTAATCAGTTAAGGGGGGCCTGATACACTTCACCCAGAAAGAAAATCTGTCTGCAGTCTGAAAGCTCTACATATAGCGGGAACGAGGAAACAAAAATTGAGTATATGAGAAGCATGGGATATTAGAGACCTGCAAGCCTCTGCAAATTGTGCGCTCACCAGAGAGAGTGGGAGAGGACCGGCACAAGGATATCTGCGACTGTAGTTTATTCCCTGAAAGAGTAGGGCATTGGGAAACAGTGTGCACTGCCCCAGTCTCGGTACGTCCACCTCCATGGCAAAGCGGCTGATCATTCCTTGATTCCACCTCCTGTCCTCGCAGCTGGCCACGACGTTGAACGCCTCACATGGACAGTTATTTCGAACACCGAAGCGGCAGATTGATGTCGTAACGTAGTCATTTGTCAGCGTCAGATCGTTGAGGCCGCACTTCCGCGCTCCTTTGACTGCTTCAGGTGTCGCTCCGATGATCACAACGCAATCAGCATCATCACTGCATACACATATGCCACGAAGGGCAAGGGCATGAGAAGCGTTAATCGTAGAGGAGAATAAAGGAGATCAGTGACACACAAACAGTAATGCGTTCCATGCACGCACTAGGAGGAGGGATGCGCTTTGACTCATTCCTTGATTTCTTACCTGCAGAGCACATCGCTGAGCTCATCCTTAACGCTGCCATAGTCTCTGCGGTGCCCTGACACTCACAGTGCTCTCTACGTCACAAAAAGACTGGTGTCAAACAAAGAAACAGGCTCAAGAGAAAGACGCTCGCCTTCAACCACACTGAGCTCCAAAGTTTAGTCACATATATATAGATGCATGATAGCCTTATTTTCCTTAAACATGAGGAATACATTCGGACGGCGCCCTCAAGCTCTCGGTCGGAAAACTTCTCTCTCTCTCTCTCTCTCTCTCCCTGCCCCGACGTTGTTAAGGTTAAAAATCCCATTGACTTGGCACGACAATATTATCTCTAGAAATGTCAATTTCGTAAAACAATATGAGCCGAGACAAGCATGTAACTCACCTATAGCACATGACCTCATTTTTACTCAACTCTATTAGGTGGATCAAGCCTAGGGCCAAATGCACAAGACTTTTAACCTTGCAAACCAAGACGTAGGCTAGGTGAACAAGACTATGAACCATGGAAGCCAAACTAGAGCTACAAAACGATCGGATTCAACTCCACTACGTGGAGCGAACCTTGGGGCAAGTGAAATAGATGTCTAACCATGTAAACCAAACCTTAGGAAAAGTCAACAAGATTGTTAACCATCCAAAACAAACCTTAAGCTAGGTACACATAGAAGAGGAACAAGCAAGATTGTGTGTGAGCAAGGCTACTCCAAATTTTTGGGCCATGATTGGATGGGAAGATTGATTATCTAGCTAGTCTTGTAACGGATTCTCAGAGGTTCTATAGGTTAGCGTTTGGATCTATTTCTATGGATTATAACTAGCATTGGACATCTCATGAGACATAACATTCAATAGAAAGTACTAATCCACCATATGCTAGAGGGATTACAAATATACGATTGGTAGCCTTTTTCTCATCATCTCTTGGCAACCACTTGCAAGAATTCCAAAATTTCAAACCATGTCTATCCTAGCTCTTTGTTTAGAGAAAGATAAAGTAATCAAGGGACTTGTCATGATGTGGATCCCATGCTCTTTCATTGAAAAGTAGAGAAGGTTAAGGAAGGGAGAAGTTTAGGAGTTTAGATCTAGACCCACTTTCTTTCATTGTAGCACTCATTCCATAAGGCAAAATATAGTCATCATGTTAAATTATCATAGATATGCATATGAGAATTTCATAATCTGAGTAGAACTCATTCTTGACATTTAATCATTAATATATCATTTGGATAAGAGTTAGTCCTCCACCATTGAACTCAAATACAATCAAACTCCAACTTTCTCTATCAAAATATGCATGGTATAATATTGACTAGTGGATTCAAGGTTTTGGTCACATACCAAAATGTATGGAGAACTTTATAAATAAAGGGTATATATAATGTAATTTTGCAAGAAAACAACATTTCAACTACTCTAATAATTATCTATATATCTAGTTTTTTTAATTTATGCAAAGGTCCCTATTTCCTTGATTTTTCTAGCCTAAAGCTCTAGAATGGGAGGTCCTTGGAGATGCAAGTGTAGGGCCTCCTATACATGTTATGTTAGAATATTCCTTTAAAGCCAAGTGGTTATAACATGTGATCATAGTTGCCTTTATTCGTGATTCTCTCAGATGATTCATACCAAGATGCACTTCACAAATGGATAGCACTTGTATTATCAGGCTTAAACCACTATTAAAAATATCCTTCAAGCATGTATTTTGATCTATTTCATGCCTAGAATCATTTGAAATTATTTTATCATTTGCATTATGATTATTCATACTTCCATCTTCATTGGAATGGATTTTTTGGATAGGCTCATAAGATTTACACTTCAAATGGAAAGTTTCATCATGCTTAGATCGCAGTATATGCTCACATTTGTAATCCAATCTATCATGACTTCTCCCTGCTTGAGTGTCACCAATTATGGACTCTGCTTTTACTTCTAATCTTTCCAAAAACTCTTCATCATTCTTTTGTTCCAATACCATCTCTCCTTGATTATGAAAGGAATTCATTTCATGATGCTCAAGGAAATCTTGATCATCAATATCACTAGATTCTTGATTATGCAAGTCAAACTCGTCACATTCATATCCTCATGATCCCTTGTATGAATGTGTTTGTGTTTTAATCTCAAATAAATTTTGCTAATCAAAGTATCATCACAAGATACTGAAAACAACTCAATTTTTTCATGTTCGTTCTTCTCAAAAGATGTACTTGTACCACACTGTTCGTGCATCGCTTTCGATCATTGACTCTTGCTCAAGTACTTCATCACATGTAAATCCCTCAGTGTCTACATTTGGATCAATGGGATCTTCATTCATTTGATTGTATTTATATCCAACTTCATCAATGTAGTACCATCTTATTCAATCTTTTCTAGTTGAATTTCATTAGGTGATGTACTCACATCACATTTTTTAAACATTTCAGCGATTGCTGCATCCATCTCTTCATGCCCAATTTCACGAACATATGGACTCAACTTGACATTGTCATCATTCAGATGAAGAATTTATCATGTCTACTTCCATTCACGTCATGACGTATTTCTTTATATGTCCACATTCTGGGATTAGTGAAAGTCTCAAACATTTGATCCCTACCATCTTGAGTCTTTGCTTAAAAATTTCTACATCTTTGCAATTCTCCATCATCTTGCATATGATTACTTACTTACATATCAACATGTATATGCATAGCATCATATGTGTCATCACCTACATGCATATCATTACCTGAAGGAGCAATCAATTGTATATCCTCTTCATTTCTATATTTAAGATTGTTCACATGTGTCTGTTCATGGAGTGTGACATCATTCACACACATATCATTAATTTAAAATCCAATTAGTAGCCTATCTTTATCCCTATGAGCAGGATCATTCTCTTCTAGCTTTGACCACACATACAATGTGACATCACTCAAAAGTATTTCTCGACTTGATCTTCAGTTCAAATATCCTTAGATTTAGCATCATGCTCATCTCCATCCGCACACATGTCACTATTTAGAGAAGTCATCCTCTTTGTTATGAGTAGGTTCATTTTCTTCCATCTCTATATGCATGTACAATGTGGCATACTTGACATCCATTCGGCTCTCCATAGGATCATCTATTCACATGTTCACAGAGTTACCATCCGACTCACTTGTAGTCTCTTCATGAAAATCAATTACTAAGCCATAAATTGTATTTGAATCATATGTTTGAGTAGGTGTATTCGTTATCAATTCACAATGAATCGTTCTCCAAGTCTTGTATGGTATCACCAATTAACGAAGCAGCTTGATCTTCACCTTCATACAAAATCGCTAGATTTCCTTCATATATTTCATCTCTAATCTCTTTTTTATCACCTCAAGACCTTGTATATATCTTTAGCTCTTGATTAGTATCATGTCTTGCTTCTTGGTTTGTTAGAATTCCTTCTATCCTATGCGATGAGATTATCAAAGTAGGGAAAGTTTCGTCCTCTTTTCTTGTTGGGTTTTGTTGAATTTTGTTTCGTTTTATGTTTGTTGTTTGTTTGGTTTGAATTTTATCAGCTTTCACCTATTCCTTTGCTCCTCCCATATTTAGGTTTTGTGCATATATAGCACTTAAGGATGTAATCATTGCAAAGATAGCTATGGCCTCTTGGAACCTTGGAACCTTGGAACCTTAGATCCTTAGAGGTCACATCAATTGCCTTTGTAATATTTTCTCGATAAACCTCCTCATGAGTATGTATGTTTACTCCATGCACAATTGATTTTTGGAATACTTTATGAACATGGGAAATATCCAAAATTGTTTAAATCCATGGAGTTTGTATGTCTCTATCATCTGCATGAAGATTTTCCTTCTAACTGCTAAGAAAGCTTTCCATTGTTTCCCGCTTCTTGAAGCATCCCCTCATAGCATCATGGATGAACATACAAACCTCTTTGAGTCTCTATTTGGATTGCATTTCTTGCCAGAGTAGAATTCATTCCTCTCGAGCTTTAGCATTTATTGTTCATAAAAACAACACTCTTCCATGCCTTATACATCTCTTATCATGATCAACA
The DNA here is from genome assembly GCA_020310875.1 of Ceratopteris richardii. NCBI lineage: Eukaryota > Viridiplantae > Streptophyta > Polypodiopsida > Polypodiales > Pteridaceae > Ceratopteris > Ceratopteris richardii. Next base: position 464,552 of record MU260077.1, read on the forward strand.
ATGTCTTCGAATTGTTTCTCACTCTCTTTTGATCTCTAGAATGGATTGACCCTTGGGCATACCAACCCACTTTAGGAAGGACTTACTCATCACTTTATCCAGGTCCTCTAGCAGCTCCTTGAGGAGAGTTCCTTTGTACTAAGCCCATATCGTTTGTTTTCTTTGTCTGAGTTGATTGCACAAACCGAATTTAGACACGTAAACAAAGTTCTCACATAGATCTTGTTTTATCATCACCATCAAACCAACGATTAGGTACTTCACCTCGAGTTCGTATTCTTTTGAAAACTTGGATATATCTTTTCTGTTGGAAAATCCACATCACTTGGTTAGACATTCATGAAGAGACTGGATAGCTCTCTATCATCTATCCTATTTTTGAAAGCATAAGAATGAGATAGAAGATCATCCATATTTATTCCACTAGACTTTGCATCGTCCACTCTATGATTCACCCACCCCCTCATTTCACGTCACGTTCGCCAGGTATGTCGTGCGGTTCATGAAAAGAAGGGAGGATATAGTACAGAGGCTCAAATTGCCATCAAATTCTAGAAGAAAAAGTAAAAAAGAGTGAATCTAGCACTCATATACTATGGATTAGATTATAAATCCATTTATACCCTCACAGATAAGAACTACAATCTAAATCGAAAAGAATATTAGCATGGAGCTCCAATTAAGAGCAAGAAAGTATTGAGCCCTTTGCACTTAAATGCAAATGATTGAAAGAAATGTTATAGATATCCATCAAAGTCTTATTAGGTATCAAAACATGTCGAGTTTTGAAGATCTTCTCAAAGAAGATATGATTTCCTATTTGCTAGATGACGATTTCAACACTAATTTGGATCCAAAACCCTAACTTATAGAAAAAGCTAAGGATACATACTTTTGGAAACCCGAAATATAGAAACCCAAGTCCTCTTGGTCCAAGGCTTCCACACATCAACCAAGACACAAACCACAAAAATGCAAGGTGGCTCCAATTGGTGGCAAACCCACGATCAAACATGGATTGTTAAGCCACTTTCATCCTCCACAATGGTACCATTGATATCCAACACTCCAAAATTCCTACTACAACATGATTGTCTATCATCTCTAAAGAAGTTGCAATGGAGTAGGACAATCCTCTCCATGTAGAGATTGCATGCTAACTAAACAACCCTGATGTTCATATTATCCTCCCTTCCAGTGTGCATCATGTTTCATGGCCTTGCATCAGACATCTTGGTGATTTCCCATCGACAAGAGTGACACATTGTAATGTGAGCTCAAAATCACTTATATACTTTGGTTTTCATTAACTAATCTCTTCTTTCAAGTAATTGATCATCAAGTTTCTCACAAAGCATTCAAAGGTCCAAGATCAAGGCATTCACTATGTTGTCTTGGATTTGCTATGGATAAGTGGAATGAGGCTCTTGTTTTGCTGCGTCAACCAGATTCAAATATAGGATGACTGTGTTGGTTAGATAATGCACACAATTGGTAAGATACCTAGGCCGGGAAGGAAAGGCAAATACATTTCTTTTCATCGAGTAATTGATTTGGATGAGTTATGGCCTATCAAGGGTCCATTCATGCATAGTCAAAAAATCTTGTTCAATGTGTCCTTGATGATGCTAGTGTTCTACATGTCCAATTTTCATATCATAAAAACCTTGATGCGGTTCATGGTTATTATCCAAGAATGCCTAGCTAGCATAATCATAGTGCTACTCACTATGGTAGTGTCAAGAAATCACATCTAGGATTTCAACATCATTATTTAGGCTGTGCAACATACTTAATGGAGCCACAATCATCCAGCCCACATCAGCACCAACCATACCCAACTAAACTCCTTCCAATTCTTAGAATAGGAGGCTTTGTCAAGAACTAGCCTGAGAGCACCAAGATCTAGACCCTTTTCCCTCTTTGCACCATGTTGCTTCTCTTCTATTTCAAAATAGGCATGGATAAGGCCACCCTACAAGGCCATGCATTTCTTTTTTTTTTTTGCATATGCACTACATTTAGTAGCCCCATACTATTGAAAAAACAAAACAAAACCTAAGAAATATGAATTAGACTATTTTTCCTATTTTTGTTCTATAGGGACTTGAAAACCCCAAGGTGCCTCAATACCCACACTTCCCCATTACTGAAAACATGTAGATTATCTCTCAGGGATGAGAGGTGCTAGAAGAGGGAGAATGTTCAAGATAAAGACTGATTGAAGTGGATTGTGATGATCAAATAGAGAGAATATGGTCACTTTTGTAAAGAACCAAAGCAAGAAGCATGGTGGATGCACTCAAGCAAAGTAAGGACTGTTAAGGAACCCAAATTCTTCATTTTCTCAAGCAAAGTAAGGACTGTTAGGGACTGCAAAATCTCATCTCTTTCTTAAATTTTTAGAGGCATTTTCTCATAATTAGATCCATATTTTGCATGTTGAGGAGTCATCAAGCTTGGGGATTGATTTGCTAACCCTCTAGGATTTTATAGTATCCTTCTACACCTAAATTTTAGCTACGTTGGAGATAAGAGTTTTAAGAGGGTCACTTTTTAAACTTGCCTATAAAATTCAACTAACACTCATTCATGAGTTCTTCTTTTTCGTTCTTCATTTTAATCAAGTGTGAGTTTCTTGGAAACTCTTTTGTCTTATTCATGGGTGAGGCTTTCTTGCATATGCATGTGTGTGTATGCATATGTGCGAGATTCCTCATGTGTGTGTGCTTGACTCTTAATGTGGTGAAGGTCTTCACGTTGTCGGGAAGAAGGAGGTCGTGGCAGGAAGCCGGCGCCTGGGGTTGGATTAGGCCCCGCTCTGGTGCACCGTTCTCGCTGTCCTGCGAGCGGCGTCTGCGTGCTGGGCACCTCCCCTGTGCTCTCTAGAGCGTGCGTGATCCTCGTAGGGCCCCTTGCCCCTCAGAAGTGTCGAGAGGTGGGACCGTGGGCGTCGGAAAGAGATGATCGGATACCACAGTGATACATGGAATGTAGATGAAGCCCAACGATACAACGGAAATGAAACTGAAGCCTCCAATAAAATGAATGATACAAACAGGCCGCTACAGTGCGAGCCGATGGTACAATAAAACCGCTTCAGTGCGGTGCGATGATACAATATGAAAGCCGCTGCTACAGTGCGGGCCGGCTAGTGTATACTAGATCCCTCGCTACAGTGCGAGAAACCGCCCTCGGGATTCCGCTTCGGTCTTCGCGGTCCAAACTTTTCTTTAGGTCTTCGATCTGCTCTTTATTTCAAGTATCCTCAACAGTAGCCTCCCTTCTCTTTACTTCAGATAATTAGAAAGCGCATAAACCTGGAGGAGACGATCCACAAGGGCAATCCACAGGATGGGGATACTCTTTTCTTCAATCTTCAATCACTTGATATACTTCGTAAACCTGCATGAACCTGGAGGAGACGTTCCGTAAGAGCAATCCACGGGGTGGGGTAGAAACATATTAGTACACTTTTCTTTTGAAAGGGTAAAAATAAAACACTCATAAAAACGACCTCTTTGCCATGAAACTATGCTTTCTAAATAATTAATACTATTAACTCCTTTTACTCGCACAATTCTATTCTCAATTAGTCCATTGCAAAGTAGTATCTTCATTGACATTAGGTAATCTTTGTTAAACATTGAAGATTGCGTTTTTGTTCATGGTTTCACAACACAACTTCTACATCACCTAGATGGCAATAGCAGTGTTGTTACAAGGGAGTTTGCCAATCCATTCTAATATGAAAAACCGTCATAAATTAGGATATTGCATCACCCTTTATAGAATTTTGATATGTAAAACCATGGACAAAAGAAATTTTTAAGGTTTGGGTCGAAATCATCTCATTCATTTTATCTTACAATATTCTTTAATTAATTCGAAATAACCCAATCATGAAGCGCTTGCCAACTTCTTTCTCTCTAGAAACCGACTTAGTGCCTCTCTCTCTCTCTCTCTCTCTCTCTCTCTCTCTCTCTCCCGAGAGCAGCGATCTCTGTTTTTCTCTCCGCCAACGACGTCAACAGCCCGAGTTGACTCTCCACTCTCTGCCACCTGTACATGTATCCTTTGTCATACGCAAAGCCGACAGGAGAGCTCTCTCTCTTTGTCTCTCTCCACAAACCTCGGCGACAGCCGTCTAGGCATGCTTCTGATGACGTCGAGACTTCTGACTCATAAGTCTCTCTCTCTCCACTACTCTCTACGATCTTCCGGGTCCAACTCTGCTAACAGTCGCCAAGTTCTCTCTCTGCCCATATGCCTAGGCATCAACCAATTCCATCTCTGCCAGGCTCTATCTCTCATGCAAACTATTGATTGAACATGAATAAGAAAAAATAAATAAGAGGAGGGTAAGAAATCGTACCTGGAGAGTAGATGCACCAAGAAGATCCATGAGGAAAAACAAATGGGGCTTGGCCCTCTATTTATAGGCTTCCCCGCCCTTCTCTCCTTGGGACTACTCTCTAGAAGGTTCTAACCTCCCTACTCAACTTTCCAAATTCAAACGACCATGCATGTTCACTTACTATTCTTGGAAAATCTCATCTCTTAATTCTATTTTTTATTTTTCTCCTTTTTTATTTTAGTTTTGGTTTCACACTATATATACAAATTAATTAATCTAAGGGTTTGACCTAGGATAAACGCAAATTCCAAGGGTCTAACCTAGGATTTTTGGTCGGGAAAATCAGGATTTGGCTCACAATTATCTCAAGCTCGTGAATTCATGGTTTTAATTACAATTTCGGCCTAAACTCCAAGGGTTTCCAAGGGTGCAAGTTCATTTTTCATGGGGTAAACCCTCATTTTCAATTAGTTTCTAGGGTCAAACCTAAGGTTTTCATGGGTCTAAAGTCACTTCTTTACACACACAAGTCCAACATGCATCTCTAACATGGGTTTGCATCACACAATCAATCAAATCGATCAAAATATATACAATTTTTACCATTTTCTCAGTGGAAACATCACACAAAACTCATAAAATCAATCAACTTTGAAAAAAAACAAGCACACTCCCTGCGGGATTTCATCCCGACATTCGCCCCCACTAAACCTGCACATCGTCCCGATGGGCCAACCTGCAAGATCTGACATAAGCGTATCAAGGTTCCTTTGAAATCTCTTTACACTTTTTATGTTTTTCTTTTTCAAAAATCAAAGACGACTTCATGCGGTACATGCAATTTTTATAAAGATTGTACGAACTTTAGAAAATTAGGTAGATTCAAGCTTCACAAACATCATACTATGTTTCTACGTCTGCAATCTGACAAGTAATCACATGAATAAATTGTTGGCTTTCTAGATCTTTTGTTTGTTCAACTAGTTCAGATCCAACTGCTCATTCTAAGTACTAGCATATACATATGTTTCTACTAACTCAGTTTGTAGAATATACCTCGATTCCCACTGTTTATTTCCTACTTGTCCAACTCTGCATTAGATCTCTTTCTTTTTCTTTTTCTTTTTCATTTTATTTTTCTTTTTCTCTTCATCTCAGCTCAGCATTTCTTCTCTTTCATTTTCACAAATCGGCCTATGTCGAAATCGGGTGCGACTCATGGACTTGTCCACCCGGCCAAGTTTATCCCACCTGTCTACCGACCCGACATAGTGCACGATATACGCAACATCAGCCCTACATGAAATCGACGTCGGCTCGTGGCTCTGACCACCCGACCAAAGTGACTCCACCCGCCTACCGACCCATGCAGGCACATGACAACAAATAGGTCAGGCCTACGACGAAACTAGCTACGGCTCGTGGCCTTGATCGCCCGACCAAGGTGGTTCCACCCGCCTACTAGCCCATCGTAGCGCACTAACGACATACACACACATATACAGCTGGCATGAGCATGAAGGTTTTTCATAAATCATGATCCATATGGAGGTAAGATCTCGTAAGAAATAAATACTAGGATCCAAAGTTTCCCACTCACTAAGTGTTCAAATCAATCAAGGTATACATGCACTCATTCTAAGCATGCCATTACATCCCCAAGCTTTCACTCTCAAAATCTCTAGTCTGCTATCTGATTCCATTCATATCATTCCGGGTCGCTCATGCTTCATGCAAACCCATAATAGATATTTGTTATCTTCATTCTACATGACTTTCGTAAATCCATACATATCTTTACCATAAACATAAATGCAATGCATATGCTCTTTCAAAAGGAAAACAGAACTCAAATCAGAAACATTTCACCTGGTTATTTTTCTTCATTTTGGTCCAGCTTTTCTTTATCTTCATGATCCATCAATCTTCATCAGCATCAACCTCAGTGTCATCAGTTCCCTCCAATGTCATCAGTATTCTCCAATGTCATCAGTATCCTCCAGCATCATCAGTATTCTCCAATGTCATCAATATCCTCCAATGTCATCAGTATCCTCCAGCATCATCAGTATCCTCTAGTGTCATCAGTATCCTCCAATGTCATCAGTATCCTCCAGCATCATCAGTATCCTCAAATGTCATCAGTATCCTCCAGTGTCATCAGTATCCTCCACCATCATGAGTATCCTCCAGGATCATCAGTATCCTCCGGTGTCATCTGTATCCAGCATCATCAGTATCCTCCAGCATCATCAGTATCCTCCAGCATCATCAGTATCCTCCAGTGTCATCAGTATCCTCCAGTGTCATCAGTATCCTCTAGCATCATCAGTATCCTCCAGTGTCATCAGTATCCTCCAGCATCATCAGTATCCTCCAGCATCATCAATATCCTCTAGTGTCATCAGTATCCTCCAGTGTCATCAGTATCCTCCAGTGTCATCAGTATCCTCCAGTGTCATCTGTATCCTCCAATGTCATCAGTATCCTCCAGCATCATCAATATCCTCCAGTATCATCATCATCATAATCATCATCAACCATCATCATTAATGATCATAAACCATCATCATCATTCATTTTTAATATCAATCATTATATTTCATCATCATCATTCATCAATAATCATCATCATCAATTATTAACATTCATCAGTCATCTTCATTCAACAGTTCTTAATCTTTCTTGTAAGTTTCATTATGATTTTGCTTTAATCATCACTCAATATTTGCAAATATATCTTGGAAGGTTAGATTTCTACTTCTCCTATTCTTCTTCAAACTCTTAGAAGTCTTTGAAGTTGTCTTCACACTCCTCTCAATTTGCTTGATAATATCATCAAGCAACTGTTTTTCTACTTTGTTAACTTGTTTATCAGATTTTGTATCTTCTTGAATTTCTTCTTCACACTTTTCATGTTCAATTTGTTTGTCAAAGTTTAATTTGGATTGTAATTTTGCAACTTTCTCTTGATCAAATAGATTTTCATTAGTTAAAATTTTAGGATCAAATGACACATATATATCCTGGTCTTTCTTTGATCTCTCTTGCATTTCTCTATCAGACTCTCCTTTATTATCTATTTCTATTTGCTCTTTTAATATCTGTTCATTTTTTTGCTTCTTGACCTTTATTTGTCTACCTTTGGTTTCTTCACTAGATTTCTCTTGATCCTCAATAGATAGCATACTCTTGAAGCACGCAAACAACACAAGGAATGTATTACTATAGAATGTATTACAAGAAGAAGCTTGGAGCACAACACACAATACTGAATGTATTACTATAGAATGTACAAAGATAAGTAACCCATTAGGGCAATAGGTGTATATACAAGCCGGGGGAAAAAAACGTCTTAAAGAGGGAAAAAAGTGCCCCGGCGGTCCTAGTGTGTTCACACACATCACTACCTAAATACATCAACCAATCCCCCCTGGGAGTGATGCGGTGAACAAGGAGCTGTCACTCATGTATAAGGAAGTGCCAAGCTATGTGGAAATCACTCCACAAAAGGAAGTAATCCCAAAGCTTTGCGGAAAGCTTCAAACTTCTCCCTAGGCAGAGCCTTCATGAAAAGGTCTGCAATGTTCTCCTGTGTGGGCACATATGCCAAGCTCATCTCCCCAGCAAAGAACCTCTCCTTGACATAGTGATAATGCACCTCAATGTGCTTAGTACGGGCATGGGACACAGGGTTCCTCGCAACTACCAATGCCCTCTGACTGTCAGTGAAGATGGTGGTGGCAGAAGTCTGACCAACACCCAAATCAGCCATAAGGCATCTAGGCCACACACACTCAACTCTCCTTGTGAAAGTTGCCCTATACTCAGTCTCATAATTGGAAGTGGCCACAGTAGGCTGCTTCTTGCTCAACCAAGATATACATGAGCTACTAAGCATGAAGCAAAAGCCACTGGTGGACACACGAGTGTCATAGCAACTAGCCCAATCAAAGTCAGAAAAAGCATGCAAATCTGGCGGTAGTGATCCTCCCTTGGGATAAAACAACCCAAGTAGCCGAGTACCACTCAAGTAGCGAAAGATGTGCTTAACCGCCTGCCAATGCTTGACTCTTGGGCAATGCATAAACCTGCTCATCTATGAGATAGCAAACTGAATATCTGGCCGAGTAATGCACAAGTAAATCAAGCATCCAACAGCCTCCTGATAGAGAACAATATCAAATGCATCTCCAGCATCATGAAAACTCAATCGTAAACCTGTCTCCATAGGAGTGGCAATAGGCTTACAGTCTTCAAAGCCAAAACGTTGCAATAATGTGTCAATATATTTTGTTTTACACAAAGACACCATATCATATTTCTGCAGGCGTAGCAAAATAGCAAAATTTAGATGATCAAAGCGTGCATGCCAAAGCTTTGCATCAGATAGCTTGAGAATCATGAACTGCACATGCCAAATCATTCATAGGTCTTTCATAGTCTATGAGCTTATACAGCCCACGACATAAAATGCCAGAAGCAATAATAACATCACCATTTGACAGATCATGAACTGTACATCTGTCATCAACAAATTTCACAACCAAGCCAATCTTGGCTAATGCAGAAACTGATAACATATTCTTCTTGATCCCTGGCACAAATAAAGCATCTGACAAGGTGAAAGAACTACCATCAGTAGTAGTCAGAATGATCTTATCAACTCCCATAATAGGATAAGAGGAGTTGTTGGCGCATGTGAAAGTATTCCCTATAGGGGCAGGCTCAAGTGAAGAGAAGAAACTATGCTGCGAGGTAATATATTTGGTCGCCCCACTGTCAAAGTACGAAACATCTGAGTCCACTGCAGACATGCACTGCACATGAGAAGATGGGACAAAACTCCAAACATTAGTAAACACCCATTCTTCTTCCTCCACAAGATTAGCAGACTCTGTTTTTGGTGTAGAGGCTTCTGCAATAACCATTCTAGCCTCCTTTTTCTTTGCCTCTTTTGCAGCCAGTTTTGGACAGTTCTTTATGATATGATCATTCCCTTTACAGTACTTGCAAAACATTTTCTGATTTCTTCTCATCTTTATCCTGGTTCTTCGAATGTGCAGCATTTGCAGATTTCTGCTTACTAGTAGAAGAGCTCCATTTTCCTTTGCCCTTCTGACTAGACAGAAAAGCTTGATCTGCAACACGCATAATGGACCTGTTCTGCCTGGACTGATCTTCCTGCAACAGAATAGAGACTAACTCCTCAAATGACAAGGCATTTGGATTGCCTTTCATCATCAACCGAAGAGTAGAAGCAAAACTCTGATATGAATCAGGAAGACCATTCAGAACGGTCTGCACAAGTAAGCTATCTGGTATAACCTCATCAGCAGAACACAACTGTTCCTTCAAGTCTTTGATCTTTGTTAGGAATCTGTCCATAGAATCACCTTCATTCATGTGCTCACTCTCCAACTATTTTCGGAGGTAAGCAACACGAGCCTCATTCCTAGCTTGGTACAATGTGGTAAGTGTATCCCAAGCATCCTTAGTTGTTCTGCAAGAGCGAATATGAGGAATAATGGCACGTTTGATAGACAAAGCTATCAATGCATGTGCCTGGGCATCTCTGCCATCCCAACGAATCTGCTCTATAGTAGGTGCAGCAGAAACAACAGCACGAACAGGAATCTGCACAATATCATCTTCGACACCATCTTCATCAGCTCCAGCACCTATATTTGCAGTACCTATAGTTAGAGGTGTAACAGGACATCTTTCAACACCCTGCACAATGTTCCACAATCCTTTTGCAACCAATTCATGTCGCATCATATAAGCCCCTAATGGGTAGTTGGTACCATCCAACTTATCCTCAACAGCCAACATACGGAATACGTCACTACTTTAAGCCATGGCCGGTGACTAAAATACCTTGATGCAGAAAATTGACTGTATCTCAAAAAGTTGAACGGAACTGCCCATACGAGTTTTGCTAAACCTGTAGCAGACTTTGAGATGCTTATAGTGGCGAAAAGAAACAAGTATATACCTTTGGCACAAAAAGATGAAATAGCCTACACAAGCACTGTGATAGTGCATTCGGAGGCAAAAACGAGCTCAGATTGCGATTTCGGCACCACATAGCGAAGTTGTTTTGATCTCTGAAACACCTTGAGTATGCTCACCAAATTTCATGCGAATTTGAGACTACAAACGGAGGAGTGTCGATGGCGCCCTAGATGAAGCGACAACCTGCTCTGATACCAATTGTTGGAGTTAGAGGTCTGCGGAAGCACGCGAACAACACAAGGAAGAAGAATAAGCTTGGAGCACAACACACAATACTGAATGTATTACTAGAGAATATACAAAGATAAGTATCCCATTAGGGCAATAGGCATATATACAAGCCAAGGGAAAAAAACCTCCTAAAGAGGGAAAAAAGTGCCCCGGCGGTCCTAGTGTGTTCACACACATCACTACCTAAATATATCAACAATTGCTATGTTATGGCTACCTCTAGTCTTTTTTATGAGAATGAGCCTATTTCTTTTGATGAAGAACAAAATTCAAAAAAATTCGATGGTTGCTATGCAATCTGAATATGATGCTACTATGAAGAATGGTACCTGGACCTTATGTGATTTTCCTCCTAGCAAAAGGCCATTGGCACTAAATGGTTATACATGTTGAAGTGTAAGCATGATGTAACAATTGACATCTATAAAGCTAGGCTTGTTGCAAAATGTTATCTCAAGAGTGATGCATTGATTTTGATGATACCTTCACACCCACTTGCGGAATGACCATCGTTCATAGCATGTGTGAACTTGTAGTCCATCATGGTTGGAATGTATATCAGTTGTATAGTAAAATTTTAGTTCTGAATGGCAACTTACATGAAGATATGTATGTTTTTCAGCCCCATGATTTTGTACAAAAAGAGCTTGAAAACAAAGTGTACAAGTTGAAAAAGGTATTATATGGTTTGAAACAAGCACCATGTGCTTGTTATGAAAAGATACATGCCTACTTGATTGCACATGGTTTTGAGAACAATCCAGCTAAGAGCACCTTATATGTAAAGTGCACAAATGATGTACGTTTGATCATTGTTGACTATGTTGATGACATGATGCTCACTAGTCCTAATGAGAAGCATGTTAATGATTTTAAGATTGATTTGCATGCCTCTTTTGAGATGTCAGATTTGGGGCATTCGCGTCATTATTTGGCCATTCAAATTATGCAAATTGATGGGGGAATAGTTTTGTGTCAAATAAAATATTTTGACATATTATTGCAATATTTCGGCCTTGAAGAACTGAAAACCTATTGCCACTCCTGTGGAAACATTTTTACGATTGAGTCCTCATAATACGCAAGATGCATTTGATGTTGTTCCCTATCAATTCTTATTGGATGCTTGATTTACTTATGCATAACTTGGGTTGACATTCACGTTGTTGTCTATCACATGTGCAGGTTTATGCATTGCCCATTTTTCAAGCATTGGTAGGCGGTTAAGCACACCTTTTGCTACTTGAGTGGTACCTAACTATTGGATTGTTTTATCCCAAGAGGGGATCACTACTACCATAATTACATACTTTTTTTGACTCTAAATGTGCTAGTTACTATGACACTCATATGCTTGGTAGCTCAAGCATATCTTTGTTGAGCAAGAAGCAGCTATTGTGGCCATTTCTACTTGCGAGGCTGAGTATAGGGCACCTTTCATAGCGATGCTTGACTATGTATGGCTCAAATGCATTTTGTCTGATTTTGATGTTCGTCAGTCTTTTGCCACCACCGTCTTCAATGAAAATTAGAGAACATTGGCAATTGCGAGGAACCCTATGATCCATGATTGCACACGTCATATTGAGGTGCATTATCATTACGTCAAGTAGAGGTTCTCCAATGGAGAGATCAGTTTGGCATATGTGCCCACATAGGAGAACATTATAGGCCTTTTCACAAAGGCTCTGCTTTGAGAGAAATTTGAAGCTTTCCGCAAAGCTTTGGGCTTACTTCCTTTTGTGGATTTATCTCTTTCCACATAGCTTGACACTTCCTTATGCATGAGTGCCAGCTTCTTGTTCACCGCATCATTTCTAGGAGGATTTGTTGATATATTTTGGTACTGGTGTGTGTGAACACACTTAGGACCTTCATGGTACTTTTCTCCCTCTTTTGGAGGTTTTTTTCCCTCAATTTGTATTTACACCTATAACCTTAATGGGGTACTTATTCTTGTACATTCATTTGGTAATAGATGCAGTATTATGTGTTGTGCTTCAAGCTTCTTCTTCTTCTTCCTTGTGTTGCTCGCATGCTTTCGCAAACGTCAAAATCCAACAAAACTTGATAATCAATTCCCTTACATCTACTTATCATTCATTTATTACATCTGTCTTTCCATGGGAGATAGAGAAATTAAATATGAAGACGTTCATCTTTTATTAATTTAAGACAATAATCAACAAAAGAATCAATGGAGGATAATGATGAGGCTACAGTCTCTTCATCAAAAGGAAAGAAGAATAACAAGAAGAACATTATATCAAAGAACAAAGATGGTTCACAATCTAAGCATAAAAGTAAGTTTTCAACTTCCAAATCCACTTCCACATCTTCTTTTACTTATACATTGATTACTTGATCTACACCTAAGAGTCAGTCTACTTCATCCACATCTATACCCAGATAAAAATGGGAATTCTCCACTTACATAAAAAGCAAAGGCATCATATTGGAGAGTGCAGTAACAATGTTGAGGAGTGTTCAAAAGATAAATCTTCTTTGTAAGAGGATACTTTCACATGTGTCAATATAGAAAAGTTTATTTTGATCAAGTAGCATTGCATGCAATACCCCATAATCCTTGGATATTTGGCTCTAGAGCTACAAATCATATGATAGTTTTGGAATTAGAAGGTAAAAAATATCTTGCTCAAACTTAACATAAAGAGTGGGAGATGCTTCTAAGGTTTTAAAACCTATAGAAATAGGACACAAGTGTATCTTCTCATACCATTCTCTTGCTGCATGCTTTGAACCATAAAGTGCCTTAATCAATTTGCAAACAAGATGGTATTTTCCTTTGACCTTAAATCCTTGTGGTTGTTGTATGTAGAGATCCTCATATCGGTCACCAATATAATAAATGTTTTCTTGTTATTTAATTGATAGATACTTCTATCAAATTATGCACGTAAAGAAATAGCATCTTTGACTATGGTAATTCTACATGTAGGTGCAAAACTTTTATCATGGTCAATATCTTTTCTTCTATGCACAACCTTTAACTATTAACCTTACTTTCCACTTGTCAATATCACTATTGTCTTTTCTTTTGATTTTGAACATCTACTTAATACCAATAGCTTTCTTTTGTTTTGGTAACTCACAAAGCTTCCAAGTTTGATTATTATGGATAGAATTAGTTAACTTTTGCATTCTTCTCTTCCATATATAGTTATGCAATGCTTCTTCAACACTTCGTGGTTCATTTTGAACTAACGTAAGAGCCAGAAATATTAATAATACTTGCATAATTTAGTTGATCTACGTGATCTTTTTGTTTTTTGTTTTTCTTTATTCTCTCTCCAAACTTTTTTATGCCACTCTTACATAGTTCGTAAAAACCACATAGGTACTTCTTTGAAACTACAGATACTTCTCTTATTGCTTCTTGACTTCTAAGAGACTCCCCAACTTCTTAAAATAGCTTTTTTATCAAAGTTTAAGAAGGAATCGAAGATGGTGAAGGTTACAAAATTCAAATTCAGTTTGAGAAGAAGAAGATAGGGATTGAGGTTGAATATCCCCTATATGGCTGAATATAAGGATCCAAGTTTCTTTAAAAATCCTATATTTATGTTATTGTATAAAATTTATACTTTTTGAATCTTTATCATAAATCTATTTTCCATCAATATAAGCATTGTATGAGAGTAAAATTTTAGCTATATCTTGATTATACCATCTATAATCTTTACTTTCAACACCATCAGCCACAAAAATAGCTTTGCTTGCTTTCTCATCAAGTTTATCACAATTCTTTTTTTCTATGTGAATATATAGTGGAGAATAAAGAACCCTAAAATATTTTACATTGGATTTATTATTGTCATAAGTTTCATGAGGTGTAATAACCTTCAAAGCTTTTGTACATTTCGTATTAAGAATGTGGTTTGTTTATGAGTAGCATCAAACCAAAACTTGGGAGAAAGTTTCTTTGAAAATAATATGCTTTGTGCTATTTCTAGAAGTATACGATTTTTTCTCTCGGTAATGATATTTTTCTTTGGAGTGTATGAAATTTTGAGTTGAAGAACAATTCCTTTTGATTCCAACTAAGACTTACATCATTAGATGTATATTCGTCACGTCTATCACTTCTTTAAAATTTGGATTTTCTATTGACCTTCATTTTCAAGCACAACTAAAAATTTCTTCAATTTAGACTAAAAACAATTGACTTTAAATTTACACCAAAGCCTATTAATATCTCTTAAAGTTATCAATGAATGTGATATATATCTTTGATAATGAAGAGTTCTATGATAGGTCCAAACATATTTGGGTGAATAATGTGCAACTTTCTTAATGCTTAAATAAATCCATGTTTCTTTAATGACATTTTGATTTTTCTTTCAAACATTCTTCATATGAATGTACATCATCTGATAAAGTTAAAATGGGTCAGTTCTCAATCATACTTTATCATTCATTTTCAAAAGAGATGTATACTTGATGTCATCAGATCTTGTGTGTAGATAACATGGCTGATGTTCGACAGTACAAAAATCCCACTTCTATTTTCACCTTTTTAAAGACAATTCTCTTAATTAATAAAAAGGATATGACATAAATCTTTCTCAAAAGTAAATTTTTAATTATCTTTCAAGATGGAGAGCAAACTTTCCTTGATTTTTGGTACATAAAGAACATTAGAAATTTTGAAATTACCACCTACTTTTGACTCAAGTGTGGCTTCCTCCCACAGAAACAACATCCAAATCATGATCATTTCCAATAATCACTCTTCAATTTGAATACTCAATAAGAGAAAAAATTATAGTCCTCATTTACATTGATGGCATGATCATGACAAGTCCTAGAGACTCAATCCTTCAGTTTTTTTGAGTATGAGGTAAAGAATTTTTTTATGTTAGTGTGCATGATTATCTTAGCATTGAATTCATTCACATGGATAATTATGTATACATGATACAAAAAAAAAACACATAAAAACTACCTCAAAGTTTCAAAATGCACGATTCAAAACCTATGCAAAGCCCTATGGATGGTAATGCTTCTTTACAAGTAGAAGTAGATCTAAAATTTTTTGCTACTACTCTTTAGAGTCAAGCAATAGGTTTCTTGATATATGCTTGTAGTACACATCTAGATACATAGTTTGTGATTTCTCAAGTATCAAGGTTCATGCATAAATCTTCTGAAATTCATTAGAAAGGAATTCTATATTTTTCTAGATATTTCAATGCTAGAAAAAAGTTTGCTTTGATGGATACTTATAACATTTCATTCCATCATTTGCATTTAAATGCAAAGGGCTCAATATTTTCTTGCTTTTAATTCGAGCTCCATGCTGATATTCTTTCCCTTTTAGATTGTAGTGCTTCTCTCCAAGGGTGTCTATGGAGCTATAATCTGATCCATAGTATATGAGTGCTAGATTAACACTTTTTTATTTGTACTCATAGAATTTGATGCCAATTTGAGAATTCCTCCTATATCCTCCCCTCTTTTCATGAACCCCATGAGCTATCTGGTGAACTTGATGTGAAAGGAGTGGGTGGGTGAATCAAAGAGCGCACAATGCAAAGTCTAGTGCAATAAATATGGATGATATTCTATCTCATTCTTATGCTTTCAAAAAGAGGATAGATGATGGAGAGCTATCTAGTCTCTTCATGAATGTCTAACCAAGTGATGTGGATTTCAAATGGAAAAGATATATCCAAGTTTTGAAGAGAATATGAACTCGAGGCAAAGTACCTAATCGTTGGTTTGATAGCGATGATAGACCATGAGCTATGTGAGAAATTCGTTTAAGTGTTTAAATTCAATTTGTGTGATCAACTCATGGAAAGAAAACAAAGTACATGGGCTCATTACAAAGCAATGCTCCTCAAGGAGCTTCTAGAGGACATGGATAAAGTGATGTGTAAATCCTTCCTGAAGTAGGTTCATATGCCCAAGGGCCAATCCATTCTAGAGATCAAAAGAGAATTTAAGAAACAATTTTAAGATATGTTTGATCATGATAAGAGATGTATAAGGCATGAAAGAGTGTTATTGTTCAAAACAAAAATCAACAAAACTCAACAAGAAAACAAGACGAGACTTTCCTTACTCGGATAAAGTCATCACATATGATCGAACAAATTCTAAGAATCCAAGAAGCAAGACATGATACTAATCAACAGTTAAAGGTATATATACAAGGTTTGGAGGTGATCAAAAAGAGATTAGAGAAAAATTATATGAAGGAAATCCGGAAATTTTGTATGAAAATGAAGATCAAGATGCTTCCTTAAGTGGTGATCCCACACAAGACTTGGAGAACGATCCAATGTCAATTGATAATGATCCATGTTCCCAAACATACGATTCAAATACAATTTATGGCTTAGTAATTGATTTGAATGAAGAGACCTCAAGAGTATGATTTCTAGTCTAAGAAAATGTCAACAGATAATCCTTATGAGAGCAAAATGGATGTGAGCAATGCCACATTGTACATGCATATAAAGATGGAAATAAACGAACATACCCATAACAAGGAGAACATGCCAATGATGAGTCCTCTTTATAGGGACATGCATAACCAAGATTATAATATCTATTGGAGAAATTGCATTAAAAAATGCCAAGTCACATTTAGAAATGAAAGATGCTTTATAAAAGAACCCAAGGACGGATACAAAGACAATACTAAGAGGAAAGAATAAAGGAATGCTATTGATCATGTGGATTAAGACAAATTCTCCGCATACTATCTCTTTTGCTTATGAAAAGATTAAATTTACAAACATTGAGTTCTAACATAAGAAAATAGGCTCACATATACACATATACATATATACATATAAGATATGTACATACATACATGCATATATATATATATATATATATATATATATATATATATATATATATATATATATATATATATATATATATATATATATATATATATATATATATACATACACACACAAATACATACATACATACACACATATATACATACATACATACATATGTGCATGCATACGTTAATACATGCATACATGCAGGCGTACATGTAGACATTCATACATAGATACACACACACGCAGACACATATGTATGTAGTTGTATTTCGTATTGATATCATTGCCAAGACACATGTATGTATGCATACTTGAATTGTGTTTTGATATCATTTGGCAAGACTATAAACATTGTAATATAATAATGGGTGGAGAAAAAAACTAGGCTTTCATAAAATAAACCTTATGACAAGAATACAAGTGATCATACATCCATTAGTGCTGAAATACGGTAAACAATAAATTGTCCCGTTCACATAAAGCAAGTTCTTAAAGTTATCACAGCAAGGGCATGATGAGGCAAAAGGAGGCAGGAAAGGAAAATCGTATAGGAAAGCTCACATCACAGAATCTCAAGCCACATAATAAGGAGAGAAAATATATTAAAAGCTCTTGGAAAATTTAAAAACAAGTCGAAGAAGAAATACTTACTCGATGAAATGTCATTATTAAGCTCTGCATGGCATACCAGGTAACATCCAAGGGCCAGATAATGGTGATGACATGGAAAATTGTGCGTTTAGAAAGACCAAAAATAAGATTTAGTAAAGCATCAAAATGTGTTGAAGGGTCAGGTGTATTCTTTAAGCTTTGCAATAATCTAAATCTACAAAAAACCATTGGATTTGATTAAATTATTGATAAAGTAACTACACGTTTGATTGCAAAGACATAAGTTTCAATCCACTCAATTGGAAAGTTGATGATGTCTTTTTTCAGCATTATAGTGGATTAAGATTGAGTGAGTATTTTACCTTTTTTCTTTCTATTCGTTCCATTTTTCATCCATCATGAACTCTTTCTTATAGTTTAGAGACTTTTTCTCTTATATCTCCTTCTCCATTCTTTCAATACGTGATTGAGTGTAACTTTTATGTGGAAACTTGTAATAGAGGCCATAACATCAAGATCAAGGATCCATGTCGTGTGGTTATCAACATAAACCTCATGAATATTTTTGCATAATATATCATCAAATAATATACCTAAACTGATCCTTTGAAGGCCCCATCATATTTTTATACAAAATTCATTGTTTCACACATGACGTCAATGCAAAGTACCTTTAAATGGAATAACTTTTCTATCTTCATAATGACATATATAAATTCAAAATGGCTTTCGTAGATACTTACACTTATATTATTTTTTATTCAAACAAGAAAGCAAGCTCAACATACCTGCAATGTAACCCTTGACAGTAGCTTGAAAAAGAAAAACTGAAAATAGCACAACAATTCCTCCGAGCGCTTCACACGACACTATGTTTCCGTTCATGGATTCCCGTTTTTGCTTCGTAGGAGATTTCAAAGAGTGAGAATATTGGTACGACTAAAATAATAATTTTATAACCTTCTTTTTAGGGCTTTAAATGAATAATTTTGTACATTTTCTTCATGTAATTTATGTTCTCAGTTTTGTCCAGCAAAAGAAACATCCATAACATAGCAATCAATATCAATGAGGCAGTGCACTTGACTTCGCACATCTAAAACTATTAACACTCGACATATTAACAAGAAAAATATTATTTTAAGTCTTCAAATCACGATTTAACATTGATTTTCATCCTATTAATACTACGTTTTATGTACATAAACATTGAAATGTACTTGTCCACAAAGGTGTATGCATGTATGTGGGTCCATCCCTGCACAAGGGAGCCCAATCACTAAATTAAGCCATATCATGAGAGACTTTGTGATCATTCAACATATGAAGGTAGACAAACGCATTGATATCCGACATATAGTAGTAGTCTAATACTTCAATTCTCCTTGCATTAAAAGAATGGAGAGGTAAAGTAGTATTTCATAAGAGTAAGAAGAAAAAAAATCCTATACAAAAGAGATATTAAATACTTTCTCACTCATAAAGTATATGAATTTTAGTGTCCTACAAATACAAATATGTCAATGCCTCAAGAAAAAAAAGTCATATGGAAAACGAGTTTCTCATGCAAGTTCTTGCTGTACCGAAAAGGACTAGAGAGCTTACCCAAGATTTCACTATGCAGAAGAAAGAAATCGCACAAAATAGATGTATAACAACTTGCTGGGGCACATAACACATGAATCCATATTACACCTTCAATACGCTTCAGATGGGAGACATCAGGTTAATGATTAAGGATTCTGTTTTACACATAGAATAATAAACAAGTGCTAGCTAGAATAATAAACAAGCCCCAGCTAGAATAATAAACAACTCCCAATCAACGAAAGATGAAATATGCTGCACATAACCTTGAATATAGGAGGGAGGAGAAAAAAGTAATATTGTGTGTGTACATACACACAATATATATATATACACACACACACACACATATATATATATATATATATATATATATATATATATATATATATATATATATATATATATATATATATGGATGGAGCTACTTCATTACTAGGATATATCCAGACACTTAGTTCATACATATATGTGTATTTCACCAGTTTCTACTGAACTCATGCAGAAACAAAACTCAATGCATCTCGGTAGATAGAGAGAGAGAGAGAGATAGAGACAGAGAGAGAGAGTTCTCTTCAAATCACAATGACATTAATCAGTTAAGGGGGGCCTGATACACTTCACTCAGTTATGGATGTGGCGGGGAAGTCAATGCATCAACATATACGACAACTCTGCTCTATCAAATTCGTCATTCAATAATGTCAAAATGGACCGAACAGGATAGAGACTCTGAAAATCATATCTCACAATGCATATATGAAGAGTACCGGCCAGCACTTTGCAATCCTATTGTGAGTTTCGATTGGATTCAACATACAGCACGCGAAGTGATGTCGCATCGACGATCGGAAGCTCACGATGCTTTCAAAGCAGGCTTACGAAAGCCTGTATGGCTAGATGCTGAAGAATGGGAATCGATTCAGGATGAGCATCAACATACTCCTGATCGGTATCGTCAACAGAGAGATGCGGCGGCCACACGTTTAGATACGGTAGGAACGTCGCATTTAGGTAGCGGCGGATACGAGAGTATGCGCTACCAATTTGTAAGTATGATGTTAATTATTGAAGTTGTTTGTGTTAAGTATATTATGTATATTCATCTAACATTTTACATATTACTATAGGAGTTGGCAGGGGGTCGTCCTCCAACGCGAACTGAAGAATCATATGGATATCGACATGGACTTGCTGCACTGTTACAAGACTTAGAGGGACGGGGTGCAATCATCTCATGGGAGAATATTCTTGATTAGGTAAAGTTATATCTTGGTTTCGTGTTTCTAGTTGTTGTTTATAAATGTCATATTAATTGGTCTTATTTTATACATATGTTTTGTTGCAGGATTGTAGGTGTAAATATTTTGATCAATGCCATAATTTTGTATCACACTCGCATACAACAATGATGAACCATAATTTTGTATTCGATTCCTATATGGAAGTGTTTTGTCACATTGCCATAATTTTGTATTACACTCCTATGTGGCAATGATGTACCATAATTTTGTATTCGATTCCTATATGGAAGTGCTTTGCCACACTTTTGTACATTTTTCATTTATGGAATATACGACTTTCTGTACATGAATCATTGTTCATTTTTGCTCATATAAGTTTATGTTTTGGTTGCCATGAGAGTACATAACACATGTACTTAGTTAGGCAGAGTGTATTGTCTTTTGCTAAACAACATCATGCTGTAGCAAAAGACAACACACTCTGCCCAAAAAAAATTGTGCAGGTATGGTCGTCGGTATATGCGTCGGTAGCTCCAGTATGGTCATCGGTATATGCACCAGTATGCCAGCACAGACGTCGATATAAGCGTCGGAATTTCCAACGCTTATACCGACGACTATACGGGTGCCATACCAACGATTACTTTCCGACGCCTATACCGACTGCAACACCGACGTCGTGAAGAAATCACGCCCGTTCAATTTCCTCGGTAGCAGCGTCGGTATACCCTCGATGTGTTGTAGTGCAATCATGATTGAGTGTATAACTTTTATGTGGAAACTTGTAGTAGAGGCCATAACATCAAGATCAAGGATCCATATCGTGTGGTTATCAACATAAACCTCATGAATACTTTTGCATAATATATCATCAAATAATATACCTAAACTGATCCTTTGAAGGCCCCATCATATTTTTATACAAAATTCATTGTTTCACACATGACGTCAATGCAAAGTACCTTCAAATCGAATAACTTTTCTATCTTCATAATGACATATATAAATTCAAAATGGCTTTCGTAGATACTTAAAATTATATTATTTTTTATTCAAACAAGAAAGCAAGCTCAAGATACCTGCAATGTAACCCTTTAGAGTACCTTCAAAAAGAAAAACTGAAAATAGCACAACAATTCTTCCGAGCGCTTCACACGACACTATGTTTCCGTTCATAGATTCCCGTTTTTGCTTCGTAGGAGATTTCAAAGAGTGAGAATATTGCTACGACTAAAATAATAATTTTATACCTTCTTTTTAGGGCTTTAAATTAATAATTTTGTAGATTTTCTTCATGTAATTTATGTTCTCATTTTTGGCCAGCAAAAGAAGCATCCATAACATAGCAATCAATATCAATGAGGGCAGTGCACTTGACTTGGCATATCTAAAACTATTAACACTCGACATATTAACAAGAAAAATGTTATTTTAAGTCTTCAAATCACGATTTAACATTGATTTTCATCCTATTAATACTACGTTTTATGTACATAAACATTGAAATGTACTCGTCCACAAAGGTGTATGCATGTATGTGGGTCCATCCGTGCACAAGGGAGCCCAATCACTAAATTAAGCCATATCATGAGAAACTTTGTGATCATTCAATATAACTTTATGATCATTCAACATGCTATATGCACATGGATTTGTGGGTGATCATGCAGCAAATTGTCATTGTACGAGTTAAATTTTTCAAGCTTTTAAAACATGGTACATATTCCAAGGTGTTCATGCGAAACCATATTTACTTCATTTTAAGTAGGGGACCAATTTAGAAGAATGGGCATAGTGGTGGATTTAACTTCATCATCAACACTAAATATTGATTGCTTCCTTGATAGCAATGTGAAAGTGAAATCAACATCCCACATCAGTCATTCATTCATATGAAGGTAGACAAACGCATTGATATCCGACATATAGTAGTAGTTTAATACTTGAATTCTCCTTGCATTAAAAGAATGGAGAGGTAAAGTAGTATTTCATAACAGTAAGAAAAAAACAATCCTCCACAAAACAGATAGTAAATACTTTCTCAGTCATAAAGGATATGAATTTCAGTGTCCTACAAATACAAATATGTCAATGCCTACAAGAGAAAGAAGTCATATGGAAAACGAGTTTCCTATGCAAGTTCTTGCTGTACCGAAAAGGACTAGAGAGCTTAGCTAAGATTTCACTATGCAGAAGAAAGAAATCGCACAAAATCGATTTATAATAACTTGCTCGGCCACATAACACATGAATCCATATTACACCTTCAATACGCTTCAGATGGGAGACATCAGGTTAAGGATTAAGGATTCTGTTATACACACAGAATAATACACAAGTCCCAGCTAGAATAATAAACAAGCCCTAGCTAGAATAATAAACAAGTCCCAACTAACGAAAGACGAAATATGCTGCACATAACCTTGAACATAGGAGGGAGGAGAAAAAAGTAATGTTGTGTGTGTACATACACACACACAATATATATATATATATATATATATATATATATATATATATATATATATATATATATATATATATATATATATATATATATATATATATATATAGTTCATTACTACGATATATCCAGACACTTAATTCAGACATATATGTGTATTTCACCAATTTCTACTGAACTCATGCAGAAAAAAAACGCAATGCATCTCGGTAGATAGAGAGAGCGAGAGAGACAGAGACAGAGAGAGAGTTTTCTTCAAATCACAATGACGTTAATCAGTTAAGGGGGGCCTGATACACTTCACCCAGAAAGAAAATCTGTCTGCAGTCTGAAAGCTCTACATATAGCGGGAACGAGGAAACAGAAATTGAGTATATGAGAAGCATGGGATATTAGAGACCTGCAAGCCTCTGCAAATTGTGCGCTCACCAGAGCGAGTGGGAGAGGACCGGCACAAGGATATCTGCGACTGTAGTTTATTCCCTGAAAGAGTAGGGCATTGGGAAACAGTGTGCACTGCCCCATTCCCGGTACGTCCACCTCCTGTCCTCGCAGCTGATCATTCCTTGATTCCACCTCCTGTCCTCGCAGCTGGCCACGACGTTGAACGCCTCACATGGACAGTTATTTCGAACACCGAAGCGGCAGATTGATGTCGTAACGTAGTCATTCGTCAGCGTCAGATCGTTGAGCCCGGACTTCCTTGATTTCTTACCTGCAGAGCACATCGCTGAGCTCATGCTTAACGCTGCCATAGTCTCTGCGGTGCCCTGACACTCACAGTTCTCTCTACGTCACAAGAAGACTGGTGTCAAACAAACAAACAGGCTCAAGAGAAACACGCTCGCCTTCAACCACACGCTCGCCTTATTTTCCTTAAACATGAGGAATACATTCGGACGGCGCCCTCAAGCTCTCGGTCGGAAAACTTCTCTCTCTCTCTCTCTCTCCCTCCCCCCGACATTGTTAAGGTTAAAAATCCCATGGATTTGGCACGACAATATTATCTCTAGAAATGTCAATTTCGTAAAACAATATGAGCCGACACAAGCATGTAACTCACCTATAGCACATGACCTCATTTTTACTCAACTCTATTAGGTGGATCAAGCCTAGGGCCAAATGCACAAGACTTTTAACCTTGCAAACCAAGACGTAGGCTAGGTGAACAAGACTATGAACCATGGAAGCCAAACTAGAGCTACAAAAGGATCGGATTCAACTCCACTACGTGGAGCGAACCTTGGGGCAAGTGAAATAGATCTGTAACCTTGTAAACCAAACCTTAGGCAAAGTCAACAAGATTGTTAACCATCCAAAACAAACCTTAAGCTAGGTACACATAGAAGAGGAACAAGCAAGATTGTGTGTGAGCAAGGCTACTCCAAATTTTTGGGCCATGATTGGATGGAAAGATTGATTATCTAGCTAGTCTTGTAAGGGATTCTCAGAGGTTCTATAGGTTAGCGTTTGGAGCTATTTCTATGGATTATAACTAGCATTGGACATCTCATGAGACATAACATGCGATAGAAAGTAGTAATCCACCACATGCTAGAGGGATTACAAATATACGATTTGTAGCCTTTTTCTCATCATCTCTTGGCAACCACTTGCAAGAATTCCAAAATTTCCAAACCATTTCTATCCTAGCTCTTAGTTTAGAGAAAGATAAAGTAATCAAGGGACTTGTCATGATGTGGATCCCATGCTCTTTCATTGAAAAGTAGAGAAGGTTAAGGAAGGGAGAAGTTTAAGAGTTTAGATCTAGACCCACTTTCTTTCATTGTAGCACTCATTCCATAAGGCAAAATATAGTCATCATGTTAAATTATCATAGATATGCATATGAGAATTTCATAATCTGAGTAGAACTCATTCTTGACATTTAATCATTAATATATCATTTGGATAAGAGTTAGTCCTCCACCATTGAACTCAAATACAATCAATCCTCAACTTTCTCTATCAAAATATGCATGGTATAATATTGACATGTGGATTCAAGGTCATGTCTTGCTTATTGGTTTGTTAGAATTCCTTCTATCCTATGCGATGAGATTATCAAAGTAGGGAAAGTTTCGTCCTCTTTTCTTGTTGGGTTTTGTTGATTTTTTTTTTGTTTTATGTTTGTTGTTTGTTTGGTTTGAATTTTATCAGCTTTCACCTATTCCTTTGCTCCTCCCATATTTGGGGTTTGTGCATATATAGCACTTAAGGATGTAATCATTGCAAAGATAGCTATGGCCTCTTAGAACCTTGGAACCTTAGAGGTCACATCGATTGCCTTTGTAGTATTTTCTCGATAAACCTCCTCATGAGTATGTATGTGTACTCCATGCACAATTGATTTTTGGAATACTTTATGAACATGGGAAATATCCAAAATTGTTTAAATCCATGGAGTTTGTATGTCTCTATCATCTGCATGAAGATTTTCCTTCTTACTGCTCAGAAAGCTTTCCATTGTTTCCCGCTTCTTGAAGCATCCCCTCAAAGCATCATGGATGAACATACAAACCTCTTTGAGTCTATTTCGAATCCATTTCTTGCCAGAGTAGAATTCATTCCTCTCGAGCTTTAGCATTTATTGTTCATAAAAACAACACTCTTCCATGCCTTCTACATTTCTTATCATGATCAACAATGTCTTCGAATTGTTTCTCACCCTCATTTGATCTCTAGAATGGATTGACCCTTGTGCATACCAACCCACTTTAGGAAGGACTTACACATCACTTTATCCAAGTCCTCTAGAAGCTCCTTGAGGAGCGTTCCTTTGTACTAAGCCCATATGGTTTGTTTTCTTTGCATGAGTTGATTGCACAAACCGAATTTAGACACGTAAAAAAAGTTCTCACATAGATCTTGTTCTATCATCACTATCAAACCAACGATTAGGTACTTCACCTCGAGTTCATATTCTTTTCAAAACTTGGATATATCTTTTCTGTTGGAAAATCCACATCGGTTGAATAGACATTCATGAAGAGACTGGATAGCTCTCTATCATCTATCCTGTTTTTGAAAGCATAAGAATGAGATAGAAGATCATCCATATTTATTCCACTAGACTTTGCATCGTCCACTCTATGATTCACCCACCCCCTCATTTCACGTCACGTTCGCTAGGTATGTCATGGGGTTCATGAAAACAAGGGAGGATATAGTACAGAGGCTCAAATTGGCATCAAATTCTAGGAGAAAAAGTAAAAAAGAGTGAATCTAGCACTCATATACTATGGATTAGATTATAAATCCATTTATACCCTCACAGATAAGCACTACAATCTAAATGGAAAAGAATATCAGCATGGAGCTCCAATTAAGAGCAAGAAAGTATTGAGCCCTTTGCACTTAAATGCAAATGATGGAAAGAAATGTTATAGATATCCATCAAAGTCTTATTAGGTATCAAAACATGTCAAGTATTCAAGATCTTCTCAAAGAAGATATGATTTCCTATCTTATAGATATCCATCAAAGTCTTATTAGGTATCAAAACATGTCAAGTATTCAAGATCTTCTCAAAGAAGATATGATTTGCTAGATGACGATTTCAACACTAATTTGGATCCAAAACCCTAAATTATAGAAAAAGCTAAGGATACATACTTTTGGAAACCCGAAATATAGAACCCCAAGTCCTCTTGGTCCAAGGCTTCCACACATCAACCAAGACACAAACCACAAAAATGCAAGGTGGCTCCAATTGGTGGCAAACCCACGATCAAACATGGATTGTTAAGCCACTTTCATCCTCCACAATGGTACCATTGATATCCAACACTCCAAAATTCCCACTACAACATGATTGTCTATCATCTCTAAAGAAGTTGCAATGGAGTAGGACAATCCTCTCCATGTAGAAATTGCAGGCTAACTAAACAACCATGATGTTCATATTATCCTCCCTTCAAGTGTGCATCATGTTTCATGGCCTTGCATCAGACATCTTGGTGATTTCCCATCGACAAGAGTGACACACTGTAATGTGAGCTCAAAATCACTTATATACTTTGGTTTTCATTAACTAATCTCTTCTTTCAAGTAATTGATCATCAAGTTTCTTATAAAGCATTCAAAGGTCCAAGATCAAGGCATTCACTGTGTTGTCTTGGACTTGCTGTGGATAAGTGGAATGAGGCTCTCGTTTTGCTGCGTCAACCAGATTCAAATATAGGATGACTATCTTGGTTAGAAAATGCACACAATTGGTAGGATACCTAGGCCGGGAAGGAAAGGCAAATACATTTCTTTTCATCGAGTAATTGATTTGGATGAGTTATGGCCTATCAAGGGTCCATTCATGCATAGTCAAAAAATCTTCTTCAATGTGTCCTTGATGATGCTAGTGTTGTACATGTCCAGTTTTCATATCATAAAAACCTTGATGCGGTTCATGGTTATTATCCAAGAATGCCTAGCTAGCTAAGAAATATGAATTAGACTATTTTTCCTATTTTTGTTCTATAGGGACTCAAAAACCCCAAGGTGCCTCAATACCCACACTTCCCCATTACTGAAAACATGTAGATCATCTCTCAGGGATGAGAGGTGCTAGAAGAGGGAGAATGTTGAAGATAAAGACTCATTGAAGTGGATTGTGATGATAAAATAGAGAGAATATGGTCACTTTTGTGAAGAACCAAAGCAAGAAGCATGGTGGATGCACTCAAGTAAAGTAAGGACTGTTAGGGAACCCAAATTCTTCATTTTCTCAAGCAAAGTACGGACTGTTAGGGACTGTAAAATCTAATCTCTTTCTTAAATTTTTAGAGGCATTTTCTCATAATTAGATCCATATTTTTGCATGTTGAGGAGTGATCAAGCTTGGGGATTGATTTGCTAACCATCTAGGATTTTATAGTATCCTTCTACACCTAAATTTTAACTAGGTTGGAGATAAGAGTTTTAAGAGGGTCACTTTTTAAACTTGCCTATAAAATTCAACTAACACTCATTCATGAGTTCTTCTTTTTCGTTCTTCATTTTAATCAAGTGTGAGTTTCTTGGCAGCTCTTTTGTCTTATTCATGGGTGAGGCTTTCTTGCATATGCATGTGTGTGTATGCATATGTGCGAGATTCCTCATGTGTGTGTGCTTGACTCTTAATGTGGTGAAGGTCTTCACGTCACTGACTTATCTCTCAGTTTGACAATTCATGGGCAATTATGTATTGCTTGGTGTTGCTTTGTATTTGTGTCATCTAGTGCATCTACATTCAAACACAATATCTCTACACAAATGTCACATAATCCTAGTAGGAGATGGTTGAACCATGCCTTAAGAGAGAGGATTAGGAAGTAATCCTCAACCATGGCTTTTGGGGCAAGTGGTTATCCCATCCGGCTCCTCACCGAGAGGTTGTTAGTTCAATTCCCAACATTGGTATCAGATCCTAGTTGCAAAATTGGGCAACACAGAGAATGGCACCTCATTTGTGGGCACTTCGAAAAAGTGCTATCGATGGTGAGTGTGAAATTGGTCTTAGATGAAGGCACATGGGCATTTGGGCACCTGCAAAGGGTGGGATAGGTCCAAATTTAGTGCATGCACTGGACTTTAAGGTTGGTGGAAGCATTCATGCACGAAAAGTGGGTCCAACAAAATCTAAAGGGTCCACAAATGAGCATTGAGGATAATGCTCAGTCTAAGGGGAATTATAGTTTGGACAACATGACTTTGTATACAAGACCAAGGTGCCAGTCATGATAGATGACTTCGCCACTCATAACTTTATAAACTATGCTGTGATCAAAAAGCTAAAGATTCCCCAACAACCTAGTGCACATAAATACATAGTATCTATGATGCAAGGGGAAGATAAGAGGATATGGGATACTATGGTATCCAATTTGGAAGTCAAGATGCAGGACTATACAAACCATATGAACTTCCAAATTATGAATATGGAGAGGACGGATCTTGTGTTAGGAAGAGAGTGTCTATGGGGGTTGGGAGACATACTTAAACGTAGCTATCAAAACAACACACTTGAGTTTGAAAGAAATGGAAGTAAATTTTGTATACAGGGAGAGAGAGATATACCTAGTGCACCTCTCATTTCATCTTTAGAGTTGTATAATCTTTGTCATTTCCAGCATGTACAAGAGATCTTTTTATTGTATAGTGAGGACTTTGAGCATTGTACAAACATTTCATATGATGTATATTTTCATGCTAGGAATGTAAATATGGACAGGACTTTATATTATTCTTTCTTGCAAGAATGTGTGGTTAAAAGTTTTAAAGATCTTATGTTTGAGTTTAGAGATGTTTTTCCCACTAACCTACCTAGAGGTCTACCACCTGAGAGAGTGGACATTGACCATGCTATTGAAGTAGTTACTAACACTAAGCTTATAAAAAAGTTAGGGAAAGAACGATCAATTAGTTTTCTTTAAGATTACTATATTTTCTTTGTATTGTACATATCAAGTTGATTCTAACCAAATTAATAAGTCTTCATCATCCTCTA
The DNA here is from genome assembly GCA_020310875.1 of Ceratopteris richardii. NCBI lineage: Eukaryota > Viridiplantae > Streptophyta > Polypodiopsida > Polypodiales > Pteridaceae > Ceratopteris > Ceratopteris richardii. The sequence goes on from MU260077.1 coordinate 494,376, forward strand.
AAAGTACCAAAACTATCTAGAAGGTCATAAATTATCTACACAGGTTTCACTTAGAAAAAAAATTATCTAAATAAACTACAAGAACCAAGATATTCTCTACACCTATGTTGATAATGAAATATATTCATGGATACTTCCCACATTCGAAGGTTAACATGGAGAATTGTTCCATAAAATATATGAAAGATAGTGGAAATATTTGGAGACCTTAAATAAAAGAAAGGGGTCATGGAAGCTAATTGAGATAGCAACTAGGTAGTAGAGAAAAAATTACAGAAAATTAAGTATCAAAGAGGAGCATTCCAAAGCAACACATGGAAATAAAATAACCTATTTCCAAGATTTGAGTCTAAAGAGGTAAGATCATATATTATGTAAATTTCAAGCTTCTAGAGGAATTAAGAAGTCCCTAGAGAAAGCTAGAAGAGATCATGGTTGAATTTTGGCCTCATATTGAAATGTTAACAAAAACAATTATCAACCTTAAAAATCTAGGGTTCCAAGCTTCGGGTCAGATATAAGGTAAAATAAGAGAAAAATAAATTTATGATGAGTTAAGATCTTCTAGGGAATAGAATGAAAAGATATAAAAGAGTTGTTTTCATTTTTCCTTGACACATAAGCATAGCATGATTGGATAGATCCAAGAATTAAATGCTTCAATAAGGTGTGGGAAGATTTAGAGACGATACTCAATTTTTCCACCAAAGATAAAAAAATTCACTCGATGAAAGTTTGAAAATTGATTATGAACTAATAACATATGCCTTGCAGTTTTAAGAAAGATGGTGCGTACAAAACAGTCACATCCTCAATATGTAAATGTGATAACTTACCATATTTTTTAAAAAATAGTTGCATTAATGTGATCAAGGAAATTAATACAAGTTATGCATAAGAAAAGAGCAATGAAGTCCATGAACTCTATGTGGCAAATTCGAGAGGAAGAGGTGAAGGAGGTGTATAAACAATGGGTAGAGGAATAATCGGCCAAGCTCAAGGTCAAAAATCCACTCAATGACAATTAAATGGACTTAAAACTCAAAGAGCAAGAACCAATAATAGAGTAGGAGGTTGCAAAGGAATACAAAGAGACCGTGTGTAGAAGAATGCTACATATATGGGAAGAATGGACATTATGCAAAGGATTGGGGAAAATGTGATAATCAACGAAATCAAGGCTTCAAAGCTCAAAGTAATCATGAAAAAACTTCATCAAGTGTAGGTCATAGTACATTTCTTGCAATTATGCATAATCATGGTGAAAAGATAAGCAAGGACAATGTATGGTACATAGATAGTGGATGTAGCAATCACATAAGTTGTTATAAGGATTATATCAATGATTTCCACTTACCAAGCAGACAAGGACATGTTCCATCCGGTAATAAAACACCATAGAAAATTGCTCAATCAGGATATGGGATGTTGTATGGCACATAAATAGCAAGGTGTTTGAGAGATGTGTTGCATGCACCAACTATAACCAAGATTATAATATCTATTGGAGAAATTGCATTAAAAAATGCCAAGTCACATTTAGAAATGAAACATGCTTTATAAAAGAACCCAAGGACGGATACAAAGACAATAGCAAGAGGAAAGAATAAAGGAATGCTACTGATCATGTGGATTAAGAAAAGTTCTCCGCATACTATCTATTTTGCTTATGAAAAGATTAAATTTACAAACATTGAGTTCTTACATAAGAAAATAAGCTCAGATATACACATATACATAAATACATATAAGATATGTACATACATACATGCATATATATATACATACACACAAAAATACATACATACGTACATACATACATGCATACACACATATATACATACATGCATATGTACATGCATACATTAATACATGCATACATGCATGCGTACATGTAGACATCTTGGTACGTAGATCGTACATATTGTAGCACTCTTTTATTTTTCTATGTTTTTTCTTTACTAATATGTTCTTTGTTTGGTTTTGCAAGAGATTTTGGGATCAAATCTTTGGAAATTCGACAAAGAAGAACTTCAAGTGGATTTTGACGACCGTGATTCAAACAATTCTCTCTCTCTCTCTCTCTCTCTCTCTTTCCCTCTCTTTCTCTCTCTCTCTCTCTCTTTCCCTCTCTTTCTCTCTCTCTCTCTCTAAACACACCTCTATTTTTATAGATCTGACACTTTGGTAAGTAGATCACACATATTGTATCACTCTGTTTTCTTTCTTTATGTTTTTGCTTTTCTAATATCTTCTCTATTTAGTTTTGCAAGAGATTTTTGAGCTCAAATCTTTGGAAATTCAACGAAGGAGAACTTCAAGTGGATTTTGAAAACTTTGATTCAGAAATTATATCAATGTAAGTAAAACATATATCACTCGTTTATCTTTCTTTATATTTTTGTTTTCTAATATCTTCTCTCTTTATTTTTGTTTGAGAGAGAGAGAGAGAGCGAGAGAGAGAGAGAGAGAGGGATATGCATATGCATACATGCATGCATATGCATATGCATACATGCATGCATGCATATGCATGCATGCATATGCATATGCATACATGCATGCATGCATATGCATGCATGCATGCATATGCATACATGCATATGCATACATGCATGCATACATGCATGCATGCATGCATGCATATGCATACATGAATGCATATGCATACATGCACGCATATGCATACATACATGCATGCATATGCATACATACATGCATGCATATGCATACATACATGCATGCATGTATACACATACATGCATGCATGCCTACGCATACATGCATGCATGCATACGCATTCATGCATGCATGCATAGACATACATGCATACATGCATGCATATGATGCATATGCATACATGCATGCATGCATATGCATACATGCATGAGGGATATGCATATGCATACATGCATGCATATGCATACATACATGCATGCATGCATATGCACATATACATGCATGCATATATACATATGCATATATACATACATGCATGCATGCATATGCATATATACATACATGCATACATGAATTTTTATATGCATACATACATACATACATGCATGCATGCATATGCATATATACATGCATGCATATATACATACATGCATACATGCATATGCATATATACATACATGCATACATGAATTTTTATATTTTTGTATGCATACATGAATTTTTATATTTTTTTACGCATACATGCATGCATGCATACGCATACATGCATGCATGCATACGCATACATGCATGCATTTGCATACATGCATGCATATGCATACATGCATGCATATGCATACATGCATGCATGCATATGCATATGCATACATGCATGCATGCATATGCATATGCATATATACATGCATGCATGCATATGCATATATACATGCATGCATGCATGCATTTTTATATGCATACATGCATATGCATGCATACATGCATGCATATGCATATGCATGCATATGCATATGAATGCATACATGTATGCATATATACATATCCATATATACATACATGCATGCATGCATATGCATATATACATACATGCATGCATATGCATACATACATATATGCATGCATGCATATGCATACATACATATATGTATGCATGCATGCATATGCATACATGAATTTTTATATGCATGCATGCATGCATGCATGAGGGATATGCATGCATGAGGGATATGCATATGTATATGTATGTATGTATACAAGCAAGCATATGCATACATGAATTTTTATATGCATGCATGCATGCATGCATGCATATGCATATGCATACATGCATGCATATGCATATGCATACATGCATGCATATGCATATGCATACATGCATGCATATGCATACATGCATGCATATGCATACATGAATGCATATGCATACTGTTGGAGCAAGTCTATAACAAGCCTAAGTATTGGCTTGAGTCTCACAAAGTCTTAGAAGAAGCTTCAAAATGAAACTATTTAAAGTTCACTTGTGAACTACCTCTTGTAATTTTTGAAGAGTTTACTTAATGTAAAAGTGAAAGAATCTTAAGTGGTTGAGTCCACTTGATCAAGAATGGAAAGAGGAGCCACGAATTCGTGTTTTGTGGTAGGTAGAGAATCAAATCAATCATTGATTGATTGGAGAGTGATTGAGGGAAGTTAGGCTCCCAAACTCAACTATAAATAGATGGCAGATTTAGTCGTGGTTAGAGAGACCTATGTGAAGACCTCCAAGAGCTGAGCTTTATGCCATATCAAGGTGTGATTACAAGGCACACATATGTATCAGTAAGTCATTGTATTGTATAAGCAATATACTTTCATTTTCATGATTATTTGGGTTCATATTTCCATGTTCTTGTGAAGTGTACTACTCACTGCCATTACTCTCAGTTTTCGCAGTCAGTTTGCAGAGATGGTCTCTCTAAGCTGGGTGCATAATTTTCAGTTATTTAACATGTTTAAGTTAGCTCCTTAAGTCTACTAGATGCTCATAAAGTTTCATTTCATTTGAATGTTTCAATCTTCAGTTGTGTGCATTTGAAGTGAACCCTGTCTGTCATTTTCACTTCTCTGTAAGGTACCCGACTTTTTTACTCATCTTGTCAGAGCCATTTCTCAGTGGTTACTTACTTAAATTCCATGATTTAAAGCTTGTTCGATTCAGCTTACTCTTTAGTATAACTATAAAAATTTTCATAATCATTATATTTTTAAATCTTGATTTATGTTTATTTTTCTGTTCACTGGTCTCAAATTGTAGCAGCCCGTGAAAATCGGGATGATGTCATCACTTGTTAAAACTCATTCTCAGTGTGTGGTTTATTATTTTTGATGAGATTACTCTTGAAAGTTAGCTCTTTAAGCTACCTAGACTTCCCCAAGAGGAATTAAGCTAATTGCTGCTGTGCTCAGAGAATTATGTAAAACACTGGACAGGTGTATGAACCAAGAATAGCAAGTTGTCACCTCTGAGCTAACTCCAACTTATCTGTTTTGATCTATCCTTTTGAGAGTGATCTTCCAAGGTACATAGGGTGTCTAATACCTCCATTGGCAAGCTAAGAGGGCCCACCATATACTCCTGGAGTTCATTTGGCTGGTGTAGATCAAGGATTTTGCAACACCTCTTCATCTTCAAGCACATACCTATCCATCTCTTCATAGTGGTATCAGAGCAAGGTTGGACAACATGGAAGATGCATTTCCTTCATCAATTGAAAAATTGGATAGAGGTAATTATTGAACTTGGTCATTAAGAATGGAAGCTTATCTCCAAGGTAGAAGTTTATATGGTTATGTGGCTGGAGATGAAGTTACGCCAAGTTTTAGGAACAAAAGTCAACCAACAAAAGAAGAGCAAGAAAGAATGAGCGCATGGTGCTCCAAGGATGCACTTGCAAGGTCTTATCTCCCCAACTCTATCTCAGATTTTTTGTTGCCTCACATTAGGAGTTGTAAGACATCTCAGGAAGTCTGGGATGCACTTGAAGCTTTCTTTTCTTCAAGTACCAAAGCTAGGAAGCATCAACTATGGCTAGATTTCACAGCTCTCAAGAAGGCTCCCAAACAAAATGTGAGTGATTTTGTCACAAAGCTCAAGGACATAGAAGATCAGTTGGGAAGCATTGGAGAGGTAATAGATGAAGAGCAAATTGTAAGGCAGGTCATCAATGGCTTGAAGGCAGATGACAAGTGGGAAGCATTCACCACAGCTATGGATTTGTACATGGACATGCATGTACCTGATTTCAATACACTCATTGGACAACTACTTACTCAAGAGGCAAAGCTTATCAAAAATGGAGAAAGCTCTAAAGGTAATCAATCTTCAGCTTTATACACTAATAAAAGCAAGTCCAAAGATAACAAAGGAAAGGCAAAGAAAGTGGATGATGAAGCAGGTACATATCAAGCTAACTATGCAAGTAGAGGAAGACATGGCAGAGGTAGAGGAAGAGGAGGTAGACAAGGCAGGGGGAGATCCCAAGGCTCCAACTCATGTTCTATTTGTGGACTAACTAATTGTACAACTGAAAATTGCTTTACGAGTTCCAGGAATCAAAGAGGCAGAGGATACAATAGAGGAAGTTATGGCTACTCAAGAGGAAGGTTCAACAATTATCATGGCAACTACAACAACTACAATCATTCAAACTATCAAGGAGGCTACAAAGGAAGGAGAGACTACAATAACTACACAGAAGACTCAAACAAAGAGGATTCATTATTGATCATGAACATGGCTATGCCACAAGGTAAATCTGATGAGCATGTTTTCTACATAGATTCAGGTTGTTCAAATCATGTGGCAGGAAATGTGGCACTCCTATCAGATTTAGAAGATCCAAGGAATAAGCATGAGGTACAAACAGGAGATGACACAAGACATCCTGTGGAGACAAATCACCTGATGGAAACATCAACCTACTCAGTAAGGTACTCTATGTGTTAGATTTATTTAGACCTCCATGGTCTACCATTGGTCTACGTGCATTTGGTCGAGGACCCTAGCCAGGGTCAAGGACCAAATGTAGGTAGACCAATGGTAGACCATGGAGGTCTAAATAAATCTAACACTATGTCCCTACCATTACAAAGAATTTGATAAGTGTTGGGCAGATAGTAGAGAAAGGGTTGCAAGTCAGGTTCACAAAGGCCGGAGCATTTGTTGAAGATCCAAGTCAAGGATTCAGAAAATTTGCAAAAGGTGAAAAGATAGGTAGATTGTTCACATTTGAATTACAGGACACTAGAAACACTGCTCTCTTTAATTATGCTAGTCAGACACTCACAGAATTGGAAGTATGGCACAAAAGGTTAGCACATATTGGTGAAAGTTCATTAAAGCAAATTTGTAGGGACCAAAGTGTACTTGGACTCCCTAACTTGTCAAAACAACATATGATTTATAAGTGTAGTGCATGTCAATTTGGAAAGTCTCACAGGTTACCATTCATGAAGAAAGGTTATATGCATGAAGATCTCTTGGAGTTGGTTCATATAGATGTATGGGGACCTAGCAAGGAAGCTTCAATATCTGGATCAAGGTATTATGTCTCCTTTATTGATGATTGCAGCAGATGGACTATCCTATTCTTTATGAAACACAAAGATGAAGTTTTTTCATGTTTCAAAAGATATTTGGCTCTTGTGGAGAATCAAACAGGTAAATCACTAAAAAGGCTCAGGTCAGATGGAGGGGGAGAATACTTCTCCCATGAGTTTGATTCTTTTCTTCAAGAAAGAGGAATCAAAATAGAGGTAACTACAAGGTACACTCCTGAGCAAAATGGAATGGCAGAAAGGAGGAATAGGACAATTGTTGAAGCTGCAAGGTCTATGTTAAATGAAAAGCATTTACCTAATTACTTATGGGCTGAGGCTGTATTTAAAGCCACTTACTTGATTAAGAGGTTTCCTTCAAAATCCCTTGATGGGATGACTCCATATGAGGCTTGGAATGGAAGAAGACCAAGCTTATATCATTGTAAAATTTTTGGATGTATTGCTTTTGCTCATGTTCCTTCATAGGTTAGAGGCAAGATGGATCCAAAAGCAGAAAGGTGTGTATTTATTGGATATGACAACAATCAAAAGGGCTAGAGGTTATACAACCCTACCAACAAAGGATTCTTGGTAAGCAGAGATGTAGTTTTTGATGAGAACAATTCATGGTATGAAGATTCATGCAAGAAGATCAATTTACCATATGATCTTGAAGAAGATTTTCCAAAGCTTGGTAGAGAACAACCAAAGATTGAAGAACAAGACACCTCAGAGGATGATGAAGAATCTCAGATGGAAAAGATCAAAGCATCGAAGTCTAAAGGTAAAGAAAAATTGCAGGAACTTGGACATGAGGCAGAGTCATCACATCATGGCCTAAGAAGATCTATGAGGGAAAAGAAAAAACCAGAAAGGTATGGGTTTGACACCTCATTAGTAACTAAACATTCTATCTACATAGCACAGAACATAAACCAGGAGGAGCCATCATCATTTGAAGAGGCCAAAGCAAAAACAGAATGGAAGCATGCAATGAAGGAAGAGATTGAAGCACTTGAGGAAAACAACACTTGGGATTTGGTGCCCAAGACTTCATCCATGAAGGTAATAGGCTCAAGATGGGTCTATAAACTCAAGAAGAATTATGATGGTTCCATTAACAAGTATAAGGCAAGGTATGTAGCAAAAGGCTTTGCACAAACTCAGGGAATTGATTATGAGGAGACCTTCTCTCCTGTGGTAAAGATGCCTACTATTAGGTTGCCTCTTCCAAGAATTGGAAGATACTTCAACTAGATGTAAAGAATGCATTCTTGAATGGTTGGATAACAGAAGAGGTATATATGGCACAACCACTTAGTTTTGAGAATCAAGTTTATCCTGATTATGTGTGTAAACTTAAAAAAGCATTGTATGGTCTCAAGCAAGCTCCAAGAGCTTGGAATTTCAGGCTTGTTTCATTCTTGCAGGAGAAAGGCTTTCAACCAAGCAAGGCAGATCCTTCACTCTTTATTAAAAAGAGTAATTCTGAGGTCATCTACTTATGTGTATATGTAGATGATATTATATTGACAGGAAATGATGCAAATGGTATGAAGAAGATCAAAGATCAGATGAGAGAAGAGTTCAAGATAAGTGATTTGGGTTCACTTACCTACTTCCTAGGTTTGGAACTTGTCTACAAAGATCATGGTTTGTTTCTCACTCAAAGAAAGTACATTAAGGACATGTTCGCAGAATTCAAGATGCAAGATTGTAAAATTACAGGTACTCCAATGGAGGTCAATCACAAATTGAGCTCACATGAAGGTGAACTCATAGAGGACATCACATCATATCAAAGTCTAGTGGGTAGTCTCAACTATGCCACATTGACAAGAGTAGATATATGTTACAGTGTGAGTGTGCTAAGTCAATTTATGCACATACCAAGGAAACCACATATGGATGCTGCCAAAAGGATTCTCAAGTATCTCAAAGGAACCATAAATGAAGGACTTTATTATCCTTATGTATCTGATTTAGGTTTGAAGCTATTTTTTGATGCAGATTGGGCTAGCTCCAAGGAAGATAGAAGGAGCACTTCAGGTTATCTTACCTTTGCAGGTTCAAAGCTTATTTCATGGTCATCCAAGATGCAACCCACAGTTGCTCTCTCTTCTACTGAAGCTGAATAAAGAAGTCTTGCCATAGCTACTCAAGAAGCTATGTGGATGAAGACATTGTTCAAAGATCTTGGATTGGAGTTTGGAACTCCAACTATTTTTGGTGACAATATGAGTTCTATTCATTTGGCTGCTAATCCTATTTTTCATGCAAGGACTAAACATATTGAAGTCCATTATCACTATGTATGCGAGAAGGTTCTAAGCAAAGAGATTCAAATATCATATGTGTCCACTCATCAACAATGTGCAGATATTCTAACCAAAGCATTGGATGGTACAAAGCTTTGCAAATTCAAGGCTATGATTGGTTTGTAGGTAATCTTGGAAGATTGAAGACCTCAAGCATACTTGGCTTGAGGGGGAGCTGTTGGAGCAAGTCTATGACAAGCCTAAGTATTGGCTTGAGTATCACAAAGTCTTAGAAGAAGCTTCAAAATGAAGACTATTTAAAGTTCACTTGTGAACTACCTCTTGTAACTTTTGAAGAGTTTACTTAATGTAAAAGTGAAAGAATCTTAAGTGGTTGAGTCCACTTGATCAAGAATGGAAAGAGGAGCCACGAATTCGTGATTTGTGGTAGGTAGAGAATCAAATCAATCATTGATTGATTGGAGAGTGATTGAGGGAAGTTAGCCTCCCAAACTCAATTATAAATAGATGGCAGTTTTAGTCGTGGTTAGAGAGACCTATGTGAAGACCTCCAAGAGCTAAGCTTTATGCCATATCAACGTGTGATTACAAGGCACACATATGTATCAGTAAGTCATTTTATTGTATAAGCAATATGCTTTCATTTTCATGATTATTTGGGTTCATATTTCCATGTTCTTGTGAAGTGTACTACTCACTACCATTACTCTCAGTTTTCTCAGTCAGTTTGCAGAGATGGTTTCTCTAAGCTTGGTGCATTATTTTTAGTGATATAACTTGGTAACGTTAGCTCTTTTAAGTCTTCTATATGCTCATAGATTTTCATTTCATTTGGAAGTTTCAATCATGAGTTGTGTGCATTTTAAGTCAACCTTGTCTGTCATTTTCACTTCTCTGGCAAGTACCCGTCTTTTTCACTCATCTTGTCAGAGCTATTTCTCACTAGTTACTTATGCAAATTCAATGATTTAAAGCTTTCTAGATTCAGCTTACTGTCTAGTATAACCATACAAATTTTCATAATCATTGGAGTTTTAAATCTTGAGTTAGGTTCATTTTTCTGTTCACTAGTCTCAAACTGTAGCAGCCCGTGAAAATCGAGATGATGTCATCACTTGTTAAAACTCATTCTCAGTGTCTGGTTTATTATTTTTTATGAGATTACTCTTGAAAGTTATCTCTTTAAGCTACCTAGACTTCCCCAAGAGGAATTAAGCTAATTGCTGTTGTGCTCAGAGAAATATGTAAAACACTAGACACGTGTATGAAGCAAGAATAGCAACTTTTCACCTCTGAGGTAACTCCAACTTATTTGTTTTGATCTATCTTTTTGAGAGTGATCTTCCAAGGTACATAGGGTGTCTAATACATCCATCGGCAACCTAAAAGGGCCCACCATATACTCCTGGAGTTCATTTGGCTGGTGTAGATCAAGGACTTTGCAACACCTCTTCATCTTCAAGCACATACCTATCCATCTCTTCACACATACATGCATGAGGGATATGCATCCATGAATCTTCATATTTTTGTTTTCTAATATGCATATGTATATGTATATGAATACATGAATGCATATTCATACAAGGAAGCATATGTATATGTATATGTATGCATGGATACATATACAAGCAAGCATATGCATATGTATACAAGCTTAAGCATGCATATGCATACAAGCAAGCATATGCATACATGAATGCATATGCATACGTGAATGCATATGCATACAAGCAAGCATATGTATATGTATATGTATACATGTATACATATACAAGCAAGCATATGCATATGTATACAAGCTTAAGCATGCATATGTATACAAGCAAGCATATGCATACATGAATGCATATGCATACGTGAATGCATATGCATACAAGCAAGCATATGTATATGTATATGTATACATGTATACATATACAAGCAAGCATATGCATATGTATACAAGCTTAAGCATGCATATGCATACAAGCAAGCATATGCATACATGAATGCATATGCATACATGAATGCATATGCATACATGAATGCATATGCATACATGAATGCATATGCATATGTATACATGAATGCATATGCATATGTATACATGAATGCATATGTATACAAGCTTAAGAATGCATATATAGACATTGGATGACATCAGATCTTCATAATGCATCAGATGGGATCTCCACGTACACATTGGGGTGCACATGATCATGACGAATCGAAGATATATCATATCCGTAATGGAGCTCCAATTATGGATGTGACGGGGAAGTCAATGCATCAACGTATACGATGACTCTGCTCTATCGAAGTCCGTCATTCAGTAATGTTAAAATGGACCGAACAGGATAGAGACTCTAAAAATCATATCACACAATGCATATATGAAGAGTACCGGCCAGCACCTAGCAATCCTATTGTGAGTTCCGATTGGATTCAACATATAGCACGCGAGGTGATGTTGCATCGACGATCGGAAGCTCGCGATGCTTTCAAAGCAGGCTTACCGAAGTCTGTATGGCTACATGCCAAAGAATGGGAACTGATTGAGGATGAGCATCAACATACTCCTGATGGGTATCATCAATAGAGAGATGCGGCGGCCACACATTTAGATACGGTTGGAATTTCCCATTTAGGTAGCGGAGGATACGACAGTATGCGCTACCAATTTGTAAGTATGATGTTAATTATTGAAGTTGTTTGTGTTAAGTATATTATGTATATTCATCTAACATTTTACATATTTACTATAGGAGTTGGCAGTGGGTGGTCCTCCAACGCGAAGTGAAGAATCATATGGATATGGACATGGACTGACTGCATTGTTACAAGACTTAGAGGGACGTGGTGCAATCGTCTCATGGGAGAATATTCTTGATTAGGTAAAGTCATATCTTGGTTTTGTGTTTCTATTTGTTGTTTATAAATGTCATCTTAATTGGTCTTATTTTATACATATGTTTTGTTGCAGGATTGTAGGTGTAAATATTTTGATCAATGCCACAATTTTGTATCACACTCGCATACGACAATGATGAACCATAATTTTGTATTCGATTCGTATAGAAAGTGTTTTATCACATTGCCACAATTTTGTATTACACTCTTATGTGGCAATGATGTACCATAATTCTGTATTCGATTCCTATATGCAAGTTCTTTGGCACACTTTTGTACATTTTTCATTTATGGAATATACGACTTTCTGTACATGAATCATTGTTCATTTTTGCTCATATACGTTTATGTTTTGGTTGCCATTAGAGTACATAACACATGTACTTAGTTGGGCACAGTCTATTGTCTTTTGCTAAACAACATCATGCTGTAGCAAAAGACAACACACTCTGCCCAAAAAAAATTGTGCACGTATGGTCGTCGGTATACGCGCCGGTAGCTCCAGTATGGTCGTCGGTATATGCGCCGGTACGCCCAGCGCAGACATCGGTATAAGCGTCGGTATACCGGCGCTTTATTTCCGACGCCTATACCGACTGCAACACCGATGTCGTGAAGAAATCACGCCCGTTCAATTTCCTCGGTCGCAGCCTCGGTATACCCTCGATGTGTTGTAGTGCAATACGTGATTGAGTGTGTAACTTTTATGTGGAAACTTGTAGTAGAGGCCATAACATCAAGATCAAGGATCCATGTCGTGTGGTTATCAACATAAACCTCATGAATACTTTTGCATAATATATCATCAAATAATATACCTCCTTTGAAGGCCCCATCATATTTTTATACAAAATTCATTGTTTCACACATGACGTCAATGCAAAGTACCTTCAAATGGAATAACTTTTCTATCTTCATAATGACATATATAAATTCAAAATGGCTTTCGTAGATACTTACAATTATATTATTTTTTATTCAAACAAGAAAGCAAGCTCAAGATACCTGCAATGTAACCCTTTACAGTACCTTCAAAAAGAAAAATTGAAAATAGCACAACAATTCCTCCGAGCGCTTCACATGACACTATGTTTCCGTTCATGGATTCCCATTTTTGCTTCGTAGGAGATTTCAAAGAGTGAGAATATTGGTACGACTAAAATAATAATTTTATACCCTTCTTTTTATTAGGGCTTTAAATTAAAATTTTGTACATTTTCTTCATGTAATTTATGTTCTCATATTTGTCTAGCAAAAGAAACATCCATAACATAGCAATAAATATCAATGAGGGTAGTGCACTTGACTTGGCACATCTAAAACTATTAACACTCGACATATTAACAAGAAAAATGTTATTTTAAGTCTTCAAATCACGATTTAACATTGATTTTCATCCTATTAATACTACGTTTTATGTACATAAACATTGAAATGTACTCGTCCACAAAGTGTATGGATGTTGTGGGTCCATCCCTGCACAAGGGAGCCCAATCACTAAATTAAGCCATATCATGAGAACCTTTGTGATCATTCAATATAACTTTATGATCATTCAACATGCTATATGCACATCGATTTCCGGGTGGTCATGCAGAATAATAAACAAGTCCCAGCTAGAATAATAAACAAGCCCGAGCTAGAATAATAAACAAGTCCCAACTAACGAAAGACGAAATATGCTGCACATAACCTTGAACATAGGAGGGAGGAGAAAAAAGTAATGTTGTGTGTGTACATACACACACACTATATATATATATATATATATATATATATATATATATATATATATATATATATATATATATATATATATTTCATTACTACGATATATCCAGACACTTAATTCATACATATATGTGTATTTCACCAATTTCTACTGAACTCATGCAGAAAAAAAACGCAATGCATCTCGGTAGATAGATAGAGAGAGAGACAGAGACAGAGAGAGAGTTTTCTTCAAATCACAATGACATTAATCAGTTAAGGGCGGCCTGATACACTTCACCCAGAAAGAAAATCTGTCTGCAGTCTGAAAGCTCTACATATAGGTGGAACGAGGAAATAGAAATTGAGTATATGAGAAGCATGGGATATTAGAGAACTGCATACGCTGCATCTATCTGCAAGCCTCTCCAAATTGTGCGCTCACCAGAGAGAGTGGGAGAGGACCGGCACAAGGATATGTGCGACTGTAGTTTATTCCCTGAAAGAGTAGGGCATTGGGAAACAGTGTGCACTGCCCCATTCTCGGTACGTCAACCTCCATGGCAAAGCGGCTGATCATTCCTTGATTCCACCTCCTGTCCTCGCAGCTGGCCACGACGTTGAACGCCTCACATGGACAGTTATTTCGATCACCGAAGCGGCAGATGGATGTCGTAACGTACTCATTCGTCAGCGTCAGATCGTTGAGCCCGCACTTCCGCGCTCCTTTGACTGCTTCAGGTGTCCCTCCGATCATCACCAACGCAATCAGCATCACCACTGCATACACATATGCCACGAAGGGGAAGGGCAAGGGCAAAGGCATGAGAAGCCTTAATCGTAGGAACAACGCACGAAGGAGAATAAAGGAGATCAGTGACACACAAACAGTAATGCGTTCCATGCACGCACTACGAGGAGGGATGCGCTTTGACTCATTCCTTGATTTCTTACCTGCAGAGCACATCGCTGAGCTCATCCTTAACGCTGCCATAGTCTCTGCGGTGCCCTGACACTCACAGTGCTCTCTACGTCACAAGAAGACTGGTGTCAAACAAACAAACAGGCTCAAGAGAAACACGCTCGCCTTCAACCACACTGAGCTCCAAAGTTTAGTCACATATATATAGATGCATGATAGCCTTATTTTCCATTTTCCTTAAACATGAGGAATACATTCGGACGGCGCCCTCAAGCTCTCGGTCGGAAAACTTCTCTCTCTCTCTCTGTCTCTCTCTCTCTCCCCGACGTTGTTAGGGTTAAAAATCCCATGGACTTGCCACGACAATATTATCTCTAGAAATGTCAATTTCGTAAAACAATATGAGCCGAGACAAGCATGAAACTCATAGAAGAATAACAAGCAAGATTGTGTGTGAGCAAGGCTAGTCCAAATTTTTGGGCCATGATTGGATGGAAAGATTGATTATCTAGCTAGTCTTGTAAGGGATTCTCAGAGGTTCTATAGGTTAGCGTTTGGAGCTATTTCTATGGATTATAACTAGCATTGGACATCTCATGAGTCATATCATGCGATAGAAAGTACTAATCCACCACATGCTAGAGGGATTACAAATATACGATTGGTAGCCTTTTTCTCATCATCTCTTGGCAACCACTTGCAAGAATTGCAGAATTTCCAAACCATATCTATCCTAGCTCTTAGTTTAGAGAAAGTTTAAGTAATCAAGGGCCTTGTCATCATGTGGATCCCATGCTCTTTCATTGAAAAGTAGAGAAGGTTAAGGAAGGGAGAAGTTTAAGAGTTTAGATCTAGACCCACTTTCTTTGATTTTAGAACTCATTCCATAAGGCAAAATATAGTCATCATGTTAAATTATCATAGATATGCATATGAGAATTTCATAATGTGAGTAGAACTCATTCTTGACATTTAATCATTAATATATCATTTGGATAAGAGTTATTACTCCACCATTGAACTCAAATAAAATCAAACCCCAACTTCTTCTATCAAAATATGCAGGTATAATATTGACATGTGGATTCAAGGTTTTGGTCACATACCAAAATGTATGGAGGACTTTATAAATAAAGGGTATATATAATGGAATTTTGCAAGAAAACAACATTTCAACTACTCTAATAATTATCTATATATCTAGTTTTTTTAATTTATGCAAAGGTCCCTATTTCCTTGCTTTTTCTAGCCTAAAGCTCTGGAATGGGAGGTCCTTGGAGATGCAAGTGTAGGGCCTCCTATACATGTTATGGTAGAATATTCCCGTAAAGCCAAGTGGTTATAACATTTGATCATAGTTGCCTTTATTCGTGATTCTCTCAGATGATTCATACCAAGATGTGCTTCACAAATGGATAGCACTTGTATTATCAGGCTTAAACCACTATAAAAAATATCTTTCAAGCATGTATTTTCATCTATTTCATGCCTAGAATCATTTGAAATTATTTTATCATTTGCATTATGATTATTCATACTTCCATCTTCATGTAAATCCCTCAGTGTCTACATTTGGATCAATGGGATCTTCATTCATTTGATTGTATTTATATCCAACTTCATCAATGTAGTACCATCTTATTCAATCTTTTCTAGTTGAATTTCATTAGGTGATGTACTCACATCACATTTTTAATACATTTCAGCGATTGCAGCATCCATCTCTTCATGCCCAATTTCTCCAACATATGGACTCAACTTGACATGGTCATCATTCACATCAGGAATTTATCATGTCTACTTCCATTCACGTCATGACCTATTTCTTTATATGTCCACATTCTAGGATTAGTGAAAGTCTCAAACATTTGATCCCTACCATCTTGAGTCTTTGCTTAAAAATTTCTACATCTATGCAATTGTCCATCATCTTGCATATGATTACTTACTTACATATCAACATGTATATGCATAGCATCATATGTGTCATCACCTACATGCATATCATTACCTGAAGGAGCAATCATTTGTATATCCTCTTCATTTCTATATTTAAGATTGTTCACATGTGTCTCTTCATGGAGTGTGACATCATTCACACACATATCATTAATTTAAAATCCAATTAGTAGCCTATCTTTATCCCTATGAGCAGGATCATTCTCTTCTAGCTTTGAACACACATACAATGTGACATCACT
Source organism: Ceratopteris richardii (assembly GCA_020310875.1). Lineage (NCBI taxonomy): Eukaryota > Viridiplantae > Streptophyta > Polypodiopsida > Polypodiales > Pteridaceae > Ceratopteris > Ceratopteris richardii. The sequence goes on from MU260077.1 coordinate 511,415, forward strand.
CAAAAGTATTTCTCGACTTGATCTTAAGTTCAAATATCCTTAGGTTTAGCATCATGCTCATCCCCCATGGATGAACATAAAAACCTCTTTGAGTCTCTATTTGGAATCCATTTCTTGCCAGAGTAGAATTCATTCCTCTCGAGCTTAAGCATTTATTGTTCATAAAAACAACACTCTTCCATGCCTTATACATCTCTTATCATGATCAACAATGTCTTCCAATTGTTTCTCACTCTCTTTTGATCTCTAGAATGGATTGACCCTTGGGCATACCAACCCACTTTAGGAAGGACTTACACATCACTTTATCCAGGTCGTCTAACAGCACCTTAAGGAGCGTTCCTTTGTACTAAGCCCATATTGTTTGTTTTCTTTGCATGAGTTGATTACACAAACCGAATTTAGACACATATACAAAGTTCCCACATAGATCTTGGTCTATCATCACTATCAGACCAACAATTAGGTACTTCACCTCGAGTTTGTATTCTTTTCAAAACTTGGATATATCTTTTCCGTTGGAAAATCCACATCGCTTGGTTAGACGTTCATGAAGAGACTGGATAGCTCTCTATCATCTATCCTGTTTTTGAAAGCAAAAGAATGAGATAGAAGATCATCCATATTTATTCCACTAGACTTTGCATCGTCCACTCTATGATTCACCCACCCCCTCCTTTCACGTCACGCTCAAATTGGCATCAAATCCTAGGAGAACAAGTAAAAAAAGGGTGAATCTAGCACTCATATACTATGGATTAGATTATAAATCCATTTATACCCTCACAAGTAAGCACTACAATCTAAATGGAAAATAATATCAGCATGGAGCTCCAATTAAGAGCAAGAAAGTATTGAGCCCTTTGCACTTAAATGAAAATGATGGAAAGAAATGTTATAGATATCCATCAAAGTCTTATTAGGTATCAAAACATGTCAAGTATTGAAGATCTTCTCAAAGAAGATATGATTTTCTATTTGCTAGATGACGATTTCAACACTAATTTGGATCCAAAACCCTAACTTATAGAAAAAGCTAAGGATAGATACTTTTGGAAACCCGAAATATAGAAACCCAAGTCCTCTTGGTCCAAGGCTTCCACACATCAACCAAGACACAAACCACAAAAATGCAAGGTGGCTCCAATATACAAGAATACTCTTTGGTGGCAAACCCACGATCAAACATGGATTTTTAAGCCACTTTCATCCTCCACAATGGTACCATTGATATCCAACACTCCAAAATTCCCACTACAACATGATTGTCTATCATCTCTAAAGAAGTTGCAATGGAGTAGGACAATCCTCTCCATGTAGAAATTGCATGCTAAATAAACAACCCTGATGTTCATATTAACCTCCCTTCAAGTGTGCATCATGTTTCATGGCCTTGCATCAGACATCTTGGTGATTTCCCATCGACAAGAGTGACACATTGTAATGTGAGCTCAAAATCACTTATATACTTTGGTTTTCATTCACTAATCTCTTCTTTCAAGTAATTTATCATCAAGTTTCTCACAAAGCATTCAAATGTCCAAGATCACGGCATTCACTATGTTGTCTTGGATTTGCTATGGATAAGTGGAATGAGGCTCTTGTTTTGCTGCGTCAACCAGATTCAAATATAGGATGATTGTCTTGGTTAGATAATGCACACAATTGGTAGGATACCTAGTCCGGGAAGGAAAGGGAAATACATTTCTTTTCATCGAGTAATTGATTTGGATGAGTTATGTATCATAAAAACCTTGATGCAGTTCATGGTTATTATCCAAGAATGCCTAGCTAGCATAATCATAGTGCTACTCACTATCGTAGTGTCAAGAAATCGCATCTAGGATTTCAACATCATTATTTAGGCTCTACAACATACTTAATGGAGCCACAATCATCCAGCCCACATCAGCACCAAGCATACCGAATTAAACTCCTTCCAATTCTTAGAATAGGAGGCTTTGTCAAGAACTAGCCGGAGAGCACCAAGATCTAGACCCTTTTCCCTCTTTGCACCATATTGCTTCTCTTCTATTTCAAAATAGGCATGAATAAGGCCACCCTACAAGGCCATGCCTTTCTTTTTTTTTTGCATATGCACTACACTAAGTAGTAGCCCCATACTATTGACAAAACAAAACAAAACCTAAGAAATATGAATATGACTATTTTTCCTATTTTTGTTCTATAGGGACTCGAAAGCCCCAAGGTGCCTCAATACCCACACTTCCCCATTACTGAAAACATGTAGATCATCTCTCAGGGATGAGAGGCGCTAGAAGAGGGAGACTGTTCAAGATAAAGACTCATTGAAGTGGATTGTGATGGTCACATAGAGAGAATATGGTCACTTTTGTGAAGAACCAAAGCAAGAAGCATGGTGGATGCACTCAAGCAAAGTAAGCACTAATAGGGAACCCAAATTCTTCATTTTCTCAAGCAAAGTAAGGACTCTTAGGGACGGTAAAATCTCATCTCTTTCTTAAATTTTTAGAGGCATTTTCTCATAATTAGATCCATATTTTTGCATGTTGAGGAGTCATCAAGCTTGGGGATTGATTTGCTAACCCTCTAGGATTTTTAGTATCCTTCTACACCTAAATTTTAACTAGGTTGGAGATAAGAGTTTTAAGAGGGTCACTTTTTAAACTTGCCTATAAAATTCAACTAACACTCATTCATGAATTCTTCTTTTTGGTTCTTCATTTTAATCAAGTGTGAGTTTCTTGGGAGCTTTCTTTCATATGCATGTGTGTGTATGCATAGGTGCGAGATTCCTCATGTGTGTGTGCTTGACTCTTAATGTGGTGAAGGTCTTCACATCACTGACTTGTCTCTCACTTTGACAATTCATGGGCAATTATGTATTGCTTGGTGTTGCTTCATATTTGTGTCATCTAGTGCATCTACATTCAAACACAATATCTCTATAGAAATGTCACATAATCCTAGTAGGAGATGGTTGAACCATGCCTTAAGAGAGAGGATTATGAAGTAATCCTCAACCATGGCTTTTGGGGCAAGTGGTTATCCCATCGTGCTCCTCACCGAGAGGTTGTGAGTTCAATTCCCAACATTGGTATCACATCCTAGTTGCAAAATTCGGCAACACAGGGGTTGGCACCTCATTTGTGGGCACTTTGAAAAAGTGCTATCGATGGTGAGTGTGAAATTGGTCTTAGATGAAGGAGCATGGGCATTTGTGCACCCAGAAAGGGTGGGATAGGTCCAAGATTAGTGCATGCACTGGACTTTATGGTTGGTGGAAGCATTCATGCACGAAAAGTGGGTCCAACAAAATCTAAAGGGTCCACAAATGAGCATCGAGGATAATGCTCAGTCTAAGGGGAATTATAGTTTGGACCACATGACTTTGTATAGAGTGCGAGTCATGATAGATGACTTCGCCACTCATAACTTTATAAACTATGCTGTGATCAAAAAGCTAAAGATTCCCCAACAACCTAGTGCACATAAATACATAGTATCTATGATGCAAGGGGAAGATAAGAGGATATGGGATACTATGGTATCCAATTTGGAAGTCAAGATGCAGGACTATACAAACCATATGGACTTCCAAATTATGAATATGGAGAGGACGAATCTTGTGTTAGGAAGAGAGTGTCTATGGGTGTTGGGAGACATACTTAAACGTAGCTATCAAAACAACAGACTTAAGTTTGAAAGAAATGGAAGTAAATTTTGTATACAGGGAGAGAGAGATGTACCTAGTGCACCTCTCATTTCATCTTTAGAGTTGTATAATCTTTGTCATTTCCAGCATGTACAAGAGATCTTTTTATTGTATAGTCAGGACTTTGAGCATTGTACAGACATTTCATCTGATGTATATCTTCATGCTAGGAATGTAAATATGGATAGGACTTTATATTATTCTTTCTTGCGAGAGTGTGTGGTTAAAAGTTTTAAAGATCTTATGTTTGAGTTTAGAGATGTTTTTCCCACTAGCCTACCTAGAGGTCTACCACCTGAGAGAGTGGACATTGACCATGCTATTGAAGTAGTTACTAACACTAAGCTTATAAAAAAGTTAGGGAAAGAATGATCAATTAGTTTGCTTTAAGATTACTATATTTTATTTGTATTGTACATATCAAGTTGATTCTAACGAAATTAATAAGTCTTCATCATCCTCTAAAAGTACCAAAACTATCTAGAAGTTCATAAATTATCTACACAGGTTTCAATTAGAAAAAAAATTATCTAAATAAACTACAAGAACCAAGATATTCTCTACACCTATGTTGATAATGAAATTTATTCATGGATACTTCCCACATTCCAAGGTTAACATGGAGAATTGTTCCATAAAATATATGAAAGATAGTGGAAATATTTGGAGACCTTAAATAAAAGAAAGGGGTCATGGAAGCTAATTGAGATAGCAACTAGGTAGTAGAGAAAAATTACAGAAAATTAAGTATCAAAGAGGAGCATTCCAAAGCAACACATGGAAATAAAATAACCTATTTCCAAGATTTGAGTCTAAAGAGGTAAGATCATATATTATGTAAATTTCAAGCTTATAGAGGAATTAAGAAGTCCCTAGAGAAAGCTAGAAGAGATCATGGTTGAACTTAGGCCTCATGTTGAAATGTTAACAAAAACAATTATCAACCTTAAAAATTTAGGATTCCAAGCTTCGGGTCACATATAAGGTAAAATAAGAGAAAAATAAATTTATGATGAGTTAAGATCTTCTAGGGAATAGAATGAAAAGACATAAGAGAGTTGTTTTCATTTTTTCTTGACACATAAGCATAGCATGATTGGATAGATCCAAGAATTAAATGCCTCAATAAGGTGTGGGAAGATTTAGAGGCGATACTCAATTCTTCCACCAAAGATAAAAAAATTCACTCAATGAAAGTATAACAATTGAGGAAAATTCATTCAAATCACAATAAATAATTACATTAATCTTGAGATAAAGATCTTAGTAGATGCACTAAGATCCAAAGACAATCACACTAATGATTATCAACTAATAACATATGCCTTGCAGTTTTAAGAAAGATAGCGCGTACAAAACAGTCACATCCTCAATATGTAAATGTGATAGCTTACCATATTTTTAAAAAAATAGTTGCATTAATGTGATCAAGGAAATTAATACAAGTTATGCATAAGAAAAGAGCAATGAAGTCCATGAACTCTATGTGGCAAATTCGAGAGGAAGAGGTGAAGGAGGTGTATAAACAATGGGTAGAGGAATAATCGGCCAAGCTCAAGGTCAAAAAGCCACTCAATGACAATTAAATGGACTTAAAACACAAAGAGCAAGAAGCAATAATAGAGTAGGAGGTTGCAAAGGAATACAAAGAGACCGTGTGTAGAAGAATGCTACATATATGGGAAGAATGGACATTATGCAAAGGATTGGGGAAAATGTGACAATCAAAGAAATCAAGGCTTCAAAGTTCAAAGTAATCATGAAAAAACTTCATCAAGTGTAGGTCACACTATATTTCTTGCAATTATGCATAATCATTGTGAAAAGATAAGCAAGGACAATGTTTGGTACATAGATAGTGGACGTAGCAATCACATAAGTTGTAATAAGGATTATATCAATGATTTCCACTTCCCAAGCACACAAGGACATGTTCCATCCGGTGATAAAACACCATAGAAAATTGCTCAATCAGGATATGGGATGTTGTATGGCACATAAATAGCAAGGTGTTTGAGAGATGTGTTGCATGCACCAACTATAACCAAGATTATAATATCTATTGGAGAAATTGCATTAAAAAATGCCAAGTCACATTTAGAAATGAAAGATGCTTTATAAAAGAACCCAAGGACGGATACAAAGACAATAGCAAGAGGAAAGAATAAAGGAATGCTATTGATCATGTGGATTAAGACAAGTTCTCCGCATACTATCTATTTTGCTTATGAAAAGATTAAATTTACAAACATTGAGTTCTAACATAAGAAAGTAAGCTCACATATACACATATACATATATACATATAAGATATGTACATACATACATGCATATATATATACATACACACACAAATACATACATACGTACATACATACATGCATACACACATATATAAATACATACATGCATATGTACATGCATACGTTAATACATGCATACATGCATGCGCACATGTAGACATTCATACATAGATACACACACACGCAGACACATATGAATGTAGTTGAATTTCGTGTTGATATCATTGCCAAGACACATGTATGTATGTATAGTTGAATTGTGTTTTGATATCATTTGGCAAGACTATAAACATTGTAATATAATAATGAGTGGAGAAAAAAACTAGGCTTTCATAAAATAAACCTTATGACCAGGAAACAAGTGATCATACATCTATTAGTGCTGAAATAAGGTAAACAATAAATTGTCCCCTTCACATAAAGCAAGTTCTTAAAGTTATCACAGCAAGGGCATGAAGCGGCAAAAGGAGGCAGGAAAGGAAAATCGTATAGGAAAGGTCACATCACAGAATCTACCGCCACATAATAAGGAGAGAAAATATATTAAAAGCTCTTGGAAAATTTAAAACAAGTCGAAGAAGAAATACTTACTCGATGAAATGTCATTATTAAACTCTGCATGGCATACCAAGTAACATCCAAGGGCCAGATAATGGTGATGACATGGAAAATTGTGCGTTTAGTAAGACCAAAAATAAGATTTAGTAAAGGATCAAATTGTGTTGAAGGGTGAGGTGTTAAGTTATTGGTTAAGTAACTACACATTTAATTACAAAGACATAAGTTTCAATCCACTCAATTGGAAAGTTGATGATGTCTTTTTTTGGCATTATAGTGGATTAAGATTGAGTGAGTATTTTACCTTTTTTCTTTCTATTCGTTCCATTTTTCATCCATCATGAACCCTTTTTTATAGATTAGAAACTTTTTCTCTTATATCTCCTTCTCCATTCTTTCAACACTACAACATATCGAGGGAATATCGACGGTCAGTGTACCGACGGGCAGCTGTCAGCGTCGGTATACTCCTCAGAGAATTTGGGCAAGGCGCTTTGCTTTGGAAACAAAGCGTCGGAATAAGCGTCGGTATATGCGTCGGTATACGCGTCGGTAATTTGCTGAAACTACTAATGCTTACACAGACGCTTATACCAACGCTCTCTTTTTAACCGGGCCCGAACCCAAAATTTGTCATTCTGAGCATTTTGAATCTAGATCTTCTCCTTTCGGGTTTGTGCGCGCCAACAACGGACTTCTGTTTGTCATCCTTTCTCTCTCTCTGTCTCTCTCTCTCTCCCTGTCTCTCCCTCTTTCTCTCTCCCTCTCTCTCTCTCTCTTTAAACATATCTCTATCTTTGTAGATCTGAAGTTTTGGTAAGTAGATCGCACATATTGTAGCACTCTTTTATTTTTCTATGTTTTTTCTTTACTAATATGTTCTTTGTTTGGTTTTGCAAGAGATTTTGGGATCAAACCTTTGGAAATTCGACAAAGAAGAACTTCAAGTGGATTTTGACGATCGTGATTCAAACAATTCTCTCTCTCTCTCTCTCTCTCTCTCTTTCCCTCTCCTTCTCTCTCTCTCTCTCTAAACACACCTCTATTTTTATAGATCTGACGCTTTGGTAAGTAGATCACACATATTGTATCACTCTATTTTCTTTCTTTATGTTTTTGCTTTTCTAATATCTTCTCTATTAAGTTTTGCAAGAGATTTTTGAGATCAAATCTTTGGAAATTCAACGAAGGAGAACTTCAAGTGGATTTTGAAAACTTTAATCCAAAAATTACATCAATGTAAGTAAAACATATATCACTCTTTTATCTTTCTTTATATTTTTGTTTTCTAATATTTTCTCTCTTTATTTTTGTTTGAGAGAGAGAGAGCGACAGAGAGAGAGGGATATGCATATGCATACATGCATCCATGCATATGAATACATGCATGCATGCATGCATATGCATACATGCATGCATGCATATGCATACATGCATGCATGCATATGCATACATGCATCCATATGCATACATGCATGCATATGCATACATGCATGCATATGCATACATGCACGCATATGCATACATACATGCATGCATATGCATACATACATGCATGCATATGCATACATACATGTATGCATGCATACGCATACATGCATGCATGCATGCACATACATGCATGCATGTATGCATGCATACACATACATGCATACATGCATGCATATGCATATGCATACATGCATGCATGTATATGCATACATGCATGCATGCATATGCATACATGCATGCATGCATATGCATAGATGCATGCATGCATTTGCATACATGCATGAGGGATATGCATATGCATACATGCATGCATATGCATACATACATGCATGCATATGCATATATACATGCATGCATATATACATATGCATATATACATGCATGCATGCATGCATATGCATATATACATACATGCATACATGAATTTTTATATGCATACATACATACATACATGGATGCATGCATATGGATATATACATGCATGCATATATACATATGCATATATACATACATGCATGCATGCATATGCATATATACATACATGCATACATGAATTTTTATATTTTTGTATGCATACATGAATTTTTATATTTTTTTTATACGCATACATGCGTGCATGCATACGCATACATGCATGCATGCATATGCATATATACATGCATGCATACATATGCATATATACATGCATGCATATATACATATGCATATATACATACATGCATGCATGCATATGCATACATACATACATGCATGCATATGCATATATACATGCATGCATGCATATGCATATATACATGCAATCATATATACATATGCATATATACATACATGCATGCATGCATATGCATATACACATACACGCATGCATGCATATGCATACATACATACATGCATGCATATGCATACATACATACATGCATGCATATGCATACATACATACATACATACATGCATGCATGCATATGCATATATACATGCATGCATATATACATATGCATATATACATACATGCATGCATGCATATGCATATATACATACATGCATACATGAATTTTTATATTTTTGTATGCATACATGAATTTTTATATTTTTTTTATACGCATACATGCATGCATGCATACGCATACATGCATGCATATGCATACATGCATGCATGCATATGCATGTATGCATATGCATGCATATGCATACATGCATGCACGCATATGCATATATACATGCATGCATATGCATACATGCATGCATGCATGCATATGCATACATGCATGCATGCATATGCATATATACATGCATGCATGCATGCATTTTTATATGCATGCATGGATGCATATGCATGCATACATGCATGCATATGCATGCATACATGCATGCATATGCGTATGCATGCATAAATCTATGCATATATACATATGCATATATACATACATGCATGCATGCATATGCATATATACATACATGCATGCATGCATATGCATACATACATACATGAATGCATGCATATGCATACAAACATATATGCATGCATGCATGCATATGCATATGCATACATGAATTTTTATATGCATATGCATGCATACATGCATGCATACATGCATGCATATGCATATGCATACATGAATATTTATATGCATATGCATGCATACATGCATGCATATGCATATGCATACATGAATTTTTATATGCATATGCATGCATACATGCATGCATACATGCATGCATATGCATACATGCATGCATATGCATACATGAATGCATATGCATGCATGCATGCATGCATGAGGGATATGCATACATGAGGGATATGCACGCATGCATGAGGGATATGCATATGTATATGTATGTATGTATACAAGCAAGCATATGCATACATGAATTTTTATGTGCATGCATGCATCCATATGCATGCATGCATGCATCCATATGCATATGCATACATGCATGCATATGCATATGCATACATGCATGCATATGCATCTGCATACATGAATGCATATGCATACATGAATGCATATGCATACATGCATGAGGGATATGCATACATGAATCTTTATATTTTTGTTTTCTAATATGCATATGTATATGTATATGTATACATGAATGCATATGCATATGCATACATTTATGCATATACATACATGTATATGCATACATGTATACATATACAAGCAAGCATATGCATATGTATATGTATACATGTATGCATATGCATATGCATATGTATACACGAATGCATATTCATACAAGCAAGCATATGTATATGTATATGCATACATGTATACATATACAAGCAAGCATATGCATATGTATACATGAATGCATATGTATACAAGCTTAAGCATGCATATATATACATTGGATGAGATGAGATCTTCATATTGCATGAGATGGGATCTCCACGTACACCTTGGGGTGCATATGATCATAACGAATCGAAGATATATCATATCTGTAATGGAGCTCCAGTTATGGATGCGGCGGGGAAGTCAATGCGTCAACGTATGCAACAACTCTGCTGTATCGAATTCTGCCATTCAGTAATGTTAAAATGGACCGAACAGGATAGAGACTCTAAAAATCATATCACACAATGCATATATGAAGAGTACCGGCCAACACCTGGCAATCCTATTGTGAGTTCCGATTGGATTCAACATAGAGCACGCGAGGTGATGTCGCATCGACGATCGGAAGCTCGCGATGCTTTCAAAGCAGGCTTACCGAAGCCTCTATGGCTAAATGCCGATGAATGGGAATCGATTCAGGATGGGCATCAACATACTCCTGATCGATATCGTAAACAGAGAGATGCGGCGACCACACGTTTACATACGGTTGGAACATCGCATTTAGGTAGCGGAGGATATGACAGTATGCGCTACCAATTTGTAAGTATGATGTTAATTATTGAAGTTGTTTGTGTTAAGTATATTATGTATATTCATCTAACATTTTACATATTTACTATAGGAGTTGGCTGTGGGTCGTCCTCCAATGCGAAGTGAAGAATCATATGGATATCGACATGGACTGACTGCACTGTTACAAGACTTAGAGGGACGCGGTGCAATCGTCTCATGGGAGAATATTCTTGATTAGGTAAATTCATATCTTGGTTTCGTGTTTCTAGTTGTTGTTTATCAATGTCCTATTAATTGGTCTTATTTTATACCTATGTTTTGTTGCAGGATTGTAGGTGAAAATATTTTGATCAATGCCACAGTTTTGTATCACACTCGCATACGACAATGATGAACCATAATTTTGTATTCGATTCCTATATGGAAGTGTTTTGACACATTGCCAGAATTTTGTATTACACTCCTATGTGGCAATGATGTACCATAATTTTGTATTCGTTTCCTATATGGAAGTGCTTTGCCACACTTTTGTACATTTTTCATTTATGGAATATACGATTTTCTGTACATAAATCATTGTTCATTTTTGCTCATATAAGTTTATGTTTTGGTTGCCATTAGAGTACATAACACATGTACTCAGTTGGGCAGAGTGTATTGTCTTTTGCTAAACAACATCATGCTGTAGCAAAAGACAACACACTCTGCCCAAAAACAATTGTGCACGTATGGTCATCGGTATATGCGCCAGTACGCCCAGCGTAGACATCGGTATAAGCGTCGGTATACCGGCGCTTTCTTTCCGACGCCTATACCGATTGCAACACCGATGTGTTGTAGTGCAATACGTGATTGAGTGTGTAACTTTTATGTGGAAACCTATAGTAGAGGCCATAACATCAAGATCAAGGATCCATGTCGTGTGGTTATCAACATAAACCTCATGAATACTTTTGCATAATATATCATCAAATAATATACCTAAACTGATCCTTTGAAGGCTCCATCATATTTTTATACAAAACTCATTGTTTCACACATGACGTCAATGCAAAGTACCTTCAAATGGAATAACTTTCTATCTTCATAATGACATATATAAATTCAAAATGGCTTTCGTAGATACTTACAATTATATTATTTTTTATTCAAACAAGAAAGCAAGCTCAAGATACCTGCAATGTAACCCTTTACAGTACCTTCAAAAAGAAAAACTAAAAAATAGCACAACAATTCCTCCGAGCGCTTCACACGACACTATGTTTCCATTCATGGATTCCCATTTTTGCTTCGTAGGAGATTTCAAAGAGTGAGAATATTGGTATGACTAAAATAATAATTTTATACCCTTCTTTTTAGGGCTTTAAATTAAAAATTTTGTACATTTTCTTCATGTAATTTATGTTCTCATTTTTTTCGAGCAGAAGAAACATCCATAACATAGCAATCAATATCAATGAGGGCAGTGCACTTGACTTGGCACATCTAAAACTATTAACACTCGACATATTAACAAGAAAAATATTATTTTATGTCTTCAAATCACGATTTAACATTGATTTTCATCCTATTAATACTACGTTTTATGTACATAAACATTGAAATGTACTCGTCCACAAAGGTGTATGCATGTATGTGGGTCCATCCCTGCACAAGGGAGCCCAATCACTAAACTAAGCCATATCATGAGAAACTTTTGTGATCATTCAATTTAACTTTATGATCATTCAACATGCTATATGCACATGGATTTCCGGGTGATCATGCAGCAAATTGTCATTGTACGAGTTAAATTTTTCAAGCTTTTAAAACATGGTACATATTCCAAGGTGTTCATGCGAAACCATGGTTACTTCATTTTAAGTAGGGGACCAATTTAGAAGAATTGGCATAGTGGTGGATTTAACTTCATCATCAACACTAAATATTGATTGCTACCTTGATAGCAATGTGAAAGTGAAGTCAACATCCCAGATTAGTCATTCATTCATATGAAGGTAGACAAACGCATTGATATCCGACATATAGTAGTAGTCTAATACTTGAATTCTCCTTGCATTAAAAGAATGGAGAGGTAAAGTAGTATTTCATAACAGTAAGAAAAAAACAATCCTCCACAAAACAGATAGTAAATACTTTCTCAGTCATAAAGGATATGAATTTCAGTGTCCCCATGGACTTGCCACGACAATATTCTCTCTAGAAATGTCAATTTCGTAAAACAATATGAGCTGAGACAAGCATGAAACTCACCTATAGCACATGACCTCATTTTTACTTAACTCTATTAGGTGGACCAAGCCTAGGGCCAAATGCACAAGACTTTTAACCTTGCAAAACAAGACGTAGGCTAGGTGAACAAGACTATGAACCATGGAAGCCAAACTAGAGCTACAAAAGGATCGGATTCAACTCCACTACGTGGAGCGAACCTTGGGCCAAGTGAAATAGATCTCTAACCATGTAGACCAAACCTTAGGCAAAGTCAACAAGATTGTTAACCATTCAAAACAAACCTTAAGCTAGGTATACATAGAAGAAGGAACAAGCAAGATTGTGTGTGAGCAAGGCTAGTCCAAATTTTTGGGCCATGATTGGATGGAAAGATTGCTTATCTAGCTAGTCTTGTAAGGGATTCTCAGAGGTTCTATAGGTTAGCGTTTGGAGCTATTTCTATGGATTATAGCTAGCATTGGACATCTCATGAGACATATCATGCGATAGAAAGTACTAATCCACCACATGCTAGAGGGATTACAAATATACGATTGGTAGCCTTTTTCTCATCATCTCTTGGCAACCACTTGCAAGAATTCCAAAATTTCCAAACCATGTCTATCCTAGCTCTTAGTTTAGAGAAAGATAAAGTAATGAAGGGCCTTGTCATGATGTGGATCCCATGCTATTTCATTGAAAAGTAGAGAAGGTTAAGGAAGGGAGAAGTTTAAGATTTTAGATCTAGACCCACTTTCTTTGATTTTAGCACTCATTCCATGAGGCAAAATATAGTCATGTTAAATTATCATAGATATGCATATGAGAATTTCAAAATGTGACTAGAACTCATTCTTGACATTTAATCATTAATATATCATTTGGATAAGAGTTATTACTCCACCATTGAAGTCAAATAAAATCAAACCCCAACTTCTTCTATCAAAATATGCATGGTATAATATTGACATGTGGATTCAAGGTTTTGGTCACATACCAAAATGTATGGAGAACTTTATAAATAAAGGGTATATATAATGTAATTTTGCAAGAAAACAACATTTCAACTACTCTAATAATTATCTATATATCTAGTTTTTTTAATTTATGCAAAGGTCCCTATTTCCTTTCTTTTTCTAGCCTAAAGCTCTAGAATGGGAGGTCCTTGGAGATGCAACTGTAGGGCCTCCTATACATGTTATGGTAGAATATTCTCGTAAAGCCAAGTAGTTATAACATTTGATCATAGTTGTCTTTATTTGTGATTCTCTCAGATGATTCATACCAAGATGCGCTTCACAACTGGATAGCACTTGTATTATCAGGCTTAAACCACTATCAAAAATATCCTTCAAGAATGTATTTTGATCAATTTCATGCCTAGAATCATTTGAAATTATTTTATCATTTGCATTATGATTATTCATACTTGCATCTTCATTGGAATGGATTTTTTGGATAGTTTCATAAGATTTACACTTCAAATGGAAAGTTTCATCATGCTCAAATCGCAGTATATGCTCACATTTGTAATCCAATCTATGATGACTTCTCCCTGCTTGAGTGTCAGCAATTATGGACTCTAATTCTACTTCTAATCTTTCCAAAAACTCTTCATCATTCTTTTGCTCCAATACCATCTCTCCTTGATCATTAAAGGAATGCATTTCATAATACTCAAGGAAATCTTGATCATCAATATCACTAGATTCTTGATTATGCAGGTTAAACTCGTCACATTCATATCCTCATGATCCCTTGTATGAATGTGTTTGTGTTTTAATCTCAAATAAAATTTGCTAATCAAAGTATCATCCCAAGATCTTGAAAACAACTCAATTTTTTCATGTTCAGTCTTCTCAAAAGATGTACTTGTACCACACTTTTCGTGCATCGCTTTCCATCATTGACTCTTGCTCAAGTACTTCATCACATGTAAATCCCTCAGTGTCTACATTTGGATCAATGGGATCTTCATTCATTTGATTGTATTTATATCCAACTTCATCAATGTAGTACCATCTTATTCAATCTTTTCTAGTTGAATTTCATTAGGTGATGTACTCACATCACATTTTTAATACATTTCAGCGATTGTTGCATCCATCTCTTTATGCCCAATCTCTCCAACATATGGACTCAACTTGACATGGTTATCATTCACATCAGGAATTTATCATGTCCACTTCCATTCACGTCATGACGTATTTCTTTATATGTCCACATTCTCGGATTAGTGAAAGTCTCAAACATTTGATCCCTACCATCTTGAGTCTTTGCTTAAAAATTTCTACATCTTTGCAATTCTCCATCATCTTGCATATGATTACTTACTTAGATATCAACATGTATATGCATAGCATCATATGTGTCATCACCTACATGCATATCATTACCTGAAGGAGCAATCAATTGTATATCCTCTTCATTTCTATATTTAAGATTGTTCACATGTGTCTCTTCATGGAGTGTGACATCATTCACAAACATATCATTAATTTAAAATCCAATTAGTAGCCTATCTTTATCCCTATGAGTAGGGTCATTCTCTTCTAGCTTTGAACACACATACAATGTGACATCACTCAAAAGTATGTCTCGACTTGATCTTCAGAGATGTCATCCTCTTTGTTATGAGTAGGTTCATTTTCTTCTATCTCTATATGCATGTACAATGTGGCATAGTTGACATCCATTCCGCTCTCCATAGGATCATCTATTCACATGTTCACAGAGTTACCATCATACTCACTTGTAGTCTCTTCATGCAAATCAATTACTAAGCCATAAATTGTATTTGAATCATATGTTTGAGGACGTGTATTCATTATCAATTCACAGTGAATCGTTCTCCAAGTCTTGTATGGTATCACCAATTAAGGAAGCATCTTGATCTTCACCTTCATACAAAATCGCTAGATTTCCTTCATATATTTCATCTCTAATCTCTTTTTTATCACCTCAAGACCTTGTATATATCTTTAGCTCTTGATTAGTATCATGTCTTGCTTCTTGGTTTGTTAGAATTCCTTCTATCCTATGTGATGAGTTTATCAAAGTAGGGAAAGTTTCGTCCTCTTTTCTTGTTGGATTTTGTTGAATTTTGTTGAATTTTGTTTTGTTTTATGTTTGTTGTTTGTTTTGTTTGAATTTTATCAGCTTTCACCTATTCCTTTGCTCCTCCCATATTTGGGATTTGTGCATATATAGCACTTAAGGATGTAATCATTGCAAAGATAGCTATGGCCTCTTAGAACCTTGGAACCTTAGAGGTCACATCAATTGCCTTTGTAGTATTTTCGCGATAAACCTCCTCATGAGTATGTATGTGTACTCCATGCACAATTGATTTTTGGAATACTTTATGAACATGGGAAATATCCACAATTGTTTAAATCCATGGAGTCTGTATGTCTCTATCATCTGCATGAAGATTTTCCTTCTAACTGCTAAGAATGCTTTCCATTGTTTCCCGCTTCTTGAAGCATCCCCTCATAGCATCATGGATGAACATAGAAACCTTTTTGAGTCTCTATTTGGAATCCATTTCTTGCCAGAGTAGAACTCATTCCTCTCGAGCTTTAGCATTTATTGTTCATAAAAACAACACTCTTCCATGCCTTATACATCTCTTATCAAAGAGGAGCATTCCAAAGCAACACATGGAAATAAAATAACCTATTTCCAGGATTTGAGTCTAAAGAGGTAAGATCATATATTATGTAAATTTCAAGCTTATAGAGGAATTAAGAAGTCCCTAGAGAAAGCTAGAAGAGATCATGGTTGAATTTAGGCCTCATGTTGAAATGTTAACAAAAACAATTATCAACCTTAAAAATTTAGGATTCCAAGCTTCGGGTCACATATAAGGTAAAATAAGAGAAAAATAAATTTATGACGAGTTAAGATCTTCTAGGGAATAGAATGAAAAGATATAAGAGAGTTGTTTTCATTTTTTCTTGACACATAAGCATAGCATGATTGGATAGATCCAAGAATTAAATGCCTCAATAAGGTGTGGGAAGATTTAGAGGCGATACTCAATTTTTCCACCAAAGATAAACAAATTCACTCAATGAAAGTATAACAATTGAGGAAAATTCATTCAAATCACAATAAATAATTACATTAATCTTTAGATAAAGATCTTAGTAGATGCACTAAGATCCAAAGACAATCACACTAATGATTATGAACTAATAACATATGCCTTGCAGTTTTAAGAAAGATGGCGCGTACAAAACAGTCACATCCTCAATATGTAAATGTGATAACTTACCATATTTTTAAGAAAATAGTTGCATTAATGTGATCAAGGAAATTAATACAAGTTATGCATAAGAAAAGAGCAATGAAGTCCATGAACTCTATGTGGCAAATTCGAGAGGAAGAGGTGAAGGAGGTGTATAAATAATGGGTAGAGGAATAATCGGCCAAGCTCAAGGTCAAAAAGCCACTCAATGACAATTAAATGGACTTAAAACACAAAGAGCAAGAAGCAATAATAGAGTAGGAGGTTGCAAAGGAATACAAAGAGACCGTGTGTAGAAGAATGCTACATATATGGGAAGAATGGACATTATGCAAAGGATTGGGGAAAATGTGACAATCAAAGAAATCAAGGCTTCAAAGTTCAAAGTAATCATGAAAAAACTTCATCAAGTGTAGGTCACACTACATTTCTTGCAATTATGCATAATCATTGTGAAAAGATAAGCAAGGACAATGTATGGTACATAGATAGTGGACGTAGCAATCACATAAGTTGTAATAAGGATTATATCAATGATTTCCACTTCCCAAGCACACAAGGACATGTTCCATCCGGTAATAAAACACCATAGAAAATTGCTCAATCAGGATATGGGATGTTGTATGGCACATAAATAGCAAGGTGTTTGAGAGATGTGTTGCATGCACCAACTATAACCAAGATTATAATATCTATTGGAGAAATTGCATTAAAAAATGCCAAGTCACATTTAGAAATGAAAGATGCTTTATAAAAGAACCCAAGGACGGATACAAAGACAATAGCAAGAGGAAAGAATAAAGGAATGCTATTGATCATGTGGATTAAGACAAGTTCTCCGCATACTATCTATTTTGCTTATGAAAAGATTAAATTTACAGACATTGAGTTCTAACATAAGAAAGTAAGCTCACATATACACATATACATATATACATAGAAGATATGTACATACATACATGCATATATATATATACATACACACACAAATACATACATACGTACATACATACATGCATACACACATATATAAATACATACATGTATATGTACATGCATACGTTAATACATGCATACATGCATGCGCACATGTAGACATTCATACATAGATACACACACACACGCAGACACATATGAATGTAGTTGAATTTCGTGTTGATATCATTGCCAAGACACATGTATGTATGTATAGTTGAATTGTGTTTTGATATCATTTGGCAAGACTATAAACATTGTAATATAATAATGAGTGGAGAAAAAAACTAGGCTTTCATAAAATAAACCTTATGACTAGGAAACAAGTGATCATACATCTATTAGTGCTGAAATAAGGTAAACAATAAATTGTCCCCTTCACATAAAGCAAGTTCTTAAAGTTATCACAGCAAGGGCATGAAGCGGCAAAAGGAGGCAGGAAAGGAAAATCGTATAGGAAAGGTCACATCACAGAATCTACAGCCACATAATAAGGAGAGAAAATATATTAAAAGCTCTTGGAAAATTTAAAACAAGTCGAAGAAGAAATACTTACTCGATGAAATGTCATTATTAAACTCTGCATGGCATACCAAGTAACATCCAAGGGCCAGATAATGGTGATGACATGGAAAATTGTGTGTTTAGTAAGACCAAAAATAAGATTTAGTAAAGGATCAAAATGTGTTGAAGGGTGAGGTGTTAAGTTATTGGTTAAGTAACTACACATTTAATGGCAAAGACATAAGTTTCAATCCACTCAATTGGAAAGTTGATGATGTCTTTTTTTAGCATTATAGTGGATTAAGATTGAGTGAGTATTTTACCTTTTTTCTTTCTATTCGTTCCATTTTTCATCCATCATGAACCCTTTTTTATAGATTAGAAACTTTTTCTCTTATATCTCCTTCTCCATTCTTTCAACACTACAACATATCGAGGGAATATCGACGGTCAGTGTACCGACGGGCAGCTGTCGGCGTCGGTATACTCCTGAGAGAATTTGGGCAAGGCGCTTTGCTTCGGAAACAAAGCGTCGGAATAAGCGTCGGTATATGCGTCGGTATAGGCGTCGGTAATTTGCTGAAACTACTAATGCTTACATAGACGCTTATACCGACGCTCTCTTTTTAATCGGGCCCGAACCCAAAATTTGTCATTCTGAGCATTTTGAATCTAGATCTTCTCCTTTCGGGTTTGTGCGCGCCAACAACGGAGTTCTGTTTGTCATCCTCTCTCTCTCTCTGTCTCTCTCTCTCTCTCCCTCTCTCCCTCCCTTCCCTGTCTCTCTCTCTCTCCCTCTCTCTCTCTCTCTCCCTCCCTCTCTCTCACTATCTCTCTCTCTCTCTCCCTCTCTGTCTCTCACTCTCTCTCCCTCTCTCTCCCTCTTTCTCTCTCCCTCTCTCTCTCTCTCTCTTTAAACATACCTCTATCTTTGTAGATCTAAAGTTTTGGTAAGTAGATCGCACATATTGTAGCACTGTTTTATTTTTCTATGTTTTTTCTTTACTAATATGTTCTTTGTTTGGTTTTGCAAGAGATTTTGGGATCAAACCTTTGGAAATTCGACAAAGAAGAACTTCAAGTGGATTTTGACGATCGTGATTCAAACAATTCTCTCTCTCTCTCTCTCTCTCTCTCTCTCTTTCCCTCTCCTTCTCTCTCTCTCTCTCTAAACACACCTCTATTTTTATAGATCTGACGTTTTGGTAAGTAGATCACACATATTGTATCACTCTATTTTCTTTCTTTATGTTTTTGCTTTTCTAATATCTTCTCTATTAAGTTTTGCAAGAGATTTTTGAGATCAAACCTTTGGAAATCCAACGAAGGAGAACTTCAAGTGGATTTTGACAACTTTGATCCAAAAATTACATCAATGTAAGTAAAACATATATCACTCTTTTATCTTTCTTTATATTTTTGTTTTCTAATATCTTCTCTCTTTATTTTTGTTTGAGAGAGAGAGAGAGCGAGAGAGAGAGAGGGATATGCATATGCATACATGCATGCATGCATATGAATACATGCATGCATGCATGCATATGCATACATGCATGCATGCATATGCATATGCATACATGCATGCATGCATATGCATACATGCATGCATGCATATGCATACATGAATGCATATGCATACATGAATGCATATGCATACATGCATCCATATGCATACATGCATGCATATGCATACATGCATGCATATGCATACATACATGCATGGATATGCATACATACATGCATGCATATGCATACATACATGCATGCATATGCATACATACATGTATGCATGCATATGCATACATACATGTATGCATGCATACGCATACATGCATGCATGCATACGCATACATGCATGCATGTATGCATGCATACACATACATGCATACATGCATGCATATGCATATGCATACATGCATGCATGCATATGCATAGATGCATGCATGCATGCTTGCATGCATTTGCATACATGCATGCATTTGCATACATGCATGAGGGATATGCATATGCATACATGCATGCATATGCATACATACATGCATGCATGCATATGCATATATACATGCATGCATATATACATATGCATATATACATGCATGCATGCATGCATATGCATATATACATACATGCATACATGAATTTTTATATGCATACATACATACATGGATGCATGCATATGGATATATACATGCATGCATATATACATATGCATATATACATACATGCATGCATATGCATATATAAATACATGCATACATGAATTTTTATATTTTTGTATGCATACATGAATTTTTATATTTTTTTTATACACATACATGCATGCATGCATACAAAAACATGCATGCATGCATATGCATATATACATGCATGCATACATATGCATATATACATACATGCATGCATGCATATGCATACATACATACATGCATGCATATGCATATATACATGCATGCATGCATATGCATATATACATGCAATCATATATATATATATATATATATATGCATATATACATACATGCATGCATGCATATGCATATATACATACACGCATGCATGCATATGCATACATACATACATGCATGCATATGCATACATACATACATGGCATATGCATACATACATACATACATACATGCATGCATGCATATGCATATATACATGCATGCATATATACATGCATGCATATATACATATGCATATATACATACATGCATGCATGCATATGCATATATACATACATGCATACATGAATTTTTATATTTTTGTATGCATACATGAATTTTTATATTTTTTTTATACGCATACATGCATGCATGCATACGCTTACATGCATGCATATGCATACATGCATACGCATACATGCATGCATATGCATACATGCATGCATGCATGCATACATGCATGCATGCATGCATACATGCATGCATGCATGCATACATGCATGCACGCATATGCATATATACATGCATGCATGCATATGCATACATGCATGCATGCATATGCATACATGCATGCATGCATATGCATATATACATGCATGCATGCATGCATTTTTATATGCATGCATAAATGTATGCATATATATACATATGCATATATACATATGCATATATACATACATGCATGCATGCATATGCATATATACATACATGCATGCATGCATATGCATACATACATACATGAATGCATGCATATGCATACAAACATATATGCATGCATGCATGCATATGCATATGCATACATGAATTTTTATATGCATATGCATGGATACATGCATGCATACATGCATGCATACATGCATGCATACATGCATGCATATGCATATGCATACATGAATTTTTATATGCATATGCATGCATACATGCATGCATACATGCATGCATATGCATATGCATACATGAATTTTTATATGCATATGCATGCATACATGCATGCATACATGCATGCATATGCGTACATGCATGCATATGCATACATGAATGCATATGCATGCATGCATGCATGCATGAGGGATATGCATACATGAGGGATATGCACGCATGCCTGAGGGATATGCATATGTATATGTATGTATGTATACAAGCAAGCATATGCATACATGAATTTTTATGTGCATGCATGCATCCATATGCATGCATGCATGCATCCATATGCATATGCATACATGCATGCATATGCATATGCATACATGCATGCATATGCATATGCATCTGCATACATGAATGCATATGCATACATGAATGCATATGCATACATGAATGCATATGCATACATGAATGCATATGCATACATGCATGAGGGATATGCATACATGAATCTTTATATTTTTGTTTTCTAATATGCATATGTATATGTATATGTATACATGAATGCATATGCATATGCATACATTTATGCATATACATACATGTATATGTACATGTATGTATACAAGCAAGCATATGCATATGTATATGTATACATGTATGCATATGCATATGCATATGTATACACGAATGCATATTCATACAAGCAAGCATATGTATATGTATATGCATACATGTATACATATACCAGCAAGCATATGCATATGTATACAAGCTTAAGCATGCATATGCATACAAGCAAGCAGATGCATACAAGTATGCATATGCATACGTGAATGCATATGCATACAAGCAAGCATATGTATATGTACATGTATACATGTATACATATACAAGCAAGCATATGCATATGTATACAAGCTTAAGCATGCATATGCATACAAGCAAGCATATGCATACATGAATGCATATGCATACGTGAATGCATATGCATACAAGCAAGCATATGTATATGTATATATATACATGTATACATATACAAGCAAGCATATGCATATGTATACAAGCTTAAGCATGCATATGCATACAAGCAAGCATATGCATACATGAATGCATATGCATATGTATAAAAGCTTAAGCATGCATATATATACATTGGATGAGATGAGATCTTCATATTGCATGAGATGGGATCTCCACGTACACCTTGGGGTGCACATGATCATAACGAATCAAAGATATATCATATCTGTAATGGAGCTCTAGTTATGGATGCGGCGGGGAAGTCAATGCGTCAACGTATGCAACAACTCTGCTCTATCGAATTCTGCCATTCAGTAATGTTAAAATGGACCGAACAGGATAGAGACTCTAAAAATCATATCACACAATGCATATATGAAGAGTACCGGCCAGCACCTGGCAATCCTATTGTGAGTTCCGATTGGATTCAACATAGAGCACGCGAGGTGATGTCGCATCGACGATCGGAAGCTCGCGATGCTTTCAAAGCAGGCTTACCGAAACCTGTATGGCTAAATGCCGAAGAATGGGAATCGATTCAGGATGGGCATAAACATACTCGTGATCGGTATCGTCAACAGAGAGATGCGGCGGCCACACGTTTACATACAGTTGGAACATCGCATTTAGGTAGCGGAGGATATGACAGTATGCGCTACCAATTTGTAAGTATGATGTTAATTATTGAAGTTGTTTGTGTTAAGTATATTATGTATATTCATCTAACATTTTACATATTTACTATAGGTGTTGGCAGTGGGTCGTCCTCCAACGCGAAGTGAAGAATCATATGGATATCGACATGGACTGACTGCACTGTTACAAGACTTAGAGGGACGCGGTGCAATCGTCTCATGGGAGAATATTCTTGACTAGGTAAATTCATATCTTGGTTTCGTGTTTCTAGTTGTTGTTTATAAATGTCCTATTAATTGGTCTTATTTTATACCTATGTTTTGTTGCAGGATTGTAGGTGAAAATATTTTGATCAATGCCACAATTTTGTATCACACTCGCATACGACAATGATGAACCATAATTTTGTATTCGATTCCTATATGGAAGTGTTTTGTCACATTGCCACAATTTTGTATTACACTCCTATGTGGCAATGATGTACCATAATTTTGTATTCGTTTCCTATATGGAAGTGCTTTGCCACACTTTTGTACATTTTTCATTTATGGAATATACGATTTTTTGTACATAAATCATTGTTCATTTTTGCTCATATAAGTTTATGTTTTGGTTGCCATTAGAGTACATAACACATGTACTCAGTTGGGCAGAGTGTATTGTCTTTTACTAAACAACATCATGCTGTAGCAAAAGACAACACACTCTGCCCAAAAACAATTGTGCACGTATGGTCATCGGTATATGCGCCAGTACGCCCAGCGTAGACATCTGTATAAGCGTCGGTATACCGGCGCTTTCTTTCCGACGTCTATACCGACTGCAACACCGATGCCGTGAAGAAATCACGCCCATTCAATTTCCTCGGTCGCAGCCTCGGTATACCCTCGATGTGTTGTAGTGCAATACGTGATTGAGTGTGTAACTTTTATGTGGAAACCTATAGTAGAGGCCATAACATCAAGATCAAGGATCCATGTCGTGTGGTTATCAACATAAACCTCATGAATACTTTTGCATAATATATCATCAAATAATATACCGAAACTGATCCTTTGAAGGCCCCATCATATTTTTATACAAAACTCATTGTTTCACACATGACGTCAATGCAAAGTACCTTCAAATGGAATAACTTTTCTATCTTCATAATGACATATATAAATTCAAAATGGCTTTCGTAGATACTTACAATTATATTATTTTTTATTCAAACAAGAAAGCAAGCTCAAGATACCTGCAATGTAACCCTTTACAATGTAACCCTTTACAGTACCTTCAAAAAGAAAAACTAAAAAATAGCACAACAATTCCTCCGAGCGCTTCACACGACACTATGTTTCCATTCATGGATTCCCATTTTTGCTTCGTAGGAGATTTCAAAGAGTGAGAATATTGGTATGACTAAAATAATAATTTTATACCCTTCTTTTTAGGGCTTTATATTAAAAATTTTGTACATTTTCTTCATGTAATTTATGTTCTCATTTTTTTCCAGCAAAAGAAACATCCATAACATAGCAATCAATATCAATGAGGGCAGTGCACTTGACTTGGCACATCTAAAACTATTAACACTCGACATATTAACAAGAAAAATATTATTTTATGTCTTCAAATCACGATTTAACATTGATTTTCATCCTATTAATACTACGTTTTATGTACATAAACATTGAAATGTACTCGTCCACAAAGGTGTATGCATGTATGTGGGTCCATCCCTGCACAAGGGAGCCCAATCACTAAACTAAGCCATATCATGAGAAACTTTGTGATCATTCAATTTAACTTTATGATCATTCAACATGCTATATGCACATGGATTTCCGGGTGATCATGCAGCAAATTGTCATTGTACGAGTTAAATTTTTCAAGCTTTTAAAACATGGTACATATTCCAAGGTGTTCATGCGAAACCATGGTTACTTCATTTTAAGTAGGGGACCAATTTAGAAGAATTGGCATAGTGGTGGATTTAACTTCATCATCAACACTAAATATTGATTGCTACCTTGATAGCAATGTGAAAGTGAAATCAACATCCCAGATTAGTCATTCATTCATATGAAGGTAGACAAACGCATTGATATCCGACATATAGTAGTAGTCTAATACTTGAATTCTCCTTGCATTAAAAGAATGGAGAGGTAAAGTAGTATTTCATAACAGTAAGAAAAAAACAATCCTCCACAAAACAGATAGTAAATACTTTCTCAGTCATAAAGGATATGAATTTCAGTGTCCTACAAATACAAATATGTCAATGCCTACAAGAAAAAGAAGTCATATGGAAAACGAGTTTCCTATGTAAGTTCTTGCTGTACCGAAAAGGACTAGAGAGCTTAGCTAAGATTTCACTATGCAGAAGAAAGAAATCGCACAAAATAGATTTATAACAACTTGCTCGACCACATAACAGATGAATCCATATTACACCTTCAATAAGCTTCAGATGGGACACATCAGGTTGAGGATTAAGGATTCTGTTATACACACAGAATAATAAACAAGTCTCCGCTAGAATAATAAACAAGGCCCAGCTAGAATAAATAATAAACAAGCCCCAACTAGAATAATAAACAATTCCCAACTAACGAAAGATGAAATATGCTGCACATAACCTTGAACATAGGAGGGAGGAGAAAAAAGTGATGTTATGTGTGTGCATACACACACACACACTATATATATATATATATATATATATATATATATATATATATATATATATATATATATATATATATATATATATAGTTCATTACTACGATATATCCAGACACTTAATTCATACATATATGTGTATTTCACCAATTTCTACTGAACTCATGCAGAAGAAAAACGCAATGCATCTCGGTAGATAGATAGAGAGAGAGAGACAGAGAGAGAGAGAGACAGAGAGAGAGTTTTCTTCAAATCACAATGACATTAATCAGTTAAGGGGGGCCTGATACACTTCACCCAGAAAGAAAATCTGTCTGCAGTCTGAAAGCTCTACATATAGCGGGAACGAGGAAACAGAAATTGAGTATATGAGAAGCATGGGATATTAGAGACCTGCATACGCTACATCTATCTGCAAGCCTCTCCAAATTGTGCGCTCACCAGAGAGAGTGGGAGAGGACCGGCACAAGGATATGTGCGACTGTAGTTTATTCCCTGAAAGAGTAGGGCATTGGGAAACAGTGTGCACTGCCCCATTCTCGGTACGTCCACCTCCATGGCAAAGCGGTTGATCATTCCTTGATTCCACCTCCTGTCCTCGCAGCTGGCCACGACGTTGAACGCCTCACATGGACAGTTATTTCGAACACCGAAGCGGCAGATTGATGTCGTAACGTACTCATTCGTCAGCGTCAGATCGTTGAGCCCGCACTTCCGCGCTCCTTTGACTGCTTCAGGTGTCGCTCCGATCATCACCAACGCAATCAGCATCATCACTGCATACACATATGCCACGAAGGGGAAGGGCAAGGGCAAAGGCATGAGAAGCGTTAATCGTAGGAATAACGCACGAAGGAGAATAAAGGAGATCAGTGACACACAAACAGTAATGCGTTCCATGCACGCCCTAGGAGGAGGGATCAGCTTTGACTCATTCCTTGATTTCTTACCTGCAGAGCACATCGCTGAGCTCATCCTTAACGCTGCCATAGTCTCTGCCTTCAACCACACTGAGCTCCAAAGTTTAGTCACTTATATATAGATGCATGATAGCCTTATTTTCCTTAAACATGAGGAATACATTCGGACGGCGCCCTCAAACTCTCGGTCGGAAAACTTCTCTCTCTCTCTCTCTCTCTCTCTGTCTCTGTCTCTCTCTCCCCGACGTTAAGGTTAAAAATCCCATGGACTTGCCACGACAATATTATCTCTAGAAATGTCAATTTCGTAAAACAATATGAGCCGAGACAAGCATGAAACTCACCTATAGCACATGACCTCATTTTTACTTAACTCTATTAGGTGGACCAAGCCTAGGGCCAAATGCACAAGACTTTTAACCTTGCAAAACAAGACGTAGGCTAGGTGAACAAGACTATGAACCATGGAAGCCAAACTAGAGCTACAAGGATCGGATTCAACTCCACTACGTGGAGCGAACCTTGGGCCAAGTGAAATAGATCTCTAACCATGTAAATCAAACCTTAGGCAAAGTCAACAAGATTGTTAACCATTCAAAACAAACCTTAAGCTAGGTATACATAGAAGAAGGAACAAGCAAGATTGTGTGTGAGCAAGGCTAGTCCAAATTTTTGGGCCATGATTGGATGGAAAGATTGCTTATCTAGCTAGTCTTGTAAGGGATTCTCAGAGGTTCTATAGGTTAGCGTTTGGAGCTATTTCTATGGATTATAGCTAGCATTGGACATCTCATGAGACATATCATGCGATAGAAAGTACTAATCCACCACATGCTAGAGGGATTACAAATATACGATTGGTAGCCTTTTTCTCATCATCTCTTGGCAACCACTTGCAAGAATTCCAAAATTTCCAAACCATGTCTATCCTAGCTCTTAGTTTAGAGAAAGATAAAGTAATGAAGGGCCTTGTCATGATGTGGATCCCATGCTATTTCATTGAAAAGTAGAGAAGGTTAAGGAAGGGAGAAGTTTAAGATTTTAGATCTAGACCCACTTTCTTTGATTTTAGCACTCATTCCATGAGGCAAAATATAGTCATGTTAAATTATCATAGATATGCATATGAGAATTTCATAATGTGAGTAGAACTCATTCTTGACATTTAATCATAAATATATCATTTGGATAAGAGTTATTACTCCACCATTGAAGTCAAATAAAATCAAACCCCAACTTCTTCTATCAAAATATGCATGGTATAATATTGACATGTGGATTCAAGGTTTTGGTCACATACCAGAATGTATGGAGAACTTTATAAATAAAGGGTATATATAATGTAATTTTGCAAGAAAACATCATTTCAACTACTCTAATAATTATCTATATATCTAGTTTTTTTAATTTATGCAAAGGTCCCTATTTCCTTGCTTTTTCTAGCCTAAAGCTCTAGAATGGGAGGTCCTTGGAGATGCAACTGTAGGGCCTCCTATACATGTTATGGTAGAATATTCTCGTAAAGCCAAGTAGTTATAACATTTGATCATAGTTGCCTTTATTCGTGATTCTCTCAGATGATTCATACCAAGATGCGCTTCACAAATGGATAGCACTTGTATTATCAGGCTTAAACCACTATCAAAAATATCCTTCAAGCATGTATTTTGATCTATTTCATGCCTAGAATCATTTGAAATTATTTTATCATTTGCATTATGATTATTCATACTTCCATCTTCATTGGAATGGATTTTTTGGATAGGTTCATAAGATTTACACTTCAAATGGAAAGTTTCATCATGCTCAAATCGCAGTATATGCTCACATTTGTAATCCAATCTATCATGACTTCTCCCTGCTTGAGTGTCAGCAATTATGGACTCTAATTCTACTTCTAATCTTTCCAAAAACTCTTCATCATTCTTTTGCTCCAATACCATCTCTCCTTGATCATTAAAGGAATGCATTTCATAATACTCAAGGAAATCTTGATCATCAATATCACTAGATTCTTGATTATGCAGGTTAAACTCGTCACATTCATATCCTCATGATCCCTTGTATGAATGTGTTTGTGTTTTAATCTCAAATAAAATTTGCTAATCAAAGTATCATCCCAAGATCCTGAAACAACTCAATTTTTTCATGTTCAATCTTCTCAAAAGATGTACTTGTACCACACTTTTCGTGCATCGCTTTCCATCATTGACTCTTGCTCAAGTACTTCAGCACATGTAAATGCCTCAGTGTCTACATTTGGATCAATGGGATCTTCATTCATTTGATTGTATTTATATCCAACTTCATCAATGTAGTACCATCTTATTCAATCTTTTCTAGTTGAATTTCATTAGGTGATGTACTCACATCACATTTTTAATACATTTCAGCGATTGTTGCATCCATCTCTTTATGCCCAATCTCTCCAACATATGGACTCAACTTGACATGGTCATCATTCACATCAGGAATTTATCATGTCCACTTCCATTCACGTCATGACGTATTTCTTTATATGTCCACATTCTCGGATTAGTGAAAGTCTCAAACATTTGATCCCTACCATCTTGAGTCTTTGCTTAAAAATTTCTACATCTTTGCAATTCTCCATCATCTTGCATATGATTACCTACTTACATATCAACATGTATATGCATAGCATCATATGTGTCATCACCTACATGCATATCATTACCTGAAGGAGCAATCAATTGTATATCCTCTTCATTTCTATATTTAAGATTGTTCACATGTGTCTCTTCATGGAGTGTGACATCATTCACAGACATATCATTCATTTAAAATCCAATTAGTAGCCTATCTTTATCCCTATGAGTAGGGTCATTCTCTTCTAGCTTTGAACACACATACAATGTGACATCACTCAAAAGTATGTCTCGACTTGATCTTCAGAGATGTCATCCTCTTTGTTATGAGTAGGTTCATTTTCTTCCATCTCTATATGCATGTACAATGTGGCATAGTTGACATCCATTCCGCTCTCCATAGGATCATCTATTCACATGTTCACAGAGTTACCATCATACTCACTTGTAGTCTCTTCATGCAAATCAATTACTAAGCCATAAATTGTATTTGAATCATATGTTTGAGGACGTGTATTCATTATCAATTCACAGTGAATCGTTCTCCAAGTCTTGTATGGTATCACCAATTAAGGAAGCATCTTGATCTTCACCTTCATACAAAATCGCTAGATTTCCTTCATATATTTCATCTCTAATCTCTTTTTTATCACCTCAAGACCTTGTATATATCTTTAGCTCTTGATTAGTATCATATCTTGCTTCTTGGTTTGTTAGAATTCCTTCTATCCTATGTGATGAGTTTATCAAAGTAGGGAAAGTTTCGTCCTCTTTTCTTAGTTGGATTTTGTTGAATTTTGTTTTGTTTTATGTTTGTTGTTTGTTTTGTTTGAATTTTATCAGCTTTCACCTATTCCTTTGCTCCTCCCATATTTGGGATTTGTGCATATATAACACTTAAGGATGTAATCATTGCAAAGATAGCTATGGCCTCTTGGAACCTTGGAACCTTAGAGGTCACATCAATTGCCTTTGTAGTATTTTCGCGATAAACCTCCTCATGAGTATGTATGTGTACTCCATGCACAACTGATTTTTGGAATACTTTATGAACATGGGAAATATCCACAATTGTTTAAATCCATGGAGTCTGTATGTCTCTATCATCTGCATGAAGATTTTCCTTCTAACTGCTAAGAATGCTTTCCATTGTTTCCCGCTTCTTGAAGCATCCCCTCATAGCATCATGATGAACATACAAACCTCTTTGAGTCTCAATTTGGAATCCATTTCTTGCCAGAGTAGAATTCATTCCTCTCGAGATTTAGCATTTATTGTTCATAAAAACAACACTCTTCCATGCCTTATACATCTCTTATCATGATCAACAATGTCTTCAAATTGTTTCTCACTCTCTTTTGATCTCTAGAATGGATTGACCCTTGGGCATACCAACCCACTTTAGGAAGGACTTACACATCACTTTATCCAGGTCCTCTAGCAGCTCCTTGAGAAGCGTTCCTTTGTACTAAGCCCATATCGTTTATTTTCTTTGCATGAGTTGATTGCACAAACCGAATTTAGACACGTAAACAAAGTTCTCACATAGATCTTGGTCTATCATCACTATCAAACCAATGATTAGGTACTTCACCTCGAGTTCGTATTCCTTTTCAAAACTTGGATATATCTTTTCCGTTGGAAAATCCACATCGCTTGGTTAGACATTCATGAAGAGACTGGATAGCTCTCTATCATCTATCCTGTTTTTGAGAGCATAAGAATGAGATAGAAGATCATCCATATTTATTCCACTCGACTTTGCATCGTCCACTCTATGATTCACCCACCCCCTCCTTTCATGTCAGGTTCGCCAGGTATGTCGTGGGGTTCATGAAAAGAAGGGAGGATATAGTACAAAGGCTCAAATTGGCATCAAATTCTAGGAGAACAAGTAAAAAAGAGTGAATCTAGCACTCCTATATATGGATTAGATTATAAATCCATTTATACCCTCACAGATAAGCACTACAATCTAAATGGAAAAGAATATCAGCATGGAGCACCAATTTAGAGCAAGAAAGTATTGAGCCCTTTGCACTTAAATGCAAATGATGGAAAGAAATGTTATAGATATCCATCAGTCTTCTTAGGTATCAAAACATGTCAAGTATTGAAGATCTTCTCAAAGAAGATATGATTTCCTATTTGCTAGATGACGATTTCAACACTAATTTGGATCCAAAACCCTAACTTATAGAGACAGCTAAGGATACATACTTTTGGAAACCCGAAATATAGAAACCCAAGTCCTCTTCGTCCAAGGCTTCCACACATCAATCAAGACACAAACCACAAAAATGCAAGGTGGCTCCAATATACAAGAATACTCTTTGGTGGCAAACCCACGATCAAACATGGATTATTAAGCCACTTTCATCCTCCACAATGGTACCATTGATATCCAACACTCCAAAATTCCCACTACAACATGATTGTCTATCATCTCTAAAGAAGTTGCAATGGAGTAGGACAAGCCTCTCCATGTAGAAATTGCATGCTAACTAAACAACCCTGATGTTCATATTATCCTCCCTTCAAGTGTGCATCATGTTTCATGGCCTTGCATCAGACATCTTGCTGATTTCCCATCGACAAGAGTGACACCTTGTAATGTGAGCTCAAAATCACTTATATACTTTGGTTTTCATTCACTACTCTCTTCCTTCAAGTAATTGATCATCAAGTTTCTCACAAAGCATTCAAAGGTCGAAGATCAAGGCATTCACTATGTTGTCTTGGATTTGCTATGGATAAGTGGAATGAGGCTCTCATTTTGCTTCGTCAACGAGATTCAAATATAGGATGATTGTCTTGGTTAGATAATATACACAATTGGTAGGATACCTAGGCCGGGAAGGAAAGGCAAATACATTTCTTTCCATTGAGTAATTGATTTGGATGAGTTATGGCCTATCAAGGGTCCATTCATGCATAGTCAAAAAATCTTCTTCAATGTGTCCTTGATGATGCTAGTGTTCTACATGTCCAATTTTCATATCATAAAAACATTGACGCGGTTCATTGTTATTATCCAAGAATACCTAGCTAGCATAATCATGGTGCCACTCACTATCGTAGTTTCAAGAAATCGCCTCTAGGATTTCAACATCATTATTTAGGCTCTGCAACATACTTAATGGAGCCACAATCATCCAGCCCACATCAGCACCAAGCATACCCAATTAAACTCCTTCCAATTCTTAGAATAGGAGGCTTTGTCAAGAACTAGGCCGAGAGCACAAAGATCTAGACCCTTTTCCCTCTTTGCACCATGTTGCTTCTCTTCTATTTCAAAATAGGCATGAATAAGGCCACCCTACAAGGCCATGCCTTCTTTTTTTTTTTTTGCATATGCACTACACTAAGTAGTAGCCCCATACTACTGACAAAACAAAAAAACCCTAAGAAATATGAATTAGACTATTTTTCCTATTTTTGTTCTATAGGGACTCGAAAACCCAAAGGTGCCTTAATACCCACACTTGCCCATTACTGAAAACATGTAGATCATCTCTCAGGGATGAGAGACGCTAGAAGAGGGAGAATGTTCAAGATAAAGACTCATTGAAGTGGATTGTGATGGTCAAATAGAGAGAATATGGTCACTTTTGTGAAGAACCAAAGCAAGAAGCATGGTGGATGCACTCAAGCAAAGTAAGGACTGTTAGTGAACCCAAATTCTTCATTTTCTCAAGCAAAGTAAGGACTATTAGGGACTGTAAAATCTCATCCCTTTCTTAATTTTTTAGAGGCATTTGATCATAATTAGATCCATATTTTTGCATGTTGAGGAGTCATCAAGCTTGGGGATTGATTTGCTAACCCTCTAGGATTTTATAGTATCCTTCTACACCTAAATTTTAACTAGGTTGGAGATAAGAGTTTTAAGAGGGTCACTTTTTAAACTTGCCTATAAAATTCAACTAACACTCATTCATGAATTCTTCTTTTTCGTTCTTCATTTTAATCAAGTGTGAGTTTCTTGGGAGCTCTTTTGTCTTATTCATGGGTGAGGCTTTCTTGCATATGCATATGTGTGTATGCATATGTGCGAGATTCCTCATGTGTGTGTGCTTGACTCTTAATGTGATGAAGGTCTTCACATCACTGACTTGTCTCTCAGTTTGACAATTCATGGGCAATTATCTATTGCTTGGTGTTGATTCGTATTTGTGTCATCTAGTGCATCTACATTCAAACACAATATCTCTACATAAATGTCACATAATCCTAGTAGGAGATGGTTGAACCACGCCTTAAGAGAGAGGATTAGGAAGTAATCCTCAACCATGGCTTTTGGGGCAAGTGGTTATCCCATCATCCTCCTCATCGAGAGGTTGTGAGTTCAATTCCCAACATTGGTATCAGATCCTAGTTGCAAAATTGGGCAACACAGAGGTTGGCACCTCATTTGTGGGCACTTGGAAAAAGTGCTATCGATGGTGACTGTGAAATTGGCCTTAGATGAAGGCACATGGGCATTTGGGCACCCACAAAGGGTTGGATAGGTCCAAATTTAGTGCATGCACTAGACTTTAAGGTTGGTGGAAGCACTCATGCACGAAAAGTGGGTCCAACAAAATCTAAAGGGTCCACAAATGATCATTGAGGATAATGCTTAGTCTAAGGGGAATTATAGTTTGGACCACATGACTTAGTTAAACTTCATGGTAGTGTATAGAGGACCAAGGTGTGAGTCATGATAGATGACTTCACCACTCATAACTTTATAAACTATGCTTTGATCAAAAAGCTAAAGATTCCCCAACAACCCAGTGCACATAAATACATAGTATCTATGATGCAAGGGGAAGATAAGAGGATATGGAATACTATGATATCCAATTTGGAAGTCAAGATGCAGGACTATACAAACCATATGGACTTCCAAATTATGAATATGGAGAGGATAGATCTTGTGTTAGGAAGAGAGTGTCTATGGGGGTTTGGAGACATACTTAAACGTAGCTATCAAAACAACACACTTGAGTTTGAAAGAAATGGAAGTAAATTTTGTATACAGGGAGAGAGAGATGTACCTAGTGCACCTCTCATTTCATCTTTAGAGTTGTATAATCTTCGTCATTTCCAGCATGTACAAGAGATGTTTTTATTGTATAGTCAGGACTTTGAGTATTCTACAGACATTTTATCTGATGTATATTTTCATGCTAGGAATGTAAATATGGACAGGACTTTATATTCTTCTTTCTTGCAAGAGCGTGTGGTTAAAAGTTTTAAAGATCTTATGTTTGAGTTTAGAGATGTTTTTCCCACTAACCTACCTAGAGGGCTACCACCTGAGAGAGTGGACATTGACCATGCTATTGAAGTAGTTACTAACACTAAGCTTATAAAAAAGTTAGGAAAAGAACGATTAAATAGTTTGGTTTAAGATTACTATTTTTTATTTGTATTGTACACATCAAGTGGATTCTAACCAAATTAATAAGTCTTCATCATCCTCTAAACGTACCAAAACTATCTAGAAGTTCATAAATTATCTACACAGGTTTCACTTAGAAAAAAAATTATCTAAATAAACTACAAGAACCAAGATATTCTCTAAACCTATGTTGATAATGAAATTTATTCATGGATACTTCCCACATTCCAAGGTTAACATGGAGAATTGTTCCATAAAATATATGAAAGATACTGGAAATATTTGGAGACCTTAAATAAAAGAAACGGGTCATGGAAGCTAATTGAGATAGCAACTAGGTAGTAGAGAAAAATTACAGAAAATTAAGTATCAAAGAGAAGCATTCCAAAGCAACACATGGAAATAAAATAACCTATTTCCAAGATTTGAGTCTAACGAGGTAAGATCATATATTATGTAAATTTCAAGCTTCTAGAGGAATTAAGAAGTCCCTAGAGAAAGCTAAAAGAGATCATGGTTGAATTTAGGCCTCATGTTGAAATGTTAACAAAAACAATTATCAACCTTAAGAATTTAGGGTTCCAAGCTTTGGGTCAGATATAAGGTAAAATAAGAGAAAAATAAATTTATGATGAGTTAAGATCTTCTAGGGAATAGAATGAAAAGATATAAGAGAGTTGTTTTCATTTTTTCTTGACACATAAGCATAACATGATTGGATAGATCCAAGAATTAAATGCCTCAATAAGGTGTGGGAAGATTTAGAGACGATACTCAATTTTTCCACCAAAGATAAAAAAATTCACTCAATGGAAGTTTAAAAATTGAGGAAAATTCATTAATATCACAATACATAATTACATTAATCTTGAGTAAAGATCTTAGTAGATGCACTAAGATCCAAAGACAATCACACTAATGATTATGAACTAATAACATATGCCTTCCAGTTTTAAAAAGGATGGGCGTACAAAACAATCACATCCTCAATATGTAAATGTGATAACTTACCATATTTTAAAAAAAATAGTTGTATTAATGTGATCAAGGAAATTAATAAAAGTTATGCATAAGAAAGGAGCAATGAAGTCCATGAACTCTATGTGGCAAATTCGAGAGGAAGAGGTGAAGGAGGTGTATAAACAATGGGTAGAGGAATAATCGGCCAAGCTCAAGGTCAAAAAGCCACTTAATTACAATTAAATGGAGTTAAAACACAAAGAGCAAGAAGCAATAATAGAGTAGGAGGTTGCAAAGGACCACAAAGAGACCGTGTGTAGAAGAATGCTACATATATGGGAAGAATGGACATTATGCAAAGGATCGGGGAAAATGTGACAATCAAAGAAATCAAGGCTCCAAAGTTCAAAGTAATCATGAAAAAACTTCATCAAGTGTAGGTCGCACTACATTTCTTGCAATTATGCATAATCATGGTGAAAAGATAAGCAAGGACAATGTATGGTACATAGATAGGGGACGTAGGAATCACATAAGTTGTAATAAGGATTATATCAATGATTTCCACTTCCCAAGCACACAAGGACATGTTCCATCCGGTGATAAAACACCATAGAAAATTGCTCAATCAGGATATGGGATGTTGTATGGCAGATAAATAGCAAGGTGTTTGAAAGATGTGTTGCATGCACCAACTATAACCAAGATTATAATATCTATTGGAGAAATTGCATTAAAAAATGCCAAGTCACATTTAGAAATGAAAGATGCTTTATAAAAGAACCCAAGGACGGATACAAAGACAATAGCAAGAGGAAAGAATAAAGGAATTCTATTGATCATGTGGATTAAGACAAGTTCTCCGCATACTATCTGTTTTTCTTATGAAAAGATAAATTTACAAACATTGAGTCCTAACATAAGAAAATAGGCTCACATATACACATACATATACATATATACATATACATATATACATATACATATATACATATAAGATATGTACATACATACATGCATATAATATATACATACACACACAAATACATACATACGTACATACATACATGCATACACACATATATACATACATACATGCATATGTACATGCATACGTTAATACATGCATACATGCATGCATACATGTAGACATTCATACATAGATACACACACACGCAGACACATATGAATGTAGTTGAATTTCGTGTTGATATCATTGCCAAGACACAGGTATGAATGTATAGTTGAGTTGTGTTTTGATATCATTTGGCAAGACTATAAACATTGTAATATAATAATGAGTGGAGAAAAAAACTAGGCTTTCATAAAATAAACCTTATGACAAGGAAACAAGTGATCATACATATATTAGTGCTGAAATAAGGTAAACAAAAATTTGTCCCCTTCACATAAAGCAAGTTCTTAAAGTTATCACAGCAAGGGCATGAAGCGGCAAAAGGAGGCAAGAAAGGAAAATCGTATAGGAAAGGTCACATCACAGAATCTACAGCCACATAATAAGGAGAGAAAATATATTAAAAGCTCTTGGAAAATTTAAAAACGAGTCGAAGAAGAAATACTTACTCGATGAAATGTCATTATTAAACTCTGCATGGCATACCAAGTACCATCCAAGGGCCAGATAATGGTGATGACATGGAAAATTGTGCGTTTAGAAAGACCAAAAATAAGATTTAGTAAATGATCAAAATGTGTTGAAGGGTCATGTGTCTTCTTTAAGCTTTGCAATAATCTAAATCTACAAAAAACCATTGGAATTGATTGTCATTGATAAAGTAACTACACGTTTAATTGCAAAGACAGAAGTTTCGATCCACTCAATTGGAAAGTTGATGATGTCTTTTTTTAGCATTATATTGGATTAAGATTAAGTGAGTATTTTACCTTTTTTCTTTCTATTCGTTCCATTTTTCATCCATCATGAACCCTTTCTTATAGATTAGAAACTTTTTCTCTTATATCTCCTTCTCCATTCTTTCAACACTACAACATATCGAGGGAATATCAACGGTCAGTGTACCCACTGGCAGCTGTCACCATCGGTATACTCCTCGGAGAATTTGGGAAAGGTGATTTGCCTCAGAAACAAAGCGTCGGCATAAGCGTCGGTATATGCGTCGGTATACGCGTCTGTAATTTGCTGAAACTACCGACACGTATACCGACGCTTATACCGATGCTCTCTTATTAACCGTGCTCGAAACCAAAATTTGTTATTCAGAGCGTTTTGAATCTAGATCTTTTCCTTTCGGGTTTGCGCATGCCAACAACAGAGCTTTGTTTGTCCATTTCTCTCTCTCTCCCTCTCTCCCTCCCTTCCCTCCCTCTCTCTCCCTCTCTCTCTCTCTCTCCCTCTCTCTCACTATCTCTCTCTTTCTCTCTCTCTCTCTCTCTCCATCTGTGTCTCTCACTCTCTCTCCCTCTCTCTCCCTCTTTCTCTCTCCCTCTCTCTCTCTCTCTCTTTAAACAGACATCTATCTTTATAGATCTCAAGTTTTGGTAAGTAGATCGCACATATTGTAGCACTCTTTTAATTTTCTATGTTTTTTCTTTACTAATATGTTCTTTGTTTGGTTTTGCAAGAGATTTTGGGATCAGATCTTTGGAAATTCGACGAAGAAGAATTTCTAATGGATTTTGACGACCATGACTCAAACAATTCTCTCTCTCTCTCTCCCTTTCCCTCTCCTTCTCTCTCTCTCTCTAAACACACCTCTATTTTTATAGATTTGACGCTTTGGTAAGTAGATCACACATATTCTATCACTCTGTTTTCTTTCTTTATGTTTTTGCTTTTCTAATATCTTCTCTCTTTAGTTTTGTAAGAGATTTTTGACATCAAATCTTTGGAAATTCAATGAAGGAGAACTTCAAGTGGATTTTGACAACATTGATTCAAAAATTACATCAATGTAAGTAATGCGTATATCACTCTTTTATCTTTCTTTATATTTTTGTTTTCTAATATCTTCTCTCTTTTTTTGTTTGAGAGAGAGAGAGAGAGCGAGCGAGAGAGAAAGGGATATGCATATGCATACATGCATGCATATGCATATGCATACATGCATGCATATGCATATGCATACATGCATGCATATGCATATGCAGACATGCATGCATGCATATGCAGACATGCATGCATGCATATGCAGACATGCATGCATGCATATGCATACATGAATGCATATGCATACATGCATGCACATGCATACATGCATGCACATGCATACATGCATGCACATGCATACATATGCATACATAAATGCATGCATGCATACGCATACATGCATGCATGCATACGCATACATGCATGCATGCATACGCATACATGCATGCATGCATGCATACGCATACATGCATGCATGCATATGCATACATGCATGAGGGATATGCATATGCATACATGCATGCATATGCATACATACATGCATGCATGCATATGCATATATACATGCATGCATATATACATATGCATATATACATACATGCATGAATGCATATGCACATATACATACATGCATGCATGCATGCATATGCATATATACATGCATGCATATATACATATGCATATATACATACATGCATGCATGTGCATATATGCATACATGCATACATGAATTTTTATATTTTTGTATGCATACATGAATTTTTATAGTTTTTATACGCATACATGCAGGCATGCATACGCATACATGCATGCATGCATACGTATACATGCATGCATGCATATGCATACATGCATGCATGCATATGCATACATGCATGCATGCATATGCATACATGCATGGATGCATATGCATATATACATGCATGCATGCATATGCATATATACATGCATGCATATATACATATGCATATATACATACATCCATGCATGCATATGCATATATACATACATGCATGCATATGCATATATACATGCATGCATGCATATTCATATATACATGCATGCATATATACATATGCATATATACATATGCATATATACATACATGCATGCATGCATATGCATATATACATACATGCATGCATGCATATGCATACATACATACATGCATGCATATACATACATACATACATACATACATGCATGCATGCATATGCATATATACATGCATGCATGCATATGCATATATACATGCATGCATATGCATATATACATGCATGCATATATACATACATGCATGCATGCATATGCATATATACGTACATGCATACATGAATTTTTATATTTTTGTATGCATACATGAATTTTTTATATTTTTTTTATACGCATACATGCATGCATGCATGCATATCCATATATACATGCATGCATGCATGCATGCATATGCATATATACATGCATGCATATGCATATATACATGCATTCATGCATGCATTTTTATTTGCATGTATGCATGCATATGCATGCATACATGCAAGCATATGCATATGCATGCATACATGTATGCATATATACATATGCATATATACATACATGCATGCATGCATATGCGTATATACATACATGCTTGCATGCATATGCATACATACATACATGCATGCATGCATATGCATACATACATATATGCATGCATACATGCATGCATATGCATGCATACATGCATGCATATGCATCCATACATGCATGCATATGCGTATGCATACATGAATTTTTATATGCATGCATGCATATGCAGATGCAGATGCATGCATACATGCATGCATATGCATATGCAGATGCAGATGCATGCATACATGCATGCATATGCATATGCATACATGCATGCATATGCATGCATGCATTCATGAGGGATATGCATACATGAGGGATAAGCATGCATGCATGAGGGATATGAATACGTATATGTATGTATGTATATAAGCAAGCATATGCATAAGTGAATTTTTATATGCATGCATGCATATGCATATGCATATGCATACATGCATGCATACGCATACATGAATGCATATGCATACATGCATGATGGATATGCATACATGAATCTTTATATTTTTGTTTTCTAATATGCATATGTATATGTATATGTATATATATACGTGAATGTATATGCATATGCATACATGTATGCATATACATACATGTATATGTACATGTATGTATAAAAGCAAGCATATGCATATTTATATGTATACATGTATGCATATGCATATGCATATGTATACATGAATGCATATTCATACAAGCAAGCATATGTATATGTATATGTATACATGTATACATATACAAGCAAGCATATGCAGATGTATACAAGCATAAGCATGCAGATGCATACATATGCTTGCTTGTATGCATATGCATACGTGAATGCATATGCATACAAGCAAGCATATGTATATGTATATGTATACATGTATACATATACAAGCAAGCATATGCATATGTATACAAGCTTAAGCATGCATATGCATACAAGAAAGCATATGCATTCATGAATGCATATGCATACAAGCAAGCATATGTATATGTATATGTATACATGTATACATATACATGCAAGCATATGCATATGTATACAAGCTTAAGCATGCATATGCATACAAGCAAGCATATGCATACATGAATGCATATGCATATGCATACATGAATGCATATGTATACAAGCTTAAGCATGCATATATATACATTGGATGAGATGAGATCTTCATATTGCATCAGATGGGATCTCCACCTACACCTTGGGGTGCACATGATCATGATGAATCGAAGATATATCATATCCGTAATGGAGCTCTAGTTATGGATGCGGTGGGGAAGTCAATGCGTCAACATATACGACAACTCTGCTCCATCGAATTTGGTCATTCATGAATGTTAAAATGGACCCAACATGATAGAGACTCTAAAACTCATATCTCACAATGCATATATGAAGAGTACCGGCCAGCACCTGGCAATCCTATTGTGAGTTCCGATTGGATTCAACATACAGCATGCGAGGTGATGTCACATCGACGATCGGAAGCTCGCGATGCTTTCAAAGCACGCTTACCGAAGCCCGTATGGCTAGATGCCGAGGAATGGGAATCAATTCAGGATGAGCATCAACATACTCTTGATCGGTATCGTCAACAGAGAGATGCGGCGGCCACACGTTTAGATACGGCAGGAACGTTGCATTTAGGTAGCGGCGGATACGACAGTATGCGCTACCAATTTGTAAGTATGATGTTAATTATTGAAGTTGTTTGTGTTAAGTATATTATGTATATTCATCTAACATTTTATATATTTACTATAGTTGTTGGCAATGGGTCATCCTCCAATGCGAACTGAAGAATCATATGGATATCGACATGGACTGATTGCACTATTACAAGACTTAGAGGGATGCGGGGCAATCGTCTCATGGGAGAATATTCTTGATTAGGTAAAGTTATATCTTGGTTTCGTGTTTCTAGTTGTTGTTTATAAATGTCATATTAATTGGTCTTATTTTATACCTATGTTTTGTTGCAGGATTGTAGGTGTAAATATTTTGATCAATGCCACAATTTTGTATCACACTCCCATACGACAATGATGAACCATAATTTTGTATTCGATTCCTATATGGAAGTGTTTTGTCACATTGCCACAATTTTGTATTACACTCCTATGTGGCAATGATGTACCATAATTTTGTATTTGTTTCCTATATGGAAGTGCTTTGCCACACTTTTGTACATTTTTCATTTATGGAATATACGATTTTCTGTACATGAATCATTGTTCATTTTTGCTCATATAAATTTATGTTTTGGTTGCCATTAGAGTACATAACACATGTACTCAGTTGGGCAGAGTGTATTGTCTTTTGCTAAACAACATCATGCTGTAGCAAAAGACAACACACTCTGCCCAAAAACAATTGTGCACGTATGGTCGTCGATATATGCGCCGGTAGCTCCAGTATGGTCGTCGGTATATGCGCCAGTACGCCCAGCGTAGACATCGATATAAGCGTCGGTATACCGGCGCTTTCTTTCCGATGCCTATACCGACTGCAACACCGATGTCGTGAAGAAATCACGCCCGTTCAATTTCCTCGATCGCAGCCTCGATATACCCTCGATGTGTTGTAGTGCAATACGTGATTGAGTGTGTAACTTTTATGTGGAAACCTGTAGTAGAGGCCATAACATCAAGATCAAGGATCCATGTCGTGTGGTTATCAACATAAACCTCATGAATACTTTTGCATAATATATCATCAAATAATATACCTAAACTCATCCTTTGAAGGCCCCATCATATTTTTATACAAAATTCATTGTTTCACACATGACGTCAATGCAAAGTACCTTCAAATGGAATAACTTTCTATCTTCATAATGACATATATAAATTCAAAATGGCTTTCGTAGATACTTACAATTATATTATTTTTTATTCAAACAAGAAAGAAAGCTCAAGATACCTGCAACGTAACCCTTTGCAGTACCTTCAAAAAGAAAAACTAAAAAATAGCACAACAATTCCTCCGAGCGCTTCACACGACACTATGTTTCCATTCATGGATTCCCGTTTTGACTTGGCACATCTAAAACTATTAACACTCGACATATTAACAAGAAAAATATTATTTTATGTCTTCAAATCACGATTTAACATTG
Source organism: Ceratopteris richardii (assembly GCA_020310875.1). Classification (NCBI taxonomy): domain Eukaryota; kingdom Viridiplantae; phylum Streptophyta; class Polypodiopsida; order Polypodiales; family Pteridaceae; genus Ceratopteris; species Ceratopteris richardii. The sequence goes on from MU260077.1 coordinate 555,401, forward strand.
ATTTTCATCCTATTAATACTACGTTTTATGTACATAAACATTGAAATGTACTCGTCCACAAAGGTGTATGCATGTATGTGGGTCCATCCCTGCACAAGGGAGCCCAATCACTAAATTAAGCCATATCATGAGAAACTTTGTGATCATTCAATTTAACTTTATGATCATTCAACATGCTATATGCACATGGATTTCCGGGTGATCATGCAGCAAATTGTCATTGTACGAGTTAAATTTTTCAAGCTTTTAAAACATGGTACATATTCCAAGGTGTTCATGCGAAACCATAGTTACTTCATTTTAAGTAGGTAGACAAACGCATTGATATCCGACATATAGTAGTAGTCTAATACTTGAATTCTCCTTGCATTACAAGAATGGAGAGGTAAAGTAGTATTTCATAACAGTAAGAAAAAAACAATCCTCCACAAAACAGATAGTAAATACTTTCTCAGCCATAAAGGATATGAATTTCAGTGTCCTACAAATACAAATATGTCAAAGCCTACAAGAAAAAGAAGTCATATGGAAAACGAGTTTCCTATGTAAGTTCTTGCTGTACCGAAAAGGACTAAAGAGCTTAGATAAGATTTCACTATGCAGAAGAAAGAAATCGCACAAAATAGATTTATAACAACTTGCTCGACCACATAACACATGAATCCATATTACACCTTCAATACGCTTCAGATGGGAGACATCAGGTTGAGGATTAAGGATTCTGTTATACACACAGAATAATAAACAAGTCCCCGCTAGAATAATAAACAAGGTCCAGCTAGAATAAATAATAAACAAGCCCCAACTAGAATAATAAACAAGTCCCAACTAACGAAAGATGAAATATGTTGCACATAACCTTGAAGGGAGGAGAAAAAAGTGATGTTATGTGTGTGCATACACACACACACTATATATATATATATATATATATATATATATATATATATATATATATATATATATATATATATATATATAGAGTTCATTACTACGATATATCGGTAGATAGAAAAAAAAACGCAATGCATCTCGGTAGATAGATAGAGAGAGAGAGACAGAGAGAGAGAGAGAGTTTTCTTCAAATCACAATGACATTAATCAGTTAAGGGGGGCCTGATACACTTCACCCAGAAAGAAAATCTGTCTGCAGTCTGAAACCTCTACATATAACGGGAACGAGGAAACAGAAATTGAGTATATGAGAAGCATGGGATATTAGAGACCTGCATACGCTACATCTATCTGCAAGCCTCTCCAAATTGTGCGCTCACCAGAGAGAGTGGGAGAGGACCGGCACAAGGATATGTGCGACTGTAGTTTATTCCCTGAAAGAGTAGGGCATTGGGAAACAGTGTGCACTGCCCCATTCTCGGTACGTCCACCTCCATGGCAAAGCGGTTGATCATTCCTTGATTCCACCTCCTGTCCTCGCAGTTGGCCACGACGTTGAATGCCTCACATGGAAAGTTATTTCGAACACCGAAGCGGCAGATTGATGTCGTAACGTACTCATTCGTCAGCGTCCGATTGTTGAGCCCGCACTTCCACGCTCCTTTGACTGCTTCAGGTGTCGCTCCGATCATCACCAACGCAATCAGCATCATCACTGCATACACATATGCCACGAAGGGGAAGGGCAAGGGCAAAGGTATGATGTGGATCCCATGCTGTTTCATTGAAAAGTAGAGAAGGTTAAGGAAGGGAGAAGTTTAAGATTTTAGATCTAGACCCACTTTCTTTGATTTTAGCACTCATTCCATGAGGCAAAATATAGTCATGTTAAATTATCATAGAGATGCATATGAGAATTTCATAATGTGAGTAGAACTCATTCTTGACATTTAATCATTAATATATCATTTGGATAAGAGTTATTACTCCACCATTGAAGTCAAATAAAATCAAACCCCAACTTCTTCTATCAAAATATGCATGGTATAATATTGACATGTGGATTCAAGGTTTTGGTCACATACCAAAATGTATGGAAAACTTTATAAATAAAGGGTATATATAATGTAATTTTGCAAGAAAACAACATTTCAACTACTCTAATAATTATCTATATATCTAGTTTTTTTAATTTATGCAAAGGTCCCTATTTCCTTGCTTTTTCTAGCCTAAAGCTCTAGAATGGGAGGTCCTTGGAGATGCAACTGTAGGGCCTCCTATACATGTTATGGTAGAATATTCCCGTAAAGCCAAGTAGATATAACATTTGATCATAGTTGCCTTTATTCGCGATTCTCTCAGATGATTCATACCAAGATGCGCTTCACAAATGGATAGCACTTGTATTATCAGGCTTAAACCACTATCAAAAATATCCTTCAAGCATGTATTTTGATCTATTTCATGCCTAGAATCATTTGAAATTATTTTATCATTTGCATTATGATTATTCATACTTCCATCTTCATTGGAATGGATTTTTTGGATAGGTTCATAAGATTTGCACTTCAAATGGAAAGTTTCATCATGCTCAAATCGCAGTATATGCTCACATTTGTAATCCAATCTATCATGACTTCTCCCTGCTTGAGTGTCAGCAATTATGGACTCTAATTCTACTTCTAATCTTTCCAAAAACTCTTCATCGTTCTTTTGCTCCAATACCATCTCTCCTTGATCATTAAAGGAATTCATTTCATAATACTCAAGGAAATCTTGATCATCAATATCACTAGATTCTTGATTATGCAGGTTAAACTCCTCACATTCATATCCTCATGATCCCTTGTATGAATGTGTTTGTGTTTTAATCTCAAATAAAATTTGCTAATCAACGTAACATCCCAAGATCCTGAAAACAACTCAATTTTTTCATGTTCAGTCTTCTCAAAAGATGTACTTGTACCACACTTTTCGTGCATCGCTTTCCATCATTGACTCTTGCTCAAGTACTTCATCACATGTAAATCCCTCAGTGTCTACATTTGGATCAATGGGATCTTCATTCATTTGATTGTATTTATATCCAACTTCATCAATGTAGTACCATCTTATTCAATCTTTTCTAGTTGAATTTCATTAGGTGATGTACTCACATCACATTTTTAATACATTTCAGCGATTGTTGCATCCATCTCTTTATGCCCAATCTCTCCAACATATGGACTCAACTTGACATGGTCATCATTCACATCAGGAATTTATCATGTCCACTTCCATTCACGTCATGACGTATTTCTTTATATGTCCACATTCTCGGATTAGTGAAAGTCTCAAACATTTGATCCCTACCATCTTGAGTCTTTGCTTAAAAATTTCTACATCTTTGCAATTCTCCATCATCTTGCATATGATTACTTACTTACATATCAACATGTATATGCATAGCATCATATGTGTCATCACCTACATGCATATCAGTACATTAAGGAGCAATCAAATATATATCCTCTTCATTTCTATATTTAAGATTGTTCACATGTGTCTCTTCATGGAGTGTGACATCATTCACAGACATATCATTAATTTAAAATCCAATTAGTAGCCTATCTTTATCCGTATGAGTAGGGTCATTCTCTTCTAGCTTTGAACACACATACAATGTGACATCACTCAAAAGTATGTCTTGACTTGATCTTCAGAGATGTCATCCTCTTTGTTATGAGTAGGTTCATTTTCTTCCATCTCTATATGCATGTACAATGTGGCATAGTTGACATCCATTCCGCTCTCCATAGGATCATCTATTCACATGTTCACAGAGTTACCATCATACTCACTTGTAGTCTCTTCATGCAAATCAATTACTAAGCCATAAATTGTATTTGAATCATATGTTTGAGGACGTGTATTCATTATCAATTCACAGTGAATCGTTCTCCAAGTCTTGTATGGTATCACCAATTAAGGAAGCATCTTGATCTTCACCTTCATAAAAAATCGCTAGATTTCCTTCATATATTTCATCTCTAATCTCTTTTTTATCACCTCAAGACCTTGTTTATATCTTTAGCTCTTGATTAGTATCATGTCTTGCTTCTTGGTTTGTTAGAATTCCTTCTATCCTATGTGATGAGTTTATCAAAGTAGGGAAAGTTTCGTCCTCTTTTCTTGTTGGATTTTGTTGAATTTTGTTTTGTTTTATGTTTGTTGTTTGTTTTGTTTGAATTTTATCAGTTTTCACCTATTCCTTTGCTCCTCCCATATTTGGGATTTGTGCATATATAGCACTTAAGGATGTAATCATTGCAAAGATAGCTATGGCCTCTTGGAACCTTGGAACCTTAGAGGTCACATCAATTGCCTTTGTAGTATTTTCGCGATAAACCTCCTCATGAGTATGTATGTGTACTCCATGCACAATTGATTTTTGGAATACTTTATGAACATGGGAAATATCCACAATTGTTTAAATCCATGGAGTCTGTATGTCTCTATCATCTGCATGAAGATTTTCCTTCTAACTGCTAAGAATGCTTTCCATTGTTTCCCGCTTCTTGAAGCATCCCCTCATAGCATCATGATGAACATACAAACCTCTTTGAGTCTCTATTTGGAATCCATTTCTTGCCACAGTAGAATTCATTCCTCTCGAGCTTTAGCATTTATTGTTCATAAAAACAACACTCTTCCATGCCTGAAGAACCAAAGCAAGAAGCATGGTGGATGCACTCAAGCAAAGTAAGGACTGTTAGTGAACCCAAATTCTTCATTTTCTCAAGCAAAGTAAGGACTGTTAGGGACTGTAAAATCTCATCCCTTTCTTAATTTTTTAGAGGCATTTGATCATAATTAGATACATATTTTTGCATGTTGAGGAGCCATCAAGCTTGGGGATTGATTTGCTAACCCTCTAGGGTTTTTTAGTATCCTTCTACACCTAAATTTTAACTAGATTGGAGATAAGAGTTTTAAGAGGGTCACTTTTTAAACTTGCCTATAAAATTCAACTAACACTCATTCATGAATTCTTCTTTTTCGTTCTTCATTTTAATCAAGTGTGAGTTTCTTGGGAGCTCTTTTGTCTTATTCATGGGTGAGGCTTTCTTGCATATGCATATGTGTGTATGCATATGTGCGAGATTCCTCATGTGTGTGTGCTTGACTCTTAATGTGATGAAGGTCTTCACATCACTGACTTGTCTCTCAGTTTGACAATTCATGGGCAATTATCTATTGCTTGGTGTTGCTTCATATTTGTGTCATCTAGTGCATCTACATTCAAACACAATATCTCTACAGAAATGTCACATAATCCTAGTAGGGGATGGTTGAACCACGCCTTAAGAGAGAGGATTAGGAAGTAATCCTCAACCATGGCTTTTGGGGCAAGTGGTTATCCCATCGTGCTCCTCACCGAGAGGTTGTGAGTTCAATTCCCAACATTGGTATCAGATCCTAGTTGCAAAATTGGGCAACACAGAGGTTGGCACCTCATTTGTGGGCACTTGGAAAAAGTGCTATCGATGGTGACTGTGAAATTGGCCTTAGATGAAGGCACATGGGCATTTGGGCACCCACAAAGGGTGGGATAGGTCCAAATTTAGTGCATGCCCTGGACTTTAAGGTTGGTGGAAGCACTCATGCACGAAAAGTGGGTCCAACAAAATCTAAAGGGTCCATAAATGATCATTGAGGATAATGCTCAGTCTAAGGGGAATTATAGTTTGGACCACATGACTTAGTTAAACTTCATGGTAGTGTATAGAGGACCAAGGTGTGAGTCATGATAGATGACTTCACCACTCATAACTTTATAAACTATGCTTTGATGAAAAAGCTAAAGATTCCCCAACAACCCAGTGCACATAAATACATAGTATCTATGATGCAAGGGGAAGATAAGAGGATATGGGATACTATGATATCCAATTTAGAAGATGCAGGACTATACAAACCATATGGACTTCCAAATTAGGAATATGGAGAGGATAGATCTTGTGTTAGGAAGAGAGTGTCTATGGGGGTTTGGAGACATACTTAAACGTAGCTATCAAAATAACACACTTGAGTTTGAAAGAAATGGAAGTAAATTTTGTATACAGGGAGAGAGAGATGTACCTAGTGCACCTCTCATTTCATCTTTAGAGTTGTATAATCTTTGTCATTTCCAGCATGTACAAGAGATCTTTTTATTGTATAGATCATGTGGATTAAGACAAGTTCTCCGCATACTATCTATTTTGCTTATGAAAAGATTAAATTTACAAACATTGAGTTCTAACATAAGAAAATAGGCTCACATATACACATATACATATATACATATACATATATACATATAAGATATGTACATACATACATGCATATAATATATACATACACACACAAATACATACATACGTACATACATACATGCATACACACATATATACATACATACATGCATATGTACATGCATACGTTAATACATGCATACATGCATGCATACATGTAGACATTCATACATAGATACACACACACGCAGACACATATGAATGAAGTTGAATTTCGTGTTGATATCATTGCCAAGACACAGGTATGAATGTATAGTTGAGTTGTGTTTTGATATCATTTGGCAAGACTATAAACATTGTAATATAATAATGAGTGGAGAAAAAAACTAGGCTTTCATAAAATAAACCTTATGACAAGAAAACAAGTGATCATACATCTATTAGTGCTGAAATAAGGTAAACAATAATTTGTCCCCTTCACATAAAGCAAGTTCTTAAAGTTATCACAGCAAGGGCATGAAGCAACAAAAGGAGGCAAGAAACGAAAATCGTATAGGATAGGTCACATCACAGAATCTACAGCCACATAATAAGGAGAGAAAATATATTAAAAGCTCTTGGAAAATTTAAAAACGAGTCGAAGAAGAAATACTTACTCGATGAAATGTCATTATTAAACTCTGCATGGCATACCAAGTACCATCCAAGGGCCAGATAATGGTGATGACATGGAAAATTGTGCGTTTAGGAAGACCAAAAATAAGATTTAGTAAAGGATCAAAATGTGTTGAAGGGTCATGTGTCTTCTTTAAGCTTTGCAATAATCTAAATCTACAAAAAACCATTGGAATTGATTGTCATTGATAAAGTAACTACACGTTTAATTGCCAAGACAGAAGTTTCGATCCACTCAATTGGAAAGTTGATGATGTCTTTTTTTAGCATTATATTGGATTAAGATTAAGTGAGTATTTTACCTTTTTTCTTTCTATTCGTTCCATTTTTCATCCATCATGAACCCTTTCTTATAGATTAGAAACTTTTTCTCTTATATCTCCTTCTCCATTCTTTCAACACTACAACATATCGAGGGAATATCGACGGTCACTGTACCCACGGGCAGCTGTCGGCGTCGGTATACTCCTCGGAGAATTTAGGAAAGGCGCTTTGCCTCGGAAACAAAGCGTCGGCATAAGCGTCGGTATATGCGTCGGTATACGCGTCTGTAATTTGCTGAAACTACCCACGTGTATACCGACGCTTATACCGATGCTCTCTTTTTTACCGGGCCCGAACCCGAAATTTGTCATTCAGAGCGTTTTGAATCTAGATCTTTTCCTTTCGGGTTTGTGCGTGCCAACAACAGAGCTTTGTTTGTCATCCTCTCTCCCTCTCTCCCTCCCTTCCCTCTCTCTCTCTCTCCCTCTCTCTCTCTCTCTCCCTCTCTCTCACTATCTCTCTCTCTCTCTCTCCATCTGTGTCTCTCACTCTCTCTCCCTCTCTCTCCCTCTTTCTCTCTCCCTCTCTCTCTCTCTCTCTTTAAACAGACATCTATCTTTATAGATATGAAGTTTTGGTAAGTAGATCGCACATATTGTAGCACTCTTTTAATTTTCTATGTTTTTTCTTTACTAATATGTTCTTTGTTTGGTTTTGCAAGAGATTTTGGGATCAGATCTTTGGAAATTCGACAAAGAAGAATTTCAAATGGATTTTGACGACCGTGACTCAAACAATTCTCTCTCTCTCTCTCTCCCTTTCCCTCTCCTTCTCTCTCTCTCTCTCTAAACACACCTCTATTTTTATAGATTTGACGCTTTGGTAAGTAGATCACACATATTCTATCACTCTGTTTTCTTTCTTTATGTTTTTGCTTTTCTAATATCTTCTCTCTTTAGTTTTGTAAGAGATTTTTGACATCAAATCTTTGGAAATTCAACGAAGGAGAACATCAAGTGGATTTTGACAACTTTGATTCAAAAATTACATCAATGTAAGTAAAACATATATCACTCTTTTATCTTTCTTTATATTTTTGTTTTCTAATATCTTCTCTCTTTTTTTTTGTTTGAGAGAGAGAGAGAGAGCGAGCGAGATAGAAAGGGATATGCATATGCATACATGCATGCATATGCATATGCATACATGCATGCAACCATATGCATACATGCATGCATGCATATGCATACATGCATGCATATGCAGACATGCATGCATGCATATGCAGACATGCATGCATGCATATGCAGACATGCAGGCATGCATATGCAGACATGCATGCATGCATATGCAGACATGCATGCATGCATATGCAGACATGCATGCATGCATATGCATACATGAATGCACATGCATACATGCATGCACATGCATACATGCATGCACATGCACATGCATACATGCATGCACATGCATACATACATGCATGCATGCATACGCATACATGCATGCATGCATACGCATACATGCATGCATGCATACGCATACATGCATGCATGCATACGCATACATGCATGCATGCATGCATACGCATACATGCATGCATGCATGCATACGCATACATGCATGCATGCATATGCATACATGCATGAGGGATATGCATATGCATACATGCATGCATATGCATACATACATGCATGCATGCATATGCATATATACATGCATGCATATATACATATGCATATATACATACATGCATGAATGCATATGCATATATACTTACATGCATGCATGCATGCATATGCATATATACATGCATGCATATATACATATGCATATATACATACATGCATGCATGTGCATATATGCATACATGCATACATGAATTTTTATATTTTTGTATGCATACATGAATTTTTATATTTTTTATACGCATACATGCATGCATGCATACGCATACATGCATGCATGCATACGCATACATGCATGCATGCATACGTATACATGCATGCATGCATATGCATACATGCATGGATGCATATGCATATATACATGCATGCATGCATATATACATATGCATATATACATACATCCATGCATGCATATGCATATATACATACATGCATGCATATGCATATATACATGCATGCATGCATATTCATATATACATGCATGCATATATACATATGCATATATACATACATGCACGCATGCATATGCATATATACATACATGCATGCATGCATATGCATACATACATACATGGATGCATATACATACATACATACATACATACATGCATGCATGCATATGCATATATACATACATGCATGCATGCATATGCATATATACGTACATGCATACATGAATTTTTATATTTTTGTATGCATACATGAATTTTTTATATTTTTTTATACGCATACATGCATGCATGCATACCCATACATGGATGCATGCATACGCATACATGCATGCATGCATACGCATACATGCATGCATGCATATCCATATATACATGCATGCATGCATATGCATACATGCATGCATGCATGCATATGCATATCTACATGCATTCATGCATGCATTTTTATTTGCATGTATGCATGCATATGCATGCATACATGCACGCATATGCATATGCATGCATACATGTATGCATATATACATATGCATATATGCATTCATGCATGCATGCATATGCATATATACATACATGCATGCATGCATATGCATACATACATACATGCATGCATGCATATGCATACATACATATATGCATGCATACATGCATGCATATGCATGCATACATGCATGCATATGCATCCATACATGCATGCATATGCATATGCATACATGAATTTTTATATGCATGCATGCATATGCAGATGCAGATGCATGCATACATGCATGCATATGCATATGCATACATGCATGCATATGCATGCATGCATGCATATGCATGCATGCATGCATGAGGGATATGCATACATGAGGGATATGCATGCATGCATGAGGGATATGAATACGTATATGTATGTATGTATACAAGCAAGCATATGCATACGTGAAATTCTATATGCATGCATGCATGCATGCATACATGCATGCATACGCATACATGAATGCATATGCATACATGCATGACGGATATGCATACATGAATCTTTATATTTTTGTTTTCTAATATGCATATGTATATGTATATGTATATATATACGTGAATGCATATGCATATGCATACATGTATGCATATACATACATGTATATGTACATGTATGTATACAAGCAAGCATATGCATATTTATATGTATACATTTATGCATGTGCATATGTATACATGAATGCATATTCATACAAGCAAGCATATGTATATGTATATGTATACATGTATACATATACAAGCAAGCATATGTAGATGTATACAAGCATAAGCATGCAGATGCATACAAGCAAGCATATGCATACATGAATGCATATGCATACGTGAATGCATATGCATACAAGCAAGCATATGTATATGTATATGTATACATGTATACATATACAAGCAAGCATATGCATATTTATACAAGCTTAAGCATGCATATGCATACAAGAAAGCATATGCATACATGAATGCATATGCATACAAGCAAGCATATGTATATGTATATGTATACATGTATACATATACATGCAAGCATATGCATATGTATACAAGCTTAAGCATGCATATGCATACAAGCAAGCATATGCATACATGAATGCATATGCATATGCATACATGAATGCATATGCATATGTATACGTGAATGCATATGTATACAAGCTTAAGCATGCATATATATACATTGGATGAGATGAGATCTTCATATTGCATCAGATGGGATCTCCACCTACACCTTGGGGTGCACATGATCATGACGAATCGAAGATATATCATATCCGTAATGGAGCTCTAGTTATGGATGCGGCGGGGAAGTCAATGCGTCAACATATACGACAACTCTGCTCTATCAAATTTGGTCATTCAGTAATGTTAAAATGGACCCAACATGATAGAGACTCTAAAAATCATATCTCACAATGCATAAATGAAGAGTACCGGCCAGCACCTGGCAATCCTATTGTGAGTTTCGATTGGATTCAACATACATCATGCGAGGTGATGTCACATCGACGATCGGAAGCTCGCGATGCTTTCAAAGCACGCTTACCGAAGCCTGTATGGCTAGATGCCGAGGAATGGGAACTTGTAGTCCATCATGGTTGGAATGTATATCAGTTGTATAGTAAAATTTTAGTTCTGAATGGCAACTTACATGAAGATATGTATGTTTTTCAGCCCCATGATTTTGTACAAAAAGAGCTTGAAAACAAAGTGTACAAGTTGAAAAAGACATTATATGGTTTGAAACAAGCACCATGTGCTTGTTATGAAAAGATACATGCCTACTTGATTGCACATGGTTTTGAGAACAATCCAGCTAAGAGCACCTTATATGTAAAGTGCACAAATGATGTACGTTTGATCATTGTTGACTATGTTGATGACATGATGCTCAGTAGTCCTAATGAGAAGCATGTTAATGATTTTAAGATTGATTTGCATGCCTCTTTTGAGATGTCAGATTTGGGGCATTCGCGTCATTATTTGGCCATTCAAATTATGCAAATTGATGGGGGAATAGTTTTGTGTCAAATAAAATATTTTGACATATTATTGCAAGATTTCGGCCTTGAAGAACTGAAAACCTATTGCCACTCCTGTGGAAACATGTTTACGATTGAGTCCTCATAATACGCAAGATGCATTTGATGTTGTTCCCTATCAATTCTTATTGGATGCTTGATTTACTTATGCATAACTTGGGTTGACATTCACTTTGTTGTCTATCACATGTGCAGGTTTATGCATTGCCCATGTTTCAAGCATTGGTAGGCGGTTAAGCACACCTTTTGCTACTTGATTTGTACCTAACTATTGGATTGTTTTATCCCAAGAGGGGATCACTACTACCATAATTACATACTTTTTTTGACTCTAAATGTGCTAGTTACTATGACACTCATATGCTTGGTAGCTCAAGCATATCTTTGTTGAGCAAGAAGCAGCTATTGTGGCCATTTCTAGTTGCGAGGCTGAGTATAGGGCACCTTTCATAGCGATGCTTGACTATGTATGGCTCAAATGCAATTTGTCTGATTTTGATGTTCGTCAGTCTTTTGCCACCACCGTCTTCAATGAAAATTAGAGAACATTGGCAATTGCGAGGAACCCTTTTTGCACACGTCATATTGAGGTGCATTATCATTATGTCAAGTAGAGGTTCTCCAATGGAGAGATCAGTTTGGCATATGTGCCCACATAGGAGAACATTATAGGCCTTTTCACAAAGGCTCTGCTTTGAGAGAAATTTGAAGCTTTCCGCAAAGCTTTGGGCTTACTTCCTTTTGTGGATTTATCTCTTTCCACATAGCTTGACACTTCCTTATGCATGAGTGCCAGCTTCTTGTTCACCGCATCATTTCTAGGAGGATTTGTTGATATATTTTGGTACTGGTGTGTGTGAACACACTTAGGACCTTCATGGTACTTTTCTCCCTCTTTTGGAGGTTTTTTCCCTCAATTTGTATTTACACCTATAACCTTAATGGTGTACTTATTCTTGTACATTCATTTGGTAATAGATGCAGTATTATGTGTTGTGCTTCAAGCTTCTTCTTCTTCTTCCTTGTGTTGCTCGCATGCTTTCGCAAACGTCAAAATCCAACAAAACTTGATAATCAATTCCCTTACATCTACTTATCATTCATTTATTACATCTGTCTTTCCATGGGAGATAGAGAAATTAAATATGAAGACGTTCATCTTTTATTAATTTAAGACAATAATCAACAAAAAAATCAATGGAGGATAATGATGAGGCTACAGTCTCTTCATCAAAAGGAAAGAAGAATAACAAGAAGAACATTATATCAAAGAACAAAGATGATTCACAATCTAAGCATAAAAGTAAGTTTTCAACTTCCAAATCCACTTCCACATCTTCTTTTACTTATACATTGATTACTTGATCTACACCTAAGAGTCAGTCTACTTCATCCACATCTATACCCAGATAAAAATGGGAATTCTCCACTTACATAAAAAGCAAAGGCATCATACTGGAGAGTGCAGTAACAATGTTGAGGAGTGTTCAAAAGATAAATCTTCTTTGTAAGAGGATACTTTCACATGTGTCAATATAGAAAAGTTTATTTTGATCAAGTAGCATTGCATGCAATACCCCATAATCCTTGGATATTTGGCTCTAGAGCTACAAATCATATGATAGTTTTGGAATTAGAAGGTAAAAAATATCTTGCTCAAACTTAACATAAAGAGTGGGAGATGCTTCTAAGGTTTTAAAACCTATAGAAATAGGACACAAGTGTATCTTCTCATACCATTCTCTTGCTGCATGCTTTGAACCATAAAGTGCCTTAATCAATTTGCAAACAAGATGGTATTTTCCTTTGACCTTAAATCCTTGTGGTTGTTGTATGTAGACATCCTCATATCGGTCACCAATATAATAAATGTTTTCTTGTTATTTAATTGATAGATACTTCTATCAAATTATGCACGTAAAGAAATAGCATCTTTGACTATGGTAATTCTACATGTAGGTGCAAAACTTTTATCATGGTCAATATCTTTTCTTCTATGCACAACCTTTAACTATTAACCTTACTTTCCACTTGTCAATATCACTATTGTCTTTTCTTTTCATTTTGAACATCTACTTAATACCAATAGCTTTCTTTTGTTTTGGTAACTCACAAAGCTTCCAAGTTTGATTATTATGGATAGAATTGGTTAACTTTTGCATTCTTCTCTTCCATATATAGTTATGCAATGCTTCTTCAACACTTCGTGGTTCATTTTGAACTAACGTAAGAGCCAGAAATATTAATAATACTTGCATAATTTAGTTGATCTACGTGATCTTTTTGTTTTTTGTTTTTACTTTATTCTCTCTCGAAAATTTTTTATGCCACTCTTACATAGTTCATAAAAACCACATAGGTACTTCTTTGAAACTACAGATACTTCTCTTATTGCTTCTTGACTTCTAAGAGACTCCCCAACTTCTTAAAATAGCTTTTTTATCAAAGTTTAAGAAGGAATCGAAGATGGTGAAGGTTACAAAATTCAAATTCAGTTTGAGAAGAAGAAGATAGGGATTGAGGTTGAATATCCCCTATATGGCTGAATATAAGGATCCAAGTTTCTTTAAAAATCCTATATTTATGTTATTGTATAAAATTTATACTTTTTGAATCTTTATCATAAATCTATTTTCCATCAATATAAGAATTGTATGAGAGTAAAATTTTAGCTATATCTTGATTATACCATCTATAATCTTTACTTTCAACACCATCAGCCACAAAAATAGCTTTGCTTGCTTTCTCATCAAGTTTATCACAATTCGTTTTTTCTATGTGAATATATAGTGGAGAATAAAGAACCCTAAAATATTTTACATTGGATTTACTATTGTCATAAGTTTCATGAGGTGTAATAACCTTCAAAGCTTTTGTACATTTCGTATTAAGAATGTGGTTTGTTTATGAGTAGCATCAAACCAAAACTTGGGAGAAAGTTTCTTTGAAAATAATATGCTTTGTGCTATTTCTAGAAGTATACGATTTTTTCTCTCGGTAATGATATTTTTCTTTGGAGTGTATGCAATTTTGAGTTGAAGAACAATTCCTTTTTATTCCAACTAAGACTTACATCATTAGATGTATATTCGTCACGTCTATCACTTCTTTAAAATTTGGATTTTCTATTGACCTTCATTTTCAAGCACAACTAAAAATTTCTTCAATTTAGACTAAAAACAATTGACTTTAAATTTACACCAAAGCCTATTAATATCTCTTAAAGTTATCAATGAATGTGATAATATATCTTTGATAATGAAGAGTCTTCTATGATAGGTCCAAACATATTTGGGTGAATAATGTGCAACTTTCTTAATGCTTAAATAAATCCATGTTTCTTTAATGACATTTTGATTTTTCTTTCAAACATTCTTCATATGAATGTACATCATCTGATAAAGCTAAAATGGGTCAGTTCTCAATCATACTTTATCATTCATTTTCAAAAGAGATGTATACTTGATGTCATCAGATCTTGTGTGTAGATAACATGGCTGATGTTCGACAGTACAAAAATCCCACTTCTATTTTCACCTTTTTAAAGACAATTCTCTTCATTAATAAAAAGGATATGACATAAATCTTTCTCAAAAGTAAATTTTTAATTATCTTTCAAGATGGAGAGCAAACTTTCCTTGATTTTTGGTACATAAAGAACATTAGAAATTTTGAAATTACCACCTACTTTTGACTCAAGTGTGGCTTCCTCCCACAGAAACAACATCCAAATCATGATCATTTCCAATAATCACTCTTCAATTTGAATACTCAATAAGAGAAAAAATTATAGTCATCATTTACGTTGATGGCATGATCATGACAAGTCCTAGAGACTCAATCCTTCAGTTTTTTTGAGTATGAGGTAAAGAATTTTTTTATGTTAGTGTGCATGATTATCTTAGCATTGAATTCATTCACATGGATAATTATGTATACATGATACAAAAAAAAGCACATAAAAACTACCTCAAAGTTTCAAAATGCACGATTCAAAACCTATGCAAAGCCCTATGGATGGTAATGCTTCTTTACAAGTAGAAGTAGATCTAAAATTTTTTGCTACTACTCTTTAGAGTCAAGCAATAGGTTTCTTGATATATGCTTGTAGTACACATCTAGATACATAGTTTGTGATTTCTCAAGTATCAAGGTTCATGCATAAATCTTCTGAAATTCATTAGAAAGGAATTCTATATTTTTCTAGATATTTCAATGCTAGAAAAAAGTTTGCTTTGATGGATACTTATAGCATTTCATTCCATCATTTGCATTTAAATGCAAAGGGCTCAATATTTTCTTGCCTTTAATTCGAGCTCCATGCTGATATTCTTTCCCTTTTAGATTGTAGTG
Source organism: Ceratopteris richardii (assembly GCA_020310875.1). Taxonomy (NCBI): domain Eukaryota; kingdom Viridiplantae; phylum Streptophyta; class Polypodiopsida; order Polypodiales; family Pteridaceae; genus Ceratopteris; species Ceratopteris richardii. Next base: position 571,555 of record MU260077.1, read on the forward strand.
CTTCTCTCGAAGGGTGTCTATGGAGCTATAATCTGATCCATAGTATATGAGTGCTAGATTAACACTTTTTTATTTGTACTCATAGAATTTGATGCCAATTTCAGAATTCCTCCTATATCCTCCCTTCTTTTCATGAACCCCATGAGCTATCTGGTGAACTTGATGTGAAAGGAGTGGGTGGGTGAATCAAAGAGCGCACAATGCAAAGTCTAGTGCAATAAATATGGATGATATTCTATCTCATTCTTATGCTTTCAAAAAGAGGATAGATGATAGAGAGCTATCTAGTCTCTTCATGAATGTCTAACCAAGTGATGTGGATTTCAAATGGAAAAGATATATCCAAGTTTTGAAGAGAATATGAACTCGAGGCAAAGTACCTAATCGTTGGTTTGATAGCGATGATAGACCATGAGCTATGTGAGAAATTCGTTTAAGTGTTTAAATTCAATTTGTGTGATCAACTCATGGAAAGAAAACAAAGTACATGGGCTCATTACAAAGCAATGCTCCTCAAGGAGCTTCTAGAGGACATGGATAAAGTGATGTGTAAATCCTTCCTGAAGTAGGTTCATATGCCCAAGGGCCAATCCATTCTAGAGATCAAAAGAGAATTTAAGAAACAATTTTAAGATATGTTTGATCATGATAAGAGATGTATAAGGCATGAAAGAGTGTTATTGTTCAAAACAAAAATCAACAAAACTCAACAAGAAAACAAGACGAGACTTTCCTTACTCTGATAAAGTCATCACATATGATCGAACAAATTCTAACAATCCAAGAAGCAAGACATGATACTAATCAACAGTTAAAGGTATATATACAAGGTTTGGAGGTGATCAAAAAGAGATTAGAGAAAAATTATATGAAGGAAATCCGGAAATTTTGTATGAAAATGAAGATCAAGATGCTTCCTTAAGTGGTGATCCCACACAAGACTTGGAGAACGATCCAATGTCAATTGATAATGATCCATGTTCTCAAACATACGATTCAAATACAATTTATGGCTTAGTAATTGATTTGAATGAAGAGACCTCAAGAGTATGATGTCTAGTCCAAGAACATGTCAACAGATAATCCTTATGAGAGCAAAATGGATGTGAGCAATGCCACATTGTACATGCATATAAAGATGGAAATAAACGAACATACCCATAACAAGGAGAACATGCCAATGATGAGTCCTCTTTATAGGGACATGCATAACCAAGATTATAATATCTATTGGAGAAATTGCATTAAAAAATGCCAAGTCACATTTAGAAATGAAAGATGCTTTATAAAAGAACCCAAGGACGGATACAAAGACAATACTAAGAGGAAAGAATAAAGGAATGCTATTGATCATGCGGATTAAGACAAGTTCTCCGCATACTATCTCTTTTGCTTATGAAAAGATTAAATTTACAAACATTGAGTTCTAACATAAGAAAATAGGCTCACATATACACATATACATATATACATATAAGATATGTACATACATACATGCATATATATATATATATATATATATATATATATATATATATATATATATATATATATATATATATATATATATATACATACACACACAAATACATACATACATACACACATATATACATACATACATATGTGCATGCATACATGCAGGCGTGCATGTAGACATTCATACATAGATACACACACACGCAGACACATATGTATGTAGTTGTATTTCGTATTGATATCATTGCCAAGACACATGTATGTATGCATACTTGAATTGTGTTTTGATATCATTTGGCAAGACTATAAACATTGTAATATAATAATGGGTGGAGAAAAAAACTAGGCTTTCATAAAATAAACCTTATGACAAGAATACAAGTGATCATACATCCATTAGTGCTGAAATACGGTAAACAATAAATTGTCCCCTTCACATAAAGCAAGTTCTTAAAGTTATCACAGCAAGGGCATGATGAGGCAAAAGGAGGCAGGAAAGGAAAATCGTATAGGAAAGGTCACATCACAGAATCTCAAGCCACATAATAAGGAGAGAAAATATATAAAAAGCTCTTGGAAAACTTAAAAACAAGTCGAAGAAGAAATACTTACTCGATGAAATGTCATTATTAAGCTCTGCATGGCATACCAGGTAACATCCAAGGGCCAGATAATGGTGATGACATGGAAAATTGTGCGTTTAGAAAGACCAAAAATAAGATTTAGTAAAGCATCAAAATGTGTTGAAGGGTCAGGTGTCTTCTTTAAGCTTTGCAATAATCTAAATCTACAAAAAACTATTGGATTTGATTAAATTATTGATAAAGTAACTACACGTTTGATTGCAAAGACATAAGTTTCAATCCACTCAATTGGAAAGTTGATGATGTCTTTTTTCAGCATTATAGTGGATTAAGATTGAGTGAGTATTTTACGTTTTTTCTTTCTATTCGTTCCATTTTTCATCCATCATGAACTCTTTCTTATAGTTTAGAGACTTTTTCTCTTATATCTCCTTCTCCATTCTTTCAATACGTGATTGAGTGTAACTTTTATGTGGAAACTTGTAGTAGAGGCCATAACATCAAGATCAAGGATCCATGTCCTGTGGTTATCAACATAAACCTCATGAATATTTTTGCATAATATATCATCAAATAATATACCTAAACTGATCCTTTGAAGGCCCCATCATATTTTTATACAAAATTCATTGTTTCACACATGACGTCAATGCAAAGTACCTTTAAATGGAATAACTTTTCTATCTTCATAATGACATATATAAATTCAAAATGGCTTTCGTAGATACTTACACTTATATTATTTTTTATTCAAACAAGAAAGCAAGCTCAACATACCTGCAATGTAACCCTCGACAGTAGCTTGAAAAAGAAAAACTGAAAATAGCACAACAATTCCTCCGACCGCTTCACATGACACTATGTTTCCGTTCATGGATTCCCGTTTTTGCTTCGTAGGAGATTTCAAAGAGTGAGAATATTGGTACGACTAAAATAATAATTTTATAACCTTCTTTTTAGGGCTTTAAATGAATAATTTTGTACATTTTCTTCATGTAATTTATGTGCTCAGTTTTGTCCAGCAAAAGAAACATCCATAACATAGCAATCAATATCAATGAGGCAGTGCACTTGACTTCGCACATCTAAAACTATTAACACTCGACATATTAACAAGAAAAATGTTATTTTAAGTCTTCAAATCACGATTTAACATTGATTTTCATCCTATTAATACTACGTTTTATGTACATAAACATTGAAATGTACTCGTCCACAAAGGTGTATGCATGTATGTGGGTCCATCCCTGCACAAGGGAGCCCAATCACTAAATTAAGCCATATCATGAGAAACTTTGTGATCATTCAACATATGAAGGTAGACAAACGCATTGATATCCGACATATAGTAGTAGTCTAATACTTCAATTCTCCTTGCATTAAAAGAATGGAGAGGTAAAATAGTATTTCATAAGAGTAAGAAAAAAAACAATCCTATACAAAAAAGATATTAAATACTTTCTCAGTCATAAAGTATATGAATTTTAGTGTCCTACAAATACAAATATGTCAATGCCTACAAGAAAAAAAAGTCATATGGAAAACGAGTTTCTTATGCAAGTTCTTGCTGTACCGAAAAGGACTAGAGAGCTTAGCCAAGATTTCACTATGCAGAAGAAAGAAATCGCACAAAATAGATGTATAACAACTTGCTTGGCCACATAACACATGACTCCATATTACACCTTCAATACGCTTCAGATGGGAGACATCAGGTTAATGATTAAGGATTCTGTTTTACACATAGAATAATAAACAAGTGCTAGCTAGAATAATAAACAAGCCCCAGCTAGAATAATAAACAACTCCCAATCAAGGAAAGATGAAATATGCTGCACATAACCTTGAACATAGGAGGGAGGAGAAAAAAGTAATATTGTGTGTGTACATACACACAATATATATATATACACACACACACACACATATATATATATATATATATATATATATATATATATATATATATATATATATATATATATATATATATATATATATATATGGATGGAGCTACTTCATTACTAGGATATATCCAGACACTTAGTTCATACATATATGTGTATTTCATCAGTTTCTACTGAACTCATGCAGAAACAAAACTCAATGCATCTCGGTAGATAGAGAGAGAGAGAGATAGAGACATAGAGAGAGAGAGTTTTCTTCAAATCACAATGACATTAATCAGTTAAGGGGGGCCTGATACACTTCACTCAGTTATGGATGCGGCGGGGAAGTCAATGCATCAACATATACGACAACTCTGCTCTATCGAATTTGGTCATTCAATAATGTTAAAATGGACCGAACAGGATAGAGACTCTGAAAATCATATCTCACAATGCATATATGAAGAGTACCGGCCAGCACTTGGCAATCCTATTGTGAGTTCCGTTTGGATTCAACATACAGCACGCGAAGTGATGTCGCATCGACGATCGGAAGCTCACGATTCTTTCAAAGCAGGCTTACGGAAGCCTGTATGGCTAGATGCTGAAGAATGGGAATCGATTCAGGATGAGCATCAACATACTCCTGATCGGTATCGTCAATAGAGAGATGCGGCGGCCACACGTTTAGATACGGTTGGAATGTCGCATTTAGGTAGCGGCGGATACGAGAGTATGCGCTACCAATTTGTAAGTATGATGTTAACTATTGAAGTTGTTTGTGTTAAGTATATTATGTATATTCATCTAACATTTTACATATTACTATAGGAGTTGGTAGGGGGTCGTCCTCCAACGCGAACTGAAGAATCATATGGATATCGACATGGACTTGCTGCACTGTTACAAGACTTAGAGGGACGGGGTGCAATCGTCTCATGGGAGAATATTCTTGATTAGGTAAAGTTATATCTTGGTTTCGTGTTTCTAGTTGTTGTTTATAAATGTCATATTAATTGGTCTTATTTTATACATATGTTTTGTTGCAGGATTGTAGGTGTAAATATTTTGATCAATGCCATAATTTTGTATCACACTCGCATACGACAATGATGAACCATAATTTTGTATTCGATTCCTATATGGAAGTGTTTTGTCACATTGCCACAATTTTGTATTACACTCCTATGTGGCAATGATGTACCATAATTTTGTATTCGATTCCTATATGGAAGTGCTTTGCCACACTTTTGTACATTTTTCATTTATGGAATATACGACTTTCTGTACATGAATCATTGTTCATTTTTGCTCATATAAGTTTATGTTTTGGTTGCCATGAAAGTACATAACACATGTACTTAGTTGGGCAGAGTGTATTGTCTTTTGCTAAACAGCATCATGCTGTAGCAAAAGACAACACACTCTGCCCAAAAAAATTTGTGCAGGTATGGTCGTCGGTATACGCGCCGGTAGCTCCAGTATGGTCATCCGTATATGCACCAGTATGCCAGCACAGACGTCGATATAAGCGTCAGAATTTCCGACGCTTATACCGACGACTATACGGGCGCCATACCGACGATTTCTTTCTGACGCCTATACCGACTGCAACACCGACGTCGTGAAGAAATCACGCCCCTTCAATTTCCTCGGTAGCAGCGTCGGTATACCCTCGATGTGTTGTAATGCAATCATGATTGAGTGTATAACTTTTATGTGGAAACTTGTAGTAGAGGCCATAACGTCAAGATCAAGGATCCATATCGTGTGGTTATCAACATAAACCTCATGAATACTTTTGCATAATATATCATCAAATAATATACCTAAACTGATCCTTTGAAGGCCCCATCATATTTTTATACAAAATTCATTGTTTCACACATGACGTCAATGCAAAGTACCTTCAAATCGAATAACTTTTCTATCTTCATAATGACATATATAAATTCAAAATGGCTTTCGTAGATACTTAAAATTATATTATTTTTTATTCAAACAAGAAAGCAAGCAATGTAACCCTTTACAGTACCTTCAAAAAGAAAAACTGAAAATAGCACAACAATTCCTCCGAGCGCTTCACACGACACTATGTTTCCGTTCATAGATTCCCGTTTTTGCTTCGTAGGAGATTTCAAAGAGTGAGAATATTGCTACGACTAAAATAATAATTTTATACCCTTCTTTTTAGGGCTTTAAATTAATAATTTTGTAGATTTTCTTCATGTAATTTATGTTCTCATTTTTGGCCAGCAAAAGAAGCATCCATAACATAGCAATCAATATCAATGAGGGCAGTGCACTTGACTTGGCGTATCTAAAACTATTAACACTCGACATATTAACAAGAAAAATGTTATTTTAAGTCTTCAAATCACGATTTAACATTGATTTTCATCCTATTAATACTACGTTTTATGTACATAAACATTGAAATGTACTCGTCCACAAAGGTGTATGCATGTATGTGGGTCCATCCGTGCACAAGGGAGCCCAATCACTAAATTAAGCCATATCATGAGAAACTTTGTGATCATTCAATATAACTTTATGATCAGTCAACATGCTATATGCACATGGATTTGTGGGTGATCATGCAGCAAATTGTCATTGTACGAGTTCAATTTTTCAAGCTTTAAAAACATAGTACATATTCCAAGGTGTTCATGCGAAACCATATTTACTTCATTTTAAGTAGGGGACCAATTTAGAAGAATGGGCATAGTGGTGGATTTAACTTCATCATCAACACTAAATATTGATTGCCTCCTTGATAGCAATGTGAAAGTGAAATCAACATCCCACATCAGTCATTCATTCATATGAAGGTAGACAAACGCATTGATATCCAACATATAGTAGTAGTTTAATACTTGAATTCTCCTTGCATTAAAAGAATGGAGAGGTAAAGTAGTATTTCATAACAGTAAGAAAAAAACAATCCTCCACAAAATAGATAGTAAATACTTTCTCAGTCATAAAGGATATGAATTTCAGTGTCCTACAAATACAAATATGTCAATGCCTACAAGAGAAAGAAGTCATATGGAAAACGAGTTTCCTATGCAAGTTCTTGCTGTACCGAAAAGGACTCGAGAGCTTAGCTAAGATTTCACTATGCAGAAGAAAGAAATCGCACAAAATCGATTTATAACAACTTGCTCGGCCACATAACACATGAATCCATATTACACCTTCAATACGCTTCAGATGGGAGACATCAGGTTAAGGATTAAGGATTCTGTTATACACACAGAATAATAAACAAGTCCCAGCTAGAATAATAAACAAGCCCTAGCTAGAATAATAAACAAGTCCCAACTAACGAAAGACGAAATATGCTGCACATAACCTTGAACATAGGAGGGAGGAGAAAAAAGTAATGTTGTGTGTGTACATACACACACACAATATATATATATATATATATATATATATATATATATATATATATATATATATATATATATATATATATATATATATATATATAGTTCATTACTACGATATATCCAGACACTTAATTCAGACATATATGTGTATTTCACCAATTTCTACTGAACTCATGCAGAAAAAAAACGCAATGCATCTCGGTAGATAGAGAGAGCGAGAGAGACAGAGACAGAGAGAGAGTTTTCTTCAAATCACAATGACGTTAATCAGTTAAGGGGGGCCTGATACACTTCACCCAGAAAGAAAATCTGTCTGCAGTCTGAAAGCTCTACATATAGCGGGAACGAGGAAACAGAAATTGAGTATATGAGAAGCATGGGATATTAGAGACCTGCAAGCCTCTTGAAATTGTGCGCTCACCAGAGCGAGTGGGAGAGGACCGGCACAAGGATATCTGCGACTGTAGTTTATTCCCTGAAAGAGTAGGGCATTGGGAAACAGTGTGCACTGCCCCATTCTCGGTACGTCCACCTCCTGTCCTCGCAGCTGATCATTCCTTGATTCCACCTCCTGTCCTCGCAGCTGGCCACGACGTTGAACACCGAAGCGGCAGATTGATGTCGTAACGTAGTCATTCGTCAGCGTCAGATCGTTGAGCCCGGACTTCCTTGATTTCTTACCTGCAGAGCACATCGCTGAGCTCATCCTTAACGCTGCCATAGTCTCTGCGGTGCCCTGACACTCACAGTTCTCTCTACGTCACAAGAAGACTGGTGTCAAACAAACAAACAGGCTCAAGAGAAACACGCTCGCCTTCAACCACACTGAGCTCCAAAGTTTAGTCACATATATATAGATGCATGATAGCCTTATTTTCCTTAAACATGAGGAATACATTCGGACGGCGCCCTCAAGCTCTCGGTCGGAAAACTTCTCTCTCTCTCTCTATCTCTCTCTCTCTCTCTCCCCGACGTTGTTAAGGTTAAAAATCCCATGGATTTGGCACGACAATATTATCTCTAGAAATGTCAATTTCGTAAAACAATATGAGCCGACACAAGCATGTAACTCACCTATAGCACATAACCTCATTTTTACCCAACTCTATTAGGTGGATCAAGCCTAGGGCCAAATGCACAAGACTTTTAACCTTGCAAACCAAGACGTAGGCTAGGTGAACAAGACTATGAACCATGGAAGCCAAACTAGAGCTACAAAAGGATCGGATTCAACTCCACTACGTGGAGCGAATCTTGGGCCAAGTGAAATAGATCTCTAACCATGTAAACCAAACCTTAGGCAAAGTCAACAAGATTGTTAACCATCCAAAACAAACCTTAAGCTAGGTACACATAGAAGAGGAACAAGCAAGATTGTGTGTGAGCAAGGCTACTCCAAATTTTTGGGCCATGATTGGATGGAAAGATTGATTATCTAGGTAGTCTTGTAAGGGATTCTCAGAGGTTCTATAGGTTAGCGTTTGGAGCTATTTCTATGGATTATAACTAGCATTGGGCATCTCATGAGACATAACATGCGATAGAAAGTAGTAATCCACCACATGCTAGAGGGATTACAAATATACGATTGGTAGCCTTTTTCTCATCATCTCTTGGCAACCACTTGCAAGAATTCCAAAATTTCCAAACCATTTCTATCCTAGCTCTTAGTTTAGAGAAAGATAAAGTAATCAAGGGACTTGTCATGATGTGGATCCCATGCTCTTTCATTGAAAAGTAGAGAAGGTTAAGGAAGGGAGAAGTTTAAGGGTTTAGATCTAGACCCACTTTCTTTCATTGTAGCACTCATTCCATAAGGCAAAATATAGTCATCATGTTAAATTATCATAGATATGCATATGAGAATTTCATAATCTGAGTAGAACTCATTCTTGACATTTAATCATTAATATATCATTTGGATAAATCAAAATATGCATGGTATAATATTGACATGTGGATTCAAGGTTTTGGTCACATACCAAAATGTATGGAGAACTTTATAAATAAAGGGTATATATAATGTAATTTTGCAAGAAAACAACATTTCAACTACTCTAATAATTATCTATATATCTAGTTTTTTTAATTTATGCAAAGGTGCCTATTTCCTTGCTTTTTCTAGCCTAAAGCTCTAGAATGGGAGGTCCTTGGAGATGCAAGTGTAGGGCCTCCTATACATGTTATGGTAGAATATTCCCTTAAAGCCAAGTGGTTATAACATTTGATCATAGTTGCCTTTATTCGTGATTCTCTCAGATGATTCATACCAAAATGCGCTTCACAAATGGATAGCACTTGTATTATCAGGCCTAAACCACTATCAAAAATATCCTTCAAGCATGTATTTTAATCTATTTCATGCCTAGAATCATTTGAAATTATTTTATCATTTGCATTATGATTATTCATACTTCCATCTTCATTGGAATGGATTTTTTGGATAGGTTCATAAGATTTACACTTCAAATGGAAAGTTTCACCATGCTCAGATCGCAGTATATGCTCACATTTGTAATCCAATCTATCATGACTTCTCCCTGCTTGAGTGTCACCAATTATGGACTCTGCTTCTACTTCTAATCTTTCCAAAAACTCTTCATTATTCTTTTGTTCCAATACCATCTCTCCTTGATCATGAAAGGAATTCATTTCATGATACTCAAGGAAATCTTGATCATCAATATCACTAGATTCTTGATTATGCAAGTCAAACTCGTCACATTCATATCCTCATGATCCCTTGTATGAATGTGCTTGTGTTTTAATCTCAAATAAATTTTGCTAATCAAAGTATCATCACAAGATACTGAAAACAGCTGAATTTTTTCATGTTCGTTCTTCTCAAAAGATGTACTTGTACCACACTTTTCGTGCATCGCTTTCCATCATTGACTCTTGCTCAAGTACTTCATCACATGTAAATCACTCAGTGTCTACATTTGGATCAATGGGATCTTCATTCATTTGATTGTATTTATATCCAACTTCATCAATGTAGTACCATCTTATTCAATCTTTTCTAGTTGAATTTCATTAGGTGATGTACTCACATCACATTCTTAATACATTTCAGCGATTGCGGCATCCATCTCTTCATGCCCAATTTCTCCAACATATGGACTCAACTTGACATGGTCATCATTCACATCAAGAATTTATCATGTCTACTTCCATTCATGTCATGACATATTTCTTTATATGTCCACATTTTGGGATTAGTGAAAGTCTCAAACATTTGATCCCTACCATCTTGAGTCTTTGCTTAAAAATTTCTACATCTTTGCAAGTCTCCATCATCTTGCATATGATTACTTACTTACATATCAACATGTATATGCATAGCATCATATGTGTCATCACCTACATGCATATCATTACCTGAAGAAGCAATCAATTGTATATCCTCTTCATTTCTATATTTAAGATTGTTCATATGTGTCTCTTCATGGAGTGTCACATCATTCACACACATATCATTAATTTAAAATCCAATTAGTAGACTATCTTTATCCCTATGAGCAGGATCATTCTCTTCTAGCTTTGACCACACATACAATGTGACATCACTCAAAAGTATTTCTCGACTTGATCTTCAGTTCAAATATCCTTAGGTCTAGCATCATGCTCATCTCCATCCGCACACATGTCACTATTTAGAGAACTCATCCTCTTTGTTATGATTAGGTTCATTTTCTTCCATCTCTATATGCATGTACAATGTGGCATAGTTGACATCCATTCGGCTCTCCATAGGATCATCTATTCACATGTTCACATAGGTACCATCATACTCACTTGTAGTCTCTTCATGAAAATCAATTACTAAGCCATAAATTGCATTTGAATCATATGTTTGAGTAGGTGTATTCGCTATCAATTCACAGTGAATCGTTCTCCAAGTCTTGTATGGTATCACCAATTAAGGAAGCAGCTTGATCTTCACCTTCATACAAAATCGCTAGATTTCCTTCAGATATTTCATCTCTAATCTCTTTTTTATCACCTCAAGACCTTGTATATATCTTTAGCTCTTGATTAGTATCATGTCTTGCTTATTGGTTTGTTAGAATTCCTTCTATCCTATGCGATGAGATTATCAAAGTAGGGAAAGTTTCGTCCTCTTTTCTTGTTGGGTTTTGTTGAATTTTGTTTTGTTTTATGTTTGTTGTTTGTTTGGTTTGAATTTTATCAGCTTTCACCTATTCCTTTGCTCCTCCCACCTCTTGGAACCTTGGAACCTTAGAGGTCACATCAATTGCCTTTGTAGTATTTTCTCGATAAACCTCCTCATGAGTATGTATGTGTACTCCATGCACAATTGATTTTTGGAATACTTTATGAACATGGGAAATATCCAAAATTGTTTAAATCCATGGAGTTTGTATGTCTCTATCATCTGCATGAAGATTTTCCTTCTAACTGCTCACAAAGCTTTCCATTGTTTCCCGCTTCTTGAAGCATCCCCTCATAGCATCATGGATGAATATACAAACCTCTTTGAGTCTCTATTTCGAATCCATTTCTTGCCAGAGTAGAATTCATTCCTCTCGAGCTTTAGCATTTATTGTTCATAAAAACAACACTCTTCCATGCCTTATACATTTCTTATCATGATCAACAATGTCATCGAATTGTTTGTCACCCTCTTTTGATCTCTAGAATGGATTGACCCTTGTGCATACCAACCCACTTTAGGAAGGACTTACACATCACTTTATCCAAGTCCTCTAGCAGCTCCTTGAGGAGCGTTCCTTTGTACTAAGCCCATATCGTTTGTTTTCTTTGCATGAGTTGATTGCACAAACCGAATTTAGACACGTAAACGAAGTTCTCACATAGATCTTGTTCTATCATCACTATCAAACCAACGATTAGGTACTTCACCTCGAGTTCATATTCTTTTCAAAACTTGGATATATCTTTTCTGTTGGAAAATCCACATCGGTTGGTTAGACATTCATGAAGAGACTGGATAGCTCTCTATCATCTATCCTGTTTTTGAAAGCATAAGAATGAGATAGAAGATCATCCATATTTATTCCACTAGACTTTGCATCGTCCACTCTATGATTCACCCACCCCCTCATTTCACGTCACGTTCGCTAGGTATGTCATGGGGTTCATGAAAAGAAGGGAGGATATAGTACAGAGGCTCAAATTGGCATCAAATTCTAGGAGAAAAAGTAAAAAAGAGTGAATCTAGCACTCATATACTATGGATTAGATTATAAATCCATTTATACCCTCACAGATAAGCACTACAATCTAAATGGAAAAGAATATCAGCATGGAGCTCCAATTAAGAGCAAGAAAGTATTGAGCCCTTTGCACTTAAATACAAATGATGGAAAGAAATATTATAGATATCCATCAAAGTAATATTAGGTATCAAAACATGTCAAGTATTCAAGATCTTCTCAAAGAAGATATGATTTCCTATCTTATAGATATCCATCAAAGTCTTATTAGGTATCAAAACATGTCAAGTATTCAAGATCTTCTCAAAGAAGATATGATTTGCTAGATGACGATTTCAACACTAATTTGGATCCAAAACCCTAACTTATAGAAAAAGCTAAGGATACATACTTTTGGAAACCCGAAATATAGAACCCCAAGTCCTCTTGGTCCAAGGCTTCCACACATCAACCAAGACACAAACCACAAAAATGCAAGGTGGCTCCAATTGGTGGCAAACCCACGATCAAACATGGATTGTTAAGCCACTTTCATCCTCCACAATGGTACCATTGATATCCAACACTCCAAAATTCCCACTACAACATGATTGTCTATCATCTCTAAAGAAGTTGCAATGGAGTAGGACAATCCTCTCCATGTAGAAATTGCAGGCTAACTAAACAACCATGATGTTCATATTATCCTCCCTTCAAGTGTGCATCATGTTTCATGGCCTTGCATCAGACATCTTGGTGATTTCCCATCGACAAGAGTGACACACTGTAATGTGAGCTCAAAATCACTTATATACTTTGGTTTTCATTAACTAATCTCTTCTTTCAAGTAATTGATCATCAAGTTTCTCACAAAGCATTCAAAGGTCCAAGATCAAGGCATTCACTATGTTGTCTTGGACTTGCTGTGGATAAGTGGAATGAGGCTCTCGTTTTGCTGCGTCAACCAGATTCAAATATAGGATGACTATCTTGGTTAGATAATGCACACAATTGGTAGGATACCTAGGCCGGGAAGGAAAGGCAAATACATTTCTTTTCATCGAGTAATTGATTTGGATGAGTTATGGCCTATCAAGGGTCCATTCATGCATAGTCAAAAAATCTTCTTCAATGTGTCCTTGATGATGCTAGTGTTGTACATGTCCAGTTTTCATATCATAAAAACCTTGATGCGGTTCATGGTTATTATCCAAGAATGCCTAGCTAGCATAATCATAGTGCTACTCACTATCGTAGTGTCAAGAAATCGCATCTAGGATTTCAACATCATTATTTAGGCTCTGCAACATACTTAATGGAGCCACAATCATCCAGCCCACATCAGCACCAAGCATACCCAATTAAACTCCTTCCAATTCTTAGAATAGGAGGCTTTGTCAAGAACTAGCCCGAGAGCACCAAGATCTAGACCCTTTTCCCTCTTTGCACCATGTTGCTTCCCTTCTATTTCAAAATAGGCATGGATAAGGCCACCTTACAAGTCCATGCCTTTGCTTTTTTTTTTGCATATGCACTACGTTAAGTAGTAGCCCCATACTATTGAAAAACAAAACAAAACCTAAGAAATATGAATTAGACTATTTTTCCTATTTTTGTTCTATAGGGACTCGAAAGCCCCAAGGTGCCTCAATACCCACACTTCCCCATTACTGAAAACATGTAGATCATGTCTCAGGGATGAGAGGTGCTAGAAGAGGGAGAATGTTCAAGATAAAGACTCATTGAAGTGGATTGTGATGATCAAATAGAGAGAATATGGTCACTTTTGTGAAGAACCAAAGCAAGAAGCATGGTGGATGCACTCAAGTAAAGTAAGGACTGTTAGGGAACCCAAATTCTTCATTTTCTCAAGCAAAGTACGGACTGTTAGGGACTGTAAAATCTCATCTCTTTCTTAAATTTTTAGAGGCATTTTCTCATAATTAGATCCATATTTTTGCATGTTGAGGAGTCATCAAGCTTGGGGATTGATTTGCTAACCATCTAGGATTTTATAGTATCCTTCTACACCTAAATTTTAACTAGGTTGGAGATAAGAGTTTTAAGAGGGTCACTTTTTAAACTTGCCTATAAAATTCAACTAACACTCATTCATGAGTTCTTCTTTTTCGTTCTTCATTTTAATCAAGTGTGAGTTTCTTGGCAGCTCTTTTGTCGGCTTTCTTGCATATGCATGTGTGTGTATGCATATGTGCGAGATTCCTCATGTGTGTGTGCTTGACTCTTAATGTGGTGAAGGTCTTCACGTCACTGACTTATCTCTCAGTTTGACAATTCATGGGAAATTATGTATTGCTTGGTGTTGCTTCGTATTTGTGTCATCTAGTGCATCTACATTCAAACACAATATCTCTACAGAAATGTCACATAATCCTAGTAGGAGATGGTTGAACCATGCCTTAAGAGAGAGGATTAGGAAGTAATCCTCAACCATGGCTTTTGGGGGCAAGTGGTTATCCCATCCGGCTCCTCACCGAGAGGTTGTTAGTTCAATTCCCAACATTGGTATCAGATCCTAGTTGCAAAATTGGGCAACACAGAGAATGGCACCTCATTTGTGGGCACTTCGAAAGAGTGCTATCGATGGTGAGTGTGAAATTGGTTTTAGATGAAGGCACATGGGCATTTGGGCACCTGCAAAGGGTGGGATAGGTCCAAATTTAGTGCATGCACTGGACTTTAAGGTTGGTGGAAGCATTCATGCACGAAAAGTGGGTCCAACAAAATCTAAAGGGTCCACAAATGAGCATTGAGGATAATGCTCAGTCTAAGGGGAATTATAGTTTGGACAACATGACTTTGTATACAAGACCAAGGTGCCAGTCATGATAGATGACTTCGCCACTCATAGCTTTATAAACTATGCTCTGATCAAAAAGCTAAAGATTCCCCAGCAACCTAGTGCACATAAATACATAGTATCTATGATGCAAGGGGAAGATAAGAGGATATGGGTTACTATGGTATCCAATTTGGAAGTCAAGATGCAGGACTATACAAACCATATGGACTTCCAAATTATGAATATGGAGAGGACGGATCTTGTGTTAGGAAGAGAGTGTCTATGGGGGTTGGGAGACATACTTAAACGTAGCTATCAAAACAACACACTTGAGTTTGAAAGAAATGGAAGTAAATTTTGTATACAGGGAGAGAGAGATATACCTAGTGCACCTCTCATTTCATCTTTAGAGTTGTATAATCTTTGTCATTTCCAGCATGTACAAGAGATCTTTTTATTGTATAGTCAGGACTTTGAGCATTGTACAAACATTTCATATGATGTATATTTTCATGCTAGGAATGTAAATATGGACAGGACTTTATATTTATCTTTCTTGCAAGAATGTGTGGGTAAAAGTTTTAAAGATCTTATGTTTGAGTTTAGAGATGTTTTTCCCACTAACCTACCTAGAGGTCTACCACCTCAGAGAGTGGACATTGACCATGCTATTGAAGTAGTTACTAACACTAAGCTTATAAAAAAGTTAGGGAAAGAATGATCAATTAGTTTTCTTTAAGATTACTATATTTTATTTGTATTGTACATATCAAGTTGATTCTAACCAAATTAATAAGTCTTCATCATCCTCTAAAAGTACCAAAACTATCTAGAAGTTCATAAATTATCTACACAGGTTTCACTTAGAAAACAAATTATCTAAATAAACTACAAGAACCAAGATATTCTCTACACCTATGTTGATAATGAAATATATTCATGGATACTTCCCACATTCGAAGGTTAACATGGAGAATTTTTCCATAAAATATATGAAAGATAGTGGAAATATTTGGAGACCTTAAATAAAAGAAAGGGGTCATGGAAGCTAATTGAGATAGCAACTAGGTAGTAGAGAAAAAATTACAGAAAATTAAGTATCAAAGAGGAGCATTCCAAAGCAACACATGGAAATAAAATAACCGATTTCCAAGATTTGAGTCTAAAGAGGTAAGATCATATATTATGTAAATTTCAAGCTTCTAGAGGAATTAAGAAGTCCCTAGAGAAAGCTAGAAGAGATCATGGTTGAATTTCGGCCTCATATTGAAATGTGAACAAAAACAATTATCAACCTTAAAAATTTAGGGTTCCAAGCTTCGGGTCAGATATAAGGTAAAATAAGAGAAAAATAAATTTATGATGAGTTAAGATCTTCTAGGGAATAGAATGAAAAGATATAAAAGAGTTGTTTTCATTTTTCCTTGACACATAAGCATAGCATGATTGGATAGATCCAAGAATTAAATGCTTCAATAAGGTGTGGGAAGATTTAGAGATGATACTCAATTTTTCCACCAAAGATAAAAAAATTCACTCGATGAAAGTTTGAAAATTGATTATGAACTAATAACATATGCCTTGCAGTTTTAAGAAAGATGGTGCGTACAAAACAGTCACATCCTCAATATGTAAATGTGATAACTTACCATATTTTTTAAAAAATAGTTGCATTAATGTGATCAAGGAAATTAATACAAGTTATGCATAAGAAAAGAGCAATGAAGTCCATGAACTCTATGTGGCAAATTCGAGAGGAAGAGGTGAAGGAGGTGTATAAACAATGGGTAGAGGAATAATCGGCCAAGCTCAAGGTCAAAAAGCCACTCAATGACAATTAAATGGACTTAAAACTCAAAGAGCAAGAACCAATAATAGAGTAGGAGGTTGCAAAGGAATACAAAGAGACCGTGTGTAGAAGAATGCTACATATATGGGAAGAATGGACATTATGCAAAGGATTGGGGAAAATGTGATAATCAACAAAATCAAGGCTTCAAAGCTCAAAGTAATCATGAAAAAACTTCATCAAGTGTAGGTCACACTACATTTCTTGCAATTATGCATAATCATGGTGAAAAGATAAGCAAGGACAATGTATGGTACATAGATAGTGGACGTAGCAATCACATAAGTTGTAATAAGGATTATATCAATGATTTCCACTTACCAAGCACACAAGGACATGTTCCATCCGGTAATAAAACACCATAGAAAATTGCTCAATCAGGATATGGGATGTTGTATGGCACATAAATAGCAAGGTGTTTGAGAGATGTGTTGCATGCACCAACTATAACCAAGATTATAATATCTATTAAAAAATGCCAAGTCACATTTAGAAATGAAACATGCTTTATAAAAGAACCCAAGGACGGATACAAAGACAATAGCAAGAGGAAAGAATAAAGGAATGCTACTGATCATGTGGATTAAGAAAAGTTCTCCGCATACTATCTATTTTGCTTATGAAAAGATTAAATTTACAAACATTGAGTTCTTACATAAGAAAATAAGCTCAGATATACACATATACATAAATACATATAAGATATGTACATACATACATGCATATATATATACATACACACAAAAATACATACATACATACATACATACATGCATACACACATATATACATACATGCATATGTACATGCATACATTAATACATGCATACATGCATGCGTACATGTAGACATCTTGGTACGTATTTCATACATATTGTAGCACTCTTTAATTTTTCTATGTTTTTTCTTTACTAATATGTTCTTTGTTTGGTTTTGCAAGAGATTTTGGGATCAAATCTTTGGAAATTCGACAAAGAAGAACTTCAAGTGGATTTTGACGACCGTGATTCAAACAATTGGAGAGTGATTGAGGGAAGTTAGCCTCCCAAACTCAACTATAAATAGATGGCATATTTAGTCGTGGTTAGAGAGACCTATGTGAAGACCTCCAAGAGCTGAGCTTTATGCCATATCAAGGTGTGATTACAAGGCACACATATGTATCAGTAAGTCATTGTATTGTATAAGCAATATACTTTCATTTTCATGATTATTTGGGTTCATATTTCCATGTTCTTGTGAAGTGTACTACTCACTGCCATTACTCTTAGTTTTCGCAGTCAGTTTGCAGAGATGGTTTCTCTAAGCTTGGTGCATAATTTTCAGTTATTTAACATGTTAAAGTTAGCTCCTTAAGTCTACTAGATGCTCATAAAGTTTCATTTCATTTGAATGTTTCAATCTTCAGTTGTGTGCATTTGAAGTGAACCCTGTCTGTCATTTTCACTTCTCTATCATGTACCCGACTTTTTCACTCATCTTGTCAGAGCCATTTCTCAGTGGTTACTTACTTAAATTCCATGATTTAAAGCTTGTTCGATTCAGCTTACTCTTTAGTATAACTATACAAATTTTCATAATCATTATATTTTTAAATCTTGATTTATGTTTATTTTTCTGTTCACTGGTCTCAAATTGTAGCAGCCCGTGAAAATCGGGATGATGTCATCACTTGTTAAAACTCATTCTCAGTGTGTGGTTTATTATTTTTGATGAGATTACTCTTGAAACTTAGCTCTTTAAGCTACCTAGACTTCCCTAAGAGGAATTAAGCTAATTGCTGCTGTGCTCAGAGAATTATGTAAAACACTGGACAGGTGTATGAACCAAGAATAGCAAGTTGTCACCTCTGAGCTAACTCCAACTTATCTGTTTTGATCTATCCTTTTGAGAGTGATGTTCCAAGGTACATAGGGTGTCTAATACATCCATTGGCAAGCTAAGAGGGCCCACCATATACTCCTAGAGTTCATTTGGCTGGTGTAGATCAAGGATTTTGCAACACCTCTTCATCTTCAAGCACATACCTATCCATCTCTTCATAGTGGTATCAGAGCAAGGTTGGACAACATGGAAGATGCATTTCCTTCATCAATTGAAAAATTGGACAGAGGTAACTACTCAACTTGGTCATTAAGAATGGAAGCTTATCTCCAAGGTAGAAGTTTATATGGTTATGTGGCTGGAGATGAAGTTACGCCAAGTTTCAGGAACAAAAGTCAACCAACAAAAGAAGAGCAAGAAAGATTGAGCGCATGGTGCTCCAAGGATGCACTTGCAAGGTCTTATCTCCCCAACTCTATCTCAGATTTTTTGTTGCCTCACATTAGTGGTTGTAAGACATCTCAGGAAGTGTGGGATGCACTTGAAGCTTTCTTTTCTTCAAGTACCAAAGCTAGGAAGCATCAACTATGGCTAGATTTCACAACTCTCAAGAAGGCTCCCAAACAAAATTTGAGTGATTTTGTCACAAAGCTCAAGGACATAGAAGATCAGTTGGGAAGCATTGGAGAGGTAATAGATGAAGAGCAAACTGTAAGGCAGGTCATCAATGGCTTGAAGGCAGATGACAAGTGGGAAGCATTCACCACAGCTATGGATTTGTACATGGACATGCATGTACCTGATTTCAATACACTCATTGGACAACTACTTACTCAAGAGGCAAAGCTTATCAAAAATGGAGAAAGCCCTAAAGGTAATCAATCTTCAGCTTTATACACTAATAAAAGCAAGTCCAAAGATAACAAAGGAAAGGCAAAGAAAGTGGATGATGAAGCAGGTACATATCAAGCTAACTATGCAAGTAGAGGAAGACATGGCAGAGGTAGAGGAAGAGGAGATAGACAAGGCAGGGGGAGATCCCAAGGCTCCAACTCATGTTCTATTTGTGGACTAACTAATCGTACAACTGAAAATTGCTTTAGGAGTTCGAGGAATCAAAGAGGCAGAGGATACAATAGAGGAAGTTATGGCTACTCAAGAGGAAGGTTCAACAATTATCATGGCAACTACAACAACTACAATCATTCAAACTATCAAGGAGGCTACAAAGGAAGGAGAGACTACAATAACTACACAGAAGACTCAAACAAAGAGGATTCATTATTGATCATGAACATGGCTATGCCACAAGGTAAATCTGATGAGCATGTTTTCTACATAGATTCAGGTTGTTCAAATCATGTGGCAGGAAATGTGGCACTCCTATCAGATTTAGAAGATCCAAGGAATAAGCATGAGGTACAAACAAGAGATGACACAAGACATCCTGTGGAGAAAATAGGCAATGTCAAATCACCTGATGGACACATCAACCTACTCAGTAAGGTACTCTATGTGTTAGATTTACTTAGACCTCCATGGTCTACCATTGGTCTACCTGCATTTGGTCGAGGACCCTAGCCAGGGTCAAGGACCAAATGCAGGTAGACCAATGGTAGACCATGGAGGTCTAAATAAATCTAACACTATGTCCCTACCATTACAAAGAATTTGATAAGTGTTGGGCAGATAGTAGAGAAAGGGTTGCAAGTCAGGTTCACAAAGGCCGGAGCATTTGTTGAAGATCCAAGTCAAGGATTCAGAAAATTTGCAACAGGTGAGAAGATAGGTAGATTGTTCACATTTGAATTACAGGACACTAGAAACACTGCTCTCTTTAATTATGGTAGTCAGACACTCACAGAATTGGAAGTATGGCACAAAAGGTTAGCACATATTGGTGAAAGTTCATTAAAGCAAATTTGTAGGGACCAAAGTGTACTTGGACTCCCTAACTTGTCAAAACAACATATGATTTATAAGTGTAGTGCATGTCAATTTGGAAAGTCTCACAGGTTACCATTCATGAAGAAAGGTTATATGCATGAAGATCTCTTGGAGTTGGTTCATACAGATGTATGGGGACCTAGCAAGGAAGCTTCAATATATGGATCAAGGTATTATGTCTCCTTTATTGATGATTGCAGCAGATGGACTATCCTATTCTTTATGAAACACAAAGATGAAGTTTTTTCATGTTTCAAAAGATATTCGGCTCTTGTGGAGAATCAAACAGGTAAATCACTAAAAAGGCTCAGGTCAGATGGAGGGGGAGAATACTTCTCCCATGAGTTTGATTCTTTTCTTCAAGAAAGAGGAATCAAAATAGAGGTAACTACAAGGTACACTCCTGAGCAAAATGGAATGGCAGAAAGGAGGAATAGGACAATTGTTTAAGCTGCAAGGTCTATGTTAAATGAAAAGCATTTACCTAATTACTTATGGGCTGAGGCTGTATTTAGAGCCACTTACTTGATTAAGAGGTTTCCTTCAAAATCCCTTGATGGAATGACTCCATATGAGGCTTGGAATGGAAGAAGACCAAGCTTATATCATTGTAAAATTTTTGGATGTATTGCTTTTGCTCATGTTCCTTCATAGGTTAGAGGCAAGATGGATCCAAAAGCAGAAAGGTGTGTATTTATTGGATATGAAAACAATCAAAAGGGCTACAGGTTATACAACCCTACCAACAAAGGATTCTTGGTAAGCAGAGATGTAGTTTTTGATGAGAACAATTCATGGTATGAAGATTCATGCAGGAAGATCAATTTACCATATGATCTTGAAGAAGATTTTCCAAAGCTTGGTAGAGAACAACGAAAGATTGAAGAACAAGACACCTCAGAGGATGATGAAGAATCTCAGATGGAAAAGATCAAAGCATGGAAGTCTAAAGGTAAAGCAAAATTGCAGGAACTTGGACATGAGGCAGAATCATCACATCATGGCCTAAGAAGATCTATGAGGGAAAAGAAAAAACCAGAAAGGTATGGGTTTTACACCTCATTAGTAACTAAACATTCTATCTACATAGCACAGAACATAAACCAGGAGGAGCCATCATCATTTGAAGAGGCCAAAGCAAAAACAGAATGGAAGCATGCAATGAAGGAAGAGATTGAAGCACTTGAGGAAAACAACACTTGGGATTTGGTGCCCAAGACTTCATCCATGAAGGTAATAGGCTCAAGATGGGTCTATGAACTCAAGAAAAATTCTGATGGTTCCATTAACAAGTATAAGGCAAGGTATGTAGCAAAAGGCTTTGCACAAACTCAGGGAATTGATTATGAGGAGACCTTCTCTCCTGTGGTAAAGATGCCTACTATTAGGTTGCCTCTTCCAAGAATTGGAAGATACTTCAACTAGATGTAAAGAATGCATTCTTGAATGGTTGGATAACAGAAGAGGTATATATGGCACAACCACTTGGTTTTGAGAATCAAGTTTATCCTGATTATGTGTGTAAACTTAAAAAAGCATTGTATGGTCTCAAGCAAGCTCCAAGAGCTTGGAATTTTAGGCTTGTTTCATTCTTGTAGGAGAAAGGCTTTCAACCAAGCAAGGCAGATCCTTCACTCTTTATTAAAAAGAGTAATTCTGAGGTCATCTACTTATGTGTATATGTAGATGATATTATATTGACAGGAAATGATGCAAATGGTATGAAGAAGATCAAAGATCAGATGAGAGAAGAGTTCAAGATAAGTGATTTGGGTTCACTTACCTACTTCCTAGGTTTGGAAGTTGTCTACAAAGATCATGGTTTGTTTCTCACTCAAAGAAAGTACATTAAGGACATGTTGGCAAAATTCAAGATGCAAGATTGTAAAATTGCAGGTACTCCGATGGAGGTCAATCACAAATTGAGCTCACATGAAGGTGAACTCATAGAGGACATCACATCATATCAAAGTCTAGTGGGTAGTCTCAACTATGCCACATTGACAAGAGTAGATATATGTTACAGTGTGAGTGTGCTAAGTCAATTTATGCACATACCAAGGAAACCACATATGGATGCTGCCAAAAGGATTCTCAAGTATCTCAAAGGAACCATAAATGAAGGACTTTATTATCCTTATGTATCTGATTTAGGTTTGAAGCTATTTTCTGATGCAGATTGGGCGAGCTCCAAGGAAGATAGAAGGAGCACTTCAGGTTATCTTACCTTTGCAGGTTCAAAGCTTATTTCATGGTCATCCAAGAAGCAACCCACAGTTGCTCTCTCTTCTACTGAAGCTGAATACAGAAGTCTTGCCATAGCTACTCAAGAAGCTATGTGGATGAAGACATTGTTCAAAGATCTTGGATTGGAGTTTGGAACTCCAACTATTTTTGGTGACAATATGAGTTCTATTCATTTGGCTGCTAATCCTATTTTTCATGCAAGGACTAAACATATTGAAGTCCATTATCACTATGTACGCGAGAAGGTTCTAAGCAAAGAGATTCAAATATCATATGTGTCCACTCATCAACAATGTGCAGATATTCTAACCAAAGCATTGGATGGTACAAAGCTTTGCAAATTCAAGGCTATGCTTGGTTTGTAGGTAATCTTGGAAGATTGAAGACCTCAAGCATACTTGGCTTGAGGGGGAGCTATTGGAGCAAGTCTATGACAAGCCTAAGTATTGGTTTGAGTATCACAAAGTCTTAGAAGAAGCTTCAAAATGAAGACTATTTAAAGTTCACTTGTGAACTACCTCTTGTAACTTTTGAAGAGTTTACTTAATGTAAAAGTGAAAGAATCTTAAGTGGTTGAGTCCACTTGATCAAGAATGGAAAGAGGAGCCACGAATTCGTGTTTTGTGGTAGGTAGAGAATCAAATCAATCATTGATTGATTGGAGAGTGATTGAGGGAAGTTAGCCTCCCAAACTCAACTATAAATAGATGGCATATTTAGTCGTGGTTAGAGAGACCTATGTGAAGACCTCCAAGAGCTGAGCTTTATGCCATATCAAGGTGTGATTACAAGGCACACATATGTATCAGTAAGTCATTTTATTGTATAAGCAATATGCTTTCATTTTCATGATTATTTGGGTTCATATTTCCATGTTCTTGTGAAGTGTACTACTCACTACCATTACTCTCAGTTTTCTCAGTCAGTTTGCAGAGATGGTTTCTCTAAGCTTGGTGCATTATTTTTAGTGATTAAACTTGGTAGCATTAGCTCTTTAATTCTTCTATATGCTCATAGATTTTCATTTCATTTGGAAGTTTCAATCGTCAATTGTGTGCATTTGAAGTCAACCTTTTCTGTCATTTTCACTTCTTTGTCAGGTACCCGTCTTTTTCACTCATCTTGTCATAGCTATTTCTCACTAGTTACTTACGCAAATTCAATGATTTAAAGCTTTCTAGATTTAGCTTACTGTCTAGTATAACCATACAAATTTTCATAATCATTGGAGTTTTAAATCTTGAGTTAGGTTCATTTTTCTGTTCACTGGTCTCAAACTGTAGCAGCCCGTGAAAATCGAGATGATGTCATCACTTGTTAAAACTCATTCTCAGTGTGTGGTTTATTATTTTTTATGAGATTACTCTTGAAAGTTATCTCTTTAAGCTACCTAGACTTCCCCAAGAGGAATTAAGCTAGTTGCTGCTGTGCTCAGAGAAATATGTAAAACACTAGACAGGTGTATGAAGCAAGAATAGCAACTTTTCACCTCTGAGGTAACTCCAACTTATTTGTTTTGATCTATCTTTTTGAGAGTGATCTTCCAAGGTACATAGGGTGTTTAATACATCCATTGGCAAGCTAAAAGGGCCCACCATATACTCCTAGAGTTCATTTGGCTGGTGTAGATCAAGGACTTTGCAACACCTCTTCATCTTCAAGCACATACCTATCCATCTCTTCACACATACATGCATGAGGGATATGCATACATGAATCTTCATATTTTTGTTTTCTAATATGCATATGTATATGTATATGAATACATGAATGCATATTCATACAAGGAAGCATATGTATATGTATATGTATGCATGGATACATATACAAGCAAGCATATGCATATGTATACAAGCTTAAGCATGCATATGCATACAAGCAAGCATATGCATACATGAATGCATATGCATACGTGAATGCATATGCATACAAGCAAGCATATGTATACATATATACATATACAGCAAGCATATGCATATGTATACAAGCTTAAGCATGCATATGTATACAAGCAAGCATATGCATACATGAATGCATATGCATACGTGAATGCATATGCATACAAGCAAGCATATGTATATGTATATGTATACATGTATACATATACAAGCAAGCATATGCATATGTATACAAGCTTAAGCATGCATATGCATACAAGCAAGCATATGCATACATGAATGCATATGCATACATCAATGCATATGCATATGTATACATGAATGCATATGTATACAAGCTTAAGAATGCATATATATACATTGGATGACATATCCGTAATGGAGCTCCAATTATGGATGCGACGGGGAAGTCAATGCATCAACGTATACGATAACTCTGCTCTATCGAAGTCCGTCATTCAGTAATGTTAAAATGGACCGAAAAGGATAGAGACTCTAAAAATCATATCACACAATGCATATATGAAGAGTACCGGCCAACACCTAGCAATCCTATTGTGAGTTCCGATTGGATTCAACATATAGCACGCGAGGTGATGTCGCATCGATGATCGGAAGCTCACGATGCTTTCAAAGCAGGCTTACCGAAGCCTGTATGGCTACATGCCGAAGAATGGGAACTGATTCAGGATGACCATCAACATACTCCTGATTGGTATCGTCAACAGAGAGATGCGGCGGCCACACGTTTAGATACGGTTGGAATTTTCCATTTAGGTAGCGGAGGATACGACAGTATGCGCTACCAATTTGTAAGTATGATGTTAATTATTGAAGTTGTTTGTGTTAAGTATATTATGTATATTCATCTAACATTTTACATATTTACTATAGGAGTTGGCAGTGGGTGGTCCTCCAATGCGAACTGAAGAATCATATGGATATCCACATGGACTGACTGCATTGTTACAAGACTTAGAGGGACGTGGTGCAATCGTCTCATGGGAGAATATTCTTGATTAGGTAAAGTCATATCTTGGTTTTGTGTTTCTAGTTGTTGTTTATAAATGTCATATTAATTGGTCTTATTTTATACATATGTTTTGTTGCAGGATTGTAGGTGTAAATATTTTGATCAATGCCACAATTTTGTATCACACTCGCATACGACAATGATGAACCATAATTTTGTATTCGATTCGTATAGAAAGTGTTTTATCACATTGCCACAATTTTGTATTACACTCCTATGTGGCAATGATGTACCATAATTCTGTATTCGATTCCTATATGGAAGTGCTTTGCCACACTTTTGTACATTTTTCATTTATGGAATATACGACTTTCTGTACATGAATCATTGTTCATTTTTGCTCATATACGTTTATGTTTTGGTTGCCATTAGAGTACATAACACATGTACTCAGTTGGGCACAGTCTATTGTCTTTTGCTAAACAACATCATGCTGTAGCAAAAGACAACACACTCTGCCCAAAAACAATTGTGCACGTATGGTCGTCGGTATACGCGCCGGTAGCTCCAGTATGGTCGTCGGTATATGCGCCGGTACGCCCAGCGCAGACATCGGTATAAGCGTCGGTATACCGGCGCTTTATTTCCAACGCCTATACCGACTGCAACATCGATGTCGTGAAGAAATCACGCCCGTTCAATTTCCTCGGTAGCAGCCTCGGTATACCCTCGATGTGTTGTAGTGCAATACGTGATTGAGTGTGTAACTTTTATGTGGAAACTTGTAGTAGAGGCCATAACATCAAGATCAAGGATCCATGTCGTGTGGTTATCAACATAAACCTCATGAATACTTTTGCATAATATATCATCAAATAATATACCAAAACTGATCCTTTGAAGGCCCCATCATATTTTTATACAAAATTCATTGTTTCACACATGACGTCAATGCAAAGTACCTTCAAATGGAATAACTTTTCTATCTTCATAATGACATATATAAATTCAAAATGGCTTTCGTAGATACTTACAATTATATTATTTTTTATTCAAACAAGAAAGCAAGCTCAAGATACCTGCAATGTAACCCTTTACAGTACCTTCAAAAAGAAAAATTGAAAATAGCACAACAATTCCTCCGAGCGCTGCACATGACACTATGTTTCCGTTCATGGATTCCCGTTTTTGCTTCGTAGGAGATTTCAAAGAGTGAGAACATTGGTACGACTAAAATAATAATTTTATACCCTTCTTTTTAGGGCTTTAAATTAGAAATTTTGTACATTTTCTTCATGTAATTTATGTTCTCATATTTGTCTAGCAAAAGAAACATCCATAACATAGCAATAAATATCAATGAGGGTAGTGGACTTGACTTGGCACATCTAAAACTATTAACACTCGACATATTAACAAGAAAAATGTTATTTTAAGTCTTCAAATCACGATTTAACATTGATTTTCATCCTATTAATACTACGTTTTATGTACATAAACATTGAAATGTACTCGTCCACAAAGTGTATGGATGTATGTGGGTCCATCCCTGCACAAGGGAGCCCAATCACTAAATTAAGCCATATCATAAGAAACTTTGTGATCATTAAATATAACTTTATGATCATTCAACATGCTATATGCACATCGATTGGGAGGAGCATTCCAAAGCAACACATGGAAATAAAATAACCTATTTCCAGGATTTGAGTCTAAAGAGGTAAGATCATATATTATGTAAATTTCAAGCTTATAGAGGAATTAAGAAGTCCCTAGAAAGAGCTAGAAGAGACCATGGTTGAATTTAGGCCTCATGTTGAAATGTTAACAAAAACAATTATCAACCTTAAAAATTTAGGATTCCAAGCTTCGGGTCACATATAAGGTAAAATAAGAGAAAAATAAATTTATGATGAGTTAAGATCTTCTAGGGAATAGAATGAAAAGATATAAGAGAGTTGTTTTCATTTTTTCTTGACACATAAGCATAGCATGATTGGATAGATCCAAGAATTAAATGCCTCAATAAGGTGTGGGAAGATTTAGAGGCGATACTCAATTTTTCCACCAAAGATAAAAAAATTCACTCAATGAAAGTATAAGAATTGAGGAAAATTCATTCAAATCACAATAAATAATTACATTAATCTTGAGATAAATATCTTAGTAGATGCACTAAGATCCAAAGACAATCACACTAATGATTATGAACTAATAACATATGCCTTGCAGTTTTAAGAAAGATGGCGCGTACAAAACAGTCACATCCTCAATATGTAAATGTGATAACTTACCATAGTTTTTAAAAAATAGTTGCATTAATGTGATCCAGGAAATCAATACAAGTTATGCATAAGAAAAGAGCAATGAAGTCCATGAACTCTATGTGGCAAATTCGAGAGGAAGAGGTGAAGGAGGTGTATAAACAATGGGTAGAGGAATAATCGGCCAAGCTCAAGGTCAAAAAGACACTCAATGACAATTAAATGGACTTAAAACACAAAGAGCAAGAAGCAATAATAGAGTAGGAGGTTGCAAAGGAATACAAAGAGACCGTGTGTAGAAGAATGCTACATATATGGGAAGAATGGACATTATGCAAAGGATGGGGGAAAATGTGACAATCAAAGAAATCAAGGCTTCAAAGTTGAAAGTAATCATGAAAAAACTTCATCAAGTGTAGGTCACACTACATTTCTTGCAATTATGCATAATCATTGTGAAAAGATAAGCAAGGACAATGTATGGTACATAGATAGTGGACGTAGCAATCACATAAGTTGTAATAAGGATTATATCAATGATTTCCACTTCCCAAGCACACAAGGACATGTTCCATCCGGTGATAAAACACCATAGAAAATTGCTCAATCAGGATATGGGATGTTGTATGGCACATAAATAGCAAGGTGTTTGAGAGATGTGTTGCATGCACCAACTATAACCAAGATTATAATATCTATTGGAGAAATTGCATTAAAAAATCCCAAGTCACATTTAGAAATGAAAGATGCTTTATAAAAGAACCCAAGGACGGATACAAAGACAATAGCAAGAGGAAAGAATAAAGGAATGCTATTGATCATGTGGATTAAGAGAAGTTCTCCGCATACTATCTATTTTGCTTATGAAAAGATTAAATTTACAAACATTGAGTTCTAACATAAGAAAGTAAGCTCACATATACACATATACATATATACATATAAGATATGTACATACATACATGCATATATATATACATACACACACAAATACATACATACGTACATACATACATGCATACACACATATATAAATACATACATGCATATGTACATGCATACGTTAATACATGGATACATGCATGCGCACATGTAGACATTCATACATAGATACACACACGCAGACACATGAATGTAGTTGAATTTCGTGTTGATATCATTGCCAAGACACATGTATGTATGTATAGTTGAATTGTGTTTTGATATCATTTGGCAAGACTATAAACATTGTAATATAATAATGAGTGGAGAAAAAAACTAGGCTTTCATAAAATAAACCTTATGACCAGGAAACAAGTGATCATACATCTATTAGTGCTGAAATAAGGTAAACAATAAATTGTCCCCTTCACATAAAGCAAGTTCTTAAAGTTATCACAGCGAGGGCATGAAGCGGCAAAAGGAGGCAGGAAAGGAAAATCGTATAGGAAAGGTCACATCACAGAATCTACAGCCACATAATAAGGAGAGAAAATATATTAAAAGCTCTTGGAAAATTTAAAACAAGTCGAAGAAGAAATACTTACTCGATGAAATGTCATTATTAAACTCTGCATGGCATACCAAGTAACATCCAAGGGCCAGATAATGGTGATGACATGGAAAATTGTGCGTTTAGTAAGACCAAAAATAAGATTTAGTAAAGGATCAAAATGTGTTGAAGGGTGAGGTGTTAAGTTATTGGTTAAGTAACTACACATTTAATTGCAAAGACATAAGTTTCAATCCACTCAATTGGAAAGTTGATGATGTCTTTTTTTAGCATTATAGTGGATTAAGATTGAGTGAGTATTTTACCTTTTTTCTTTCTATTCGTTCCATTTTTCATCCATCATGAACCCTTTTTTATAGATTAGAAACTTTTTCTCTTATATCTCCTTCTCCATTCTTTCAACACTACAACATATCGAGGGAATATCGACGGTTAGTGTACCGACGGGCAGCTGTCGGCGTCGGTATACTCCTCAGAGAATTTGGGCAAGGCGCTTTGCTTCGGAAACAAAGCGTCGGAATAAGCGTCGGTATATATGTCGGTATACGCGTCGGTAATTTGTTGAAACTACTAATGCTTACACAGACGCTTATACCGACGCTCTCTTTTTAACAGGGCCCGAACCCAAGATTTGTCATTCTGAGCATTTTGAATCTAGATCTTCTCCTTTCGGGTTTGTGCGCGCCAACAACGGAGTTCTGTTTGTCATCCTCTCTCTCTCTGTCTCTCTCTCTCTCCCTCTCTCCCTCCCTTCCCTCTCTCTCTCTCTCTCCCTCTCTCTCTCTCTCTCTCCCTCCCTCTCTCTCACTATATCTCTCTCTCTCCCTCTCTGTCTCTCACTCTCTCTCCCTCTCTCTCCCTCTTTCTCTCTCCCTCTCTCTCTCTCTCTCTTTAAACATACCTCTATCTTTGTAGATCTGAAGTTTTGGTAAGTAGATCGCACATATTGTAGCACTCTTTTATTTTTCTATGTTTTTTCTTTACTAATATGTTCTTTGTTTGGTTTTGCAAGAGATTTTGGGATCAAACCTTTGGAAATTCGACAAAGAAGAACTTCAAGTGGATTTTGACGATCGTGATTCAAACAATTCTCTCTCTCTCTCTCTCTCTCTCTCTCTCTCTCTCTCTTTCCCTCTCCTTCTCTCTCTCTCTCTCTAAACACACATCTATTTTTATAGATCTGACGCTTTGGTAAGTAGATCACACATATTGTATCACTCTATTTTCTTTCTTTATGTTTTTGCTTTTCTAATATCTTCTCTATTAAGTTTTGCAAGAGATTTTTGAGATCAAATCTTTGGAAATTCAACGAAGGAGAACTTCAAGTGGATTTTGACAACTTTGATCCAAAAATTACATCAATGTAAGTAAAACATATATCACTCTTTTATCTTTCTTTATATTTTTGTTTTCTAATATCTTCTCTATTTATTTTTGTTTGAGAGAGAGAGAGAGCGAGAGAGAGAGAGGGATATGCATATGCATACATGCATGCATGCATATGAATACATGCATGCATGCATGCATATGCATACATGCATGCACGCATATGCATACATGAATGCATACGCATACATGCATCCATATGCATACATGCATGCATATGCATACATGCACGCATATGCATACATACATGCATGCATATGCATACATACATGCATGCATATGCATACATACATGCATGCATATGCTTGCTTGTATATGCATATGCTTGCTTGTATGCATATGCTTGCTTGTATGCATATGCATGCTTAAGCTTGTATACATATGCATATGCTTGCTTGTATATGTATACATGTATACATGTACATATACATATGCTTGCTTGTATGCATATGCATTCACGTATGCATATGCATACATGTATGCATATGCTTGCTTGTATGCATATGCATGCTTAAGCTTGTATACATATGCATATGCTTGCTTGTATATGTATACATGTATGCATATACATATACATATGATTGCTTGTATGAATATGCATTCGTGTATACATATGCATATGCATATGGATACATGTATACATATACATATGCATATGCTTGCTTGTATACATACATGTACATATACATGTATGTATATGCATAAATGTATGCATATGCATATGCATTCATGTATACATATACATATACATATGCATATTAGAAAACAAAAATATAAAGATTCATGTATGCATATCCCTCATGCATGTATGCATATGCATTCATGTATGCATATGCATTCATGTATGCAGATGCATATGCATGCATGTATGCATATGCATATGCATGCATGTATGCATATGCATATGGATGCATGCATGCATGCATATGGGTGCATGGATGCACATAAAAATTCATGTATGCATATGCTTGCTTGTATACATACATACATATACATATGCATATCCCTAATGCATGCGTGCATATCCCTCATGTATGCATATCCCTCATGCATGCATGCATGCATGCATATGCATTCATGTATGCATATGCATGCATGTACGCATATGCATGCATGTATGCATGCATATGCATATAAAAATTCATGTATGCATATGCATATGCATGCATGTATGCATGCATATGCATATAAAAATTCATGTATGCATATGCATATGCATGCATGTATGCATGCATGTATGCATGCATATGCATATAAAAAATCATGTATGCATATGCATATGCATGCATGCATGCATATATGTTTGTATGCATATGCATGCATTCATGTATGTATGTATGCATATGCATGCATGCATGTATGTATATATGCATATGCATGCATGCATGTATGTATATATGCATATGTATATATGCATACATTTATGCATGCATACGCATATGCATGCATGTATGCATGCATATGCATGCATGTATGCATGCATATGCATGCATGTATGCATGCATATGCATCCATGCATGCATATAAAAATGCATGCATGCATGCATGTATATATGCATATGCATGCATGCATGTATGCATATGCATGCATGCATGCATGTATATATGCATATGCGTGCATGCATGTATGCATGCATGCATGCATGTATGCATATGCATGCATGCATGTATGCATATGCATGCATGCATGTATGCATATGCATGCATGTATGCGTATGCATGCATGCATGTATGCGTATGCATGCATGCATGTATGCGTATGCATGCATGCATGTATGCGTATAAAAAAAATATAAAAATTCATGTATGCATACAAAAATATAAAAATTCATGTATGCATGTATGTATATATGCATATGCATGCATGCATGTATGTATATATGCATATGTATATATGCATGCATGTATATATGCATATGCATGCATGCATGTATGTATGTATGTATGTATGCATATGCATGCATGTATGTATGTATGCATATGCATGCATGTATGAATGTATGCATATGCATGCATGCGTGTATGTATATATGCATATGCATGCATGCATGTATGTATATATGCATATGTATATATGATTGCATGTATATATGCATATGCATGCATGCATGTATATATGCATATGCATGCATGTATGTATGTATGCCTATGCATGCATGCATGTATGTATATATGCATGCATGTATATATGCATATGTATGCATGCATGTATATATGCATATGCATGCATGCATGTATGCGTATGCATGCATGCATGTATGCGTATAAAAAAAATATAAAAATTCATGTATGCATACAAACATATAAAAATTCATGTATGCATGTATGTATATATGCATATGCATGCATGCATGTATGTATATATGCATATGTATATATGCATATGTATATATGCATGCATGTATATATCCATATGCATGCATCCATGTATGTATGTATGTATGCATATAAAAATTCATGTATGCATGTATGTATATATGCATATGTATGCATGCATGCATGTATATATGCATATGTATATATGCATGCATGTATATATGCATATGCATGCATGTATATATGCATATGCATGCATGCATTTATGTATGCATATGCATGCATGTATGCATAGGCATATCCCTCATGCATGTATGCATATGCATACATGCATGCATGCATATGCATAGACGCATGCATGCATAATGCATAGATGCATGCATGCATGCATATGCATACATGCATGCATGCATGCATGCATTTGCATACATGCATGAGGGATATGCCTATGCATACATGCATGCATATGCATACATAAATGCATGCATGCATATGCATATATACATGCATGCATATATACATATGCATATATACATGCATGCATGCATGCATATGCATATATACATACATGCATACATGAATTTTTATATGCATACATACATACATACATGGATGCATGTATATGGATATATACATGCATGCATATATACATATGCATATATACATATGCATATATACATACATGCATGCATGCATATGCATATATACATACATGCATACATGAATTTTTATATGTTTGTATGCATACATGAATTTTTATATTTTTTTTATACGCATACATGCATGCATGCATACGCATACATGCATGCATGCATATGCATATATACATGCATGCATACATATGCATATATACATGCATGCATATATACATACATGCATGCATGCATATGCATACATACATACATGCATGCATATGCATATATACATGCATGCATGCATATGCATATATACATGCAATCATATATACATATGCATATATACATACATGCATGCATGCATATGCATATATACATACACGCATGCATGCATATGCATACATTCATACATGCATGCATATGCATACATACATACATGCATGCATATGCATACATACATACATACATACATGCATGCATGCATATGCATATATACATGCATGCATATATACATATGCATATATACATACATGCATGCATGCATATGCATATATACATACATGCATACATGAATTTTTATATTTTTG
This sequence comes from Ceratopteris richardii, assembly GCA_020310875.1. Taxonomy (NCBI): domain Eukaryota; kingdom Viridiplantae; phylum Streptophyta; class Polypodiopsida; order Polypodiales; family Pteridaceae; genus Ceratopteris; species Ceratopteris richardii. Next base: position 606,303 of record MU260077.1, read on the forward strand.
TATGCATACATGAATTTTTATATTTTTTTTATACGCATACATGCATGCATGCATACGCATACATGCATGCATGCATACGCATACATGCATGCATATGCATACATGCATGCATGCATATGCATACATGCATGCATGCATATGCATACATGCATGCATGCATGCATACATGCATGCACGCATATGCATATATACATGCATGCATGCATGCATGCATATGCATACATGCATGCATGCATATGCATACATGCATGCATGCATATGCATATATACATGCATGCATGCATGCATTTTTATATGCATGCATACATGCATGCATATGCGTATGCATGCATAAATGTATGCATATATACATATGCATATATACATACATGCATGCATGCATATGCATATATACATACATGCATGCATGCATATGCATACATACATACATGAATGCATGCATATGCATACAAACATATATGCATGCATGCATGCATATGCATATGCATACATGATTTTTTATATGCATATGCATGCATACATGCATGCATATGCATATGCATACATGAATTTTTATATGCATATGCATGCATACATGCATGCATATGCATGCATACATGCATGCATATGCATGCATACATGCATGCATATGCATATGCATACATGAATTTTTATATGCATATGCATGCATACATGCATGCATATGCGTACATGCATGCATATGCATACATGAATGCATATGCATGCATGCATGCATGCATGAGGGATATGCATACATGAGGGATATGCACGCATGCATTAGGGATATGCATATGTATATGTATGTATGTATACAAGCAAGCATATGCATACATGAATTTTTATGTGCATCCATGCATCCATATGCATGCATGCATGCATCCATATGCATATGCATACATGCATGCATATGCATATGCATACATGCATGCATATGCATCTGCATACATGAATGCATATGCATACATGAATGCATATGCATACATGCATGAGGGATATGCATACATGAATCTTTATATTTTTGTTTTCTAATATGCATATGTATATGTATATGTATACATGAATGCATATGCATATGCATACATTTATGCATATACATACATGTATATGTACATGTATGTATACAAGCAAGTATATGCATATGTATATGTATACATGTATCCATATGCATATGCATATGTATACACGAATGCATATTCATACAAGCAATCATATGTATATGTATATGCATACATGTATACATATACAAGCAAGCATATGCATATGTATACAAGCTTAAGCATGCATATGCATACAAGCAAGCATATGCATACATGTATGCATATGCATACGTGAATGCATATGCATACAAGCAAGCATATGTATATGTACATGTATACATGTATACATATACAAGCAAGCATATGCATATGTATACAAGCTTAAGCATGCATATGCATACAAGCAAGCATATGCATACATGAATGCATATGCATACGTGAATGCATATGCATACAAGCAAGCATATGTATATGTATATATATACATGTATACATATACAAGCAAGCATATGCATATGTATACAAGCTTAAGCATGCATATGCATACAAGCAAGCATATGCATACATGAATGCATATGCATATGTATACATGAATGCATATGTATACAAGCTTAAGCATGCATATATATACATTGGATGAGATGAGATCTTCATATTGCATGAGATGGGATCTCCACGTACACCTTGGGGTGCACATGATCATAACGAATCGAAGATATATCATATCTGTAATGGAGCTCCAGTTATGGATGCGGCGGGGAAGTCAATGCATCAACGTATGCAACAACTCTGCTCTATCAAATTCTGCCATTCAGTAATGTTAAAATGGACCGAACAGGATAGACACTCTAAAAATCATATCACACAATGCATATATGAAGAGTACCGGCCAGCACCTGGCAATCCTATTGTGAGTTCCGATTGGATTCAACATAGAGCACGCGAGGTGATGTTGCATCGACGATCGGAAGCTCGCGATGCTTTCAAAGCAGGCTTACCGAAGCTTGTATGGCTAAATGCCGAAGAATGGGAATCGATTCAGGATGGGCATCAACATACTCCTGATCGGTATCGTCAACAGAGAGATGCGGCGGCCACACGTTTACATACGCTTGGAACATCGCATTTAGGTAGCGGAGGATATGACAGTATGCGCTACCAATTTGTAAGTATGATTATAACTATTGAAGTTGTTTGTGTTAAGTATATTATGTATATTCATCTAACATTTTACATATTTACTATAGGAGTTGGCAGTGGGTCGTCCTCCAACGCGAAGTCAAGAATCATATGGATATCGACATGGACTGACTGCACTGTTACAGGACTTAGAGGGACGTGGTGCAATCGTCTCATGGGAGAATATTCTTGATTAGGTAAATTCATATCTTGGTTTCGTGTTTCTAGTTGTTGTTTATAAATGTCCTATTAATTGGTCTTATTTTATACCTATGTTTTGTTGCAGGATTGTAGGTGAAAATATTTTGATCAATGCCACAATTTTGTATCACACTGGCATACGACAATGATGAACCATAATTTTGTATTCGATTCCTATATGGAAGTGTTTTGTCACATTGCCACAATTTTGTATTACACTCCTATGTGGCAATGATGTACCATAATTTTGTATTCGTTTCCTATATGGAAGTGCTTTGCCACACTTTTGTACATTTTTCATTTATGGAATATACGATTTTCTGTACATAAATCATTGTTCATTTTTGCTCATATAAGTTTATGTTTTGGTTGCCATTAGAGTACATAACACATGTACTCAGTTGGGCAGAGTGTATTGTCATTTGCTAAACAACATCATGCTGTAGCAAAAGACAACACACTCTGCCCAAAAACAATTGTGCACGTATGGTCATCGGTATATGCGCCAGTACGCCCAGCGTAGACATCGGTATAAGCGTCGGTATACCGGCGCTTTCTTTCCGACGCCTATACCGACTGCAACACCGATGTCGTGAAGAAATCACGCCCGTTCAATTTCCTCGGTCGTAGCCTCGGTATACCCTCGATGTGTTGTAGTGCAATACGTGATTGAGTGTGTAACTTTTATGTGGAAACCTATAGTAGAGGCCATAACATCAAGATCAAGGATCCAGGTCGTGTGGTTATCAACATAAACCTCATGAATACTTTTGCATAATATATCATCAAATAATATACCTAAACTGATCCTTTGAAGGCCCCATCATATTTTTATACAAAACTCATTGTTTCACACATGACGTCAATGCAAAGTACCTTCAAATGGAATAACTTTTCTATCTTCATAATGACATATATAAATTCAAAATGGCTTTCGTAGATACTTACAGTTATATTATTTTTTATTCAAACAAGAAAGCAAGCTCAAGATACCTGCAATGTAACCCTTTACAGTACCTTCAAAAAGAAAAACTAAAAAATAGCACAACAATTCCTCCGAGCGCTTCACACGACACTATGTTTCCATTCATGGATTCCCATTTTTGCTTCGTAGGAGATTTCAAAGAGTGAGAATATTGGTATGACTAAAATAATAATTTTATACCCTTCTTTTTAGGGCTTTAAATTAAAAATTTTGTACATTTTCTTCATGTAATTTATGTTCTCATTTTTTTCCAGCAAAAGAAACATCCATAACATAGCAATCAATATCAATGAGGGCAGTGCACTTGACTTGGCACATCGAAAACTATTAACACTCGACATATTAACAAGAAAAATATTATTTTATGTCTTCAAATCACGATTTAACATTGATTTTCATCCTATTAATACTACGTTTTATGTACATAAACATTGAAATGTACTCGTCCACAAAGGTGTATGCATGTATGTGGGTCCATCCCTGCACAAGGGAGCCCAATCACTAAACTAAGCCATATCATGAGAAACTTTGTGATCATTCAATTTAACTTTATGATCATTCAACATGCTATATGCACATGGATTTCCGGGTGATCATGCAGCAAATTGTCATTGTACGAGTTAAATTTTTCAAGCTTTTAAAACATGGTACATATTCCAAGGTGTTCATGCGAAACCATGGTTACTTCATTTTAGGTAGGGGACCAATTTAGAAGAATTGGCATAGTGGTGGATTTAACTTCATCATCAACACTAAATATTGATTGCTACCTTGATAGCAATGTGAAAGTGAAATCAACATCCCACATTAGTCATTCATTCATATGAAGGTAGACAAACGCATTGATATCCGACATATAGTAGTAGTCTAATACTTGAATTCTCCTTGCATTAAAAGAATGGAGAGGTAAAGTAGTATTTCATAACAGTAAGAAAAAAACAATCCTCCACAAAACAGATAGTAAATACTTTCTCAGTCATAAAGGATATGAATTTCAGTGTCCTACAAATACAAATATGTCAATGCCTACAAGAAAAAGAAGTCATATGGAAAACGAGTTTCCTATGTAAGTTCTTGCTGTACCGAAAAGGACTAGAGAGCTTAGCTAAGATTTCACTATGCAGAAGAAAGAAATCGCACAAAATAGATTTATAACAACTTGCTCGACCACATAACACATGAATCCATATTACACCTTCAATACGCTTCAGATGGGAGACATCAGGTTGAGGATTAAGGATTCTGTTATACACACAGAATAATAAACAAGTCTCCACTAGAATAATAAACAAGGCCCAGCTAGAATAAATAATAAACAAGCCCCAACTAGAATAATAAACAATTCCCAACTAACGAAAGATGAAATATGCTGCACATAACCTTGAACATAGGAGGGAGGAGAAAAAAGTGATGTTATGTGTGTGCATACACACACACACACACACACTATATATATATATATATATATATATATATATATATATATATATATATATATATATATATATATATATATATATATATAGTTCATTACTACGATATATCCAGACACTTAATTCATACATATATGTGTATTTCACCAATTTCTACTGAACTCATGCAGAAAAAAAACGCAATGCATCTCGGTAGATAGATAGAGAGAGAGAGACAGAGAGAGAGTTTTCTTCAAATCACAATGACATTAATCAGTTAAGGGGGGCCTGATACACTTCACCCAGAAAGAAAATCTGTCTGCAGTCTGAAAGCTCTACATATAGCGGGAACGAGGAAACAGAAATTGAGTATATGAGAAGCATGGGATATTAGAGACCTGCATACGCTACATCTATCTGCAAGCCTCTCCAAATTGTGCGCTCACCAGAGAGAGTGGGAGAGGACCGGCACAAGGATATGTGCGACTGTAGTTTATTCCCTGAAAGAGTAGGGCATTGGGAAACAGTGTGCACTGCCCCATTCTCGGTACATCCACCTCCATGGCAAAGCGGTTGATCATTCCTTGATTCCACCTCCTGTCCTCGCAGCTGGCCACGACGTTGAACGCCTCACATGGACAGTTATTTCGAACACCGAAGCGGCAGATTGATGTCGTAACGTACTCAGTCAGCGTCAGATCGTTGAGCCCACACTTCCGCGCTCCTTTGACTGCTTCAGGTGTCGTTCCGATCATCACCAACGCAATCAGCATCATCACTGCATACACATATGCCACGAAGGGGAAGGGCAAGGGCAAAGGCATGAGAAGCGTTAATCGTAGGAATAACGCACGAAGGAGAATAAAGGAGATCAGCTTTGACTCATTCCTTGATTTCTTACCTGCAGAGCACATCGCTGAGCTCATCCTTAACGCTGCCATAGTCTCTGCCTTCAACCACACTGAGCTCCAAAGTTTAGTCACTTATATATAGATGCATGATAGCCTTATTTTCCTTAAACATGAGGAATACATTCGGACGGCGCCCTCAAACTCTCGGTCGGAAAACTTCTCTCTCTCTCTCTCTGTCTCTCTCTCCCCGACGTTAAGGTTAAAAATCCCATGGACTTGCCACGACAATATTATCTCTAGAAATGTCAATTTCGTAAAACAATATGAGCCGAGACAAGCATGAAACTCACCTATAGCACATGACCTCATTTTTACTTAACTCTATTAGGTGGACCAAGCCTAGGGCCAAATGCACAAGACTTTTAACCTTGCAAAACAAGACGTAGGCTAGGTGAACAAGACTATGAACCATGGAAGCCAAACTAGAGCTACAAAAGGATCGGATTCAACTCCACTACGTGGAGCGAACCTTGGGCCAAGTGAAATAGATCTCTAACCATGTAAACCAACCTTAGGCAAAGTCAACAAGATTGTTAACCATTCAAAACAAACCTTAAGCTAGGTATACATAGAAGAAGGAACAAGCAAGATTGTGTGTGAGCAAGGCGAGTCCAAATTTTTGGGCCATGATTGGATGGAAAGATTGCTTATCTAGCTAGTCTTGTAAGGGATTCTCAGAGGTTCTATAGGTTAGCGTTTGGAGCTATTTCTATGGATTATAGCTAGCATTGGACATCTCATGAGACATATCATGCGATAGAAAGTACTAATCCACCACATGCTAGAGGGATTACAAATATACGATTGGTAGCCTTTTTCTCATCATCTCTTGGCAACCACTTGCAAGAATTCCAAAATTCCCAAACCATGTCTATCCTAGCTCTTAGTTTAGAGAAAGATAAAGTAATGAAGGGCCTTGTCATGATGTGGATCCCATGCTATTTCATTGAAAAGTAGAGAAGGTTAAGGAAGGGAGAAGTTTAAGATTTTGGATCTAGACCCACTTTCTTTGATTTTAGCACTCATTCCATGAGGAAAAATATAGTCATGTTAAATTATCATAGATATGCATATGAGAATTTCATAATGTGAGTAGAACTCATTCTTGACATTTAATCATTAATAAAATCAAACCCCAACTTCTTCTATCAAAATATGCATGGTATAATATTGACATGTGGATTCAAGGTTTTGGTCACATACCAAAATGTATGGAGAGCTTTATAAATAAAGGGTATATATAATGTAATTTTGCAAGAAAACAACATTTCAACTACTCTAATAATTATCTATATATCTAGTTTTTTAAATTTATGCAAAGGTCCCTATTTCCTTGCTTTTTCTAGCCTTAAGCTCTAGAATGGGAGGTCCTTGGAGATGCAACTGTAGGGCCTCCTATACATGTTATGGTAGAATATTCTCGTAAAGCCAAGTAGTTATAACATTTGATCATAGTTGCCTTTATTCGTGATTCTCTCAGATGATTCATACCAAGATGCGCTTCACAAATGGATAGCACTTGTATTATCAGGCTTAAACCACTATCAAAAATATCCTTCAAGCATGTATTTTGATCTATTTCATGCCTAGAATCATTTGAAATTATTTTATCATTTGCATTATGATTATTCATACTTCCATCTTCATTCGAATGGATTTTTTGGATAGGTTCATAAGATTTACACTTCAAATGGAAAGTTTCATCATGCTCAAATCGCAGTATATGCTCACATTTGTAATCCAATCTATCATGACTTCTCCCTGCTTGAGTGTCAGCAATTATGGACTCTAATTTTACTTCTAATCTTTCCAAAAACTCTTCATCATTCTTTTGCTCCAATACCATCTCTCCTTGATCATTAAAGGAATGCATTTCATAATACTCAAGGAAATCTTGATCATCAATATCACTAGATTCTTTATTATGCAGGTTAAACTCGTCACATTCATATCCTCATGATCCCTTGTATGAATGTGTTTGTGTTTTAATCTCAAATAAAATTTGCTAATCAAAGTATCATCCGAAGATCCTGAAAACAACTCAATTTTTTCATGTTCAGTCTTCTCAAAAGATGTACTTGTACCACACTTTTCGTGCATCACTTTCCATCATTGACTCTTGCTCAAGTACTTCATCACATGTAAATCCCTCAGTGTCTACATTTGGATCAATGGGATCTTCATTCATTTGATTGTATTTATATCCAACTTCATCAATGTAGTACCATCTTATTCAATCTTTTCTAGTTGAATTTCATTAGGTGATGTACTCACATCACATTTTTAATACATTTCAGCGATTGTTGCATCCATCTCTTTATGCCCAATCTCTCCAACATATGGACTCAACTTGACATGGTCATCATTCACATCAGGAATTTATCATGTCCACTTCCATTCACGTCATGACGTATTTCTTTATATGTCCACATTCTCGGATTAGTGAAAGTCTCAAACATTTGATCCCTACCATCTTGAGTCTTTGCTTAAGAATTTCTACATCTTTGCAATTCTCCATCATCTTGCATATGATTACTTACTTACATATCAACATGTATATGCATAGCATCATATGTGTCATCACCTACATGCATATCATTACCTGAAGGAGCAATCAATTGTATATCCTCTTCATTTCTATATTTAAGATTGTTCACATGTGTCTCTTCATGGAGTGTGACATCATTCACAGACATATCATTCATTTAAAATCCAATTAGTAGCCTATCTTTATCCCTATGAGTAGGGTCATTCTCTTCTAGCTTTTAACACACATACAATGTGACATCACTCAAAAGTATGTCTCGACTTGATCTTCAGAGATGTCATCCTCTTTGTTATGAGTAGGTTCATTTTCTTCCATCTCTATATGCATGTACAATGTGGCATAGTTGACATCCATTCCGCTCTCCATAGGATCATCTATTCACATGTTCACAGAGTTACCATCATACTCACTTGTAGTCTCTTCATGCAAATCAATTACTAAGCCATAAATTGTATTTGAATCATATGTTTGAGGACGTGTATTCATTATCAATTCACAGCGAATCGTTCTCCAAGTCTTGTATGGTATCACCAATTAAGGAAGCATCTTGATCTTCACCTTCATACAAAATCGCTAGATTTCCTTCATATATTTCATCTCTAATCTCTTTTTTATCACCTCAAGACCTTGTATATATCTTTAGCTCTTGATTAGTATCATGTCTTGCTTCTTGGTTTGTTAGAATTCCTTCTATCCTATGTGATGAGTTTATCAAAGTAGGGAAAGTTTCGTCCTCTTTTCTTGTTGGATTTTGTTGAATTTTGTTTTGTTTTATGTTTGTTGTTTGTTTTGTTTGAATTTTATCAGCTTTCACCTATTCCTTTGCTCCTCCCATATTTGGGATTTGTGCATATATAGCACTTAAGGATGTAATCATTGCAAAGATAGCTATGGCCTCTTGGAACCTTGGAACCTTGGAACCTTAGAGGTCACATCAATTGCCTTTGTAGTATTTTCGCGATAAACCTCCTCATGAGTATGTATGTGTACTCCATGCACAATTGATTTTTGGAATACTTTATGAACATGGGAAATATCCACAATTGTTTAAATCCATGGAGTCTGTATGTCTCTATCATCTGCATGAAGATTTTCCTTCTAACTGCTAAGAATGCTTTCCATTGTTTCCCGCTTCTTGAAGCATCCCCTCATAGCATCATGATGAACATACAAACCTCTTTGAGTCTCTATTTGGAATCCATTTCTTGCCAGAGTAGAATTCATTCCTCTCGAGCTTTAGCATTTATTGTTCATAAAAACAACACTCTTCCATGCCTTATACATCTCTTATCATGATCAACAATGTCTTCGAATTGTTTCTCACTCTCTTTTGATCTCTAGAATGGATTGACCCTTGGGCATACCAACCCACTTTAGGAAGGACTTACACATCACTTTATCCAGGTCCTCTAGCAGCTCCTTGAGAAGCGTTCCTTTGTACTAAGCCCATATGGTTTATTTTCTTTGCATGAGTTGATTGCACAAACCGAATTTAGACACGTAAACAAAGTTCTCACATAGATCTTGGTCTATCATCACTATCAAACCAATGATTAGGTACTTCACCTCGAGTTCGTATTCTTTTCAAAACTTGGATATATCTTTTCCGTTGGAAAATCCACATCGCTTGGTTAGACATTCATGAAGAGACTGGATAGCTCTCTATCATCTATCCTGTTTTTGAGAGCATAAGAATGAGATAGAAGATCATCCATATTTATTCCACTAGACTTTGCATCGTCCACTCTATGATTCACCCACCCCCTCCTTTCACGTCAGGTTCGCCAGGTATGTCGTGGGGTTCATGAAAAGAAGGGAGGATATAGTACAAAGGCTCAAATTGGCATCAAATTCTAGGAGAACAAGTAAAAAAGAGTGAATCTAGCACTTCTATATATGGATTAGATTATAAATCCATTTATACCCTCACAGATAAGCACTACAATCTAAATGGAAAAGAATATCAGCATGGAGCTCTAATTTAGAGCAAGAAAGTATTGAGCCCTTTGCACTTAAATGCAAATGATGGAAAGAAATGTTATAGATATCCATCAGTCTTATTAGGTATCAAAACATGTCAAGTATTGAAGATCTTCTCAAAGAAGATATGATTTCCTATTTGCTAGATGACGATTTGAACACTAATTTGGATCCAAAACCCTAACTTATAGAGACAGCTAAGGATACATACTTTTGGAAACCCGAAATATAGAAACCCAAGTCCTCTTCGTCCAAGGCTTCCACACATCAACCAAGACACAAACCACAAAAATGCAAGGTTGCTCCAATATACAAGAATACTCTTTGGTACCAAACCCATGATCAAACATGGATTATTAAGCCACTTTCATCCTCCACAATGGTACCATTGATATCCAACACTGCAAAATTCCCACTACAACATGATTGTCTATCATCTCTAAAGAAGTTGCAATGGAGTAGGACAAACCTCTCCATGTAGAAATTGCATGCTAACTAAACAACCCTGATGTTCATATTATCCTCCCTTCAAGTGTGCATCATGTTTCATGGCCTTGCATCAGACATCTTGGTAATTTCCCATCGACAAGAGTGACACCTTGTAATGTGAGCTCAAAATCACTTATATACTTTGGTTTTCATTCACTACTCTCTTCCTTCAAGTAATTGATCATCAAGTTTCTCACAAAGCATTCACAATATACACAATTGGTAGGATATCTAGGCCGGGAAGGAAAGGCAAATACATTTCTTTCCATTGAGTAATTGATTTGGATGAGTTATGGCCTATCAAGGGTCCATTCATGCATAGTCAAAAAATCTTCTTCAATGTGTCCTTGATCATGCTAGTGTTCTACATGTCCAATTTTCATATCATAAAAACATTGACGCGGTTCATGGTTATTATCCAAGAATGCCTAGCTAGCATAATCATGGTGCCACTCACTATCGTAGTGTCAAGAAATCGCCTCTAGGATTTCAACATCATTATTTAGGCTCTGCAACATACTTAATGGAGCCACAATCATCCAGCCCACATCAGCACCAAGCATACCCAATTAAACTCCTTCCAATTCTTAGAATAGGAGGCTTTGTCAAGAACTAGGCCGAGAGCACAAAGATCTAGACCCTTTTCCCTCTTTGCACCATGTTGCTTCTCTTCTATTTCAAAATAGGCATGAATAAGGCCACCCTACAAGGCCATGCCTTCTTTTTTTTTTTTTTGCTTATGCACTACACTAAGTAGTAGCCCCATACTACTGACAAAACAAAACAAAACGTAAGAAATATGAATTAGACTATTTTTGCTATTTTTGTTCTATAGGGACTCGAAAACCCCAAGGTGCCTTAATATCCACACTTGCCCATTACTGAAAACATGTAGATCATCTCTCAGGGATGAGAGACGCTAGAAGAGGGAGAATGTTCAAGATAAAGACTCATTGAAGTGGATTGTGATGGTCAAATAGAGAGAATATGGTCACTTTTGTGAAGAACCAAAGCAAGAAGCATGGTGGATGCACTCAAGCAAAGTAAGGACTGTTAGTGAACCCAAATTCTTCATTTTCTCAAGCAAAGTAAGGACTGTTAGGGACTGTAAAATCTCATCCCTTTCTTAATTTTTTAGAGGCATTTGATCATAATTAGATCCATATTTTTGCATGTTGAGGAGTCATCAAGCTTGGGGATTGATTTGCTAACCCTCTAGGATTTTATAGTATCCTTCTACACCTAAATTCTAACTAGGTTGGAGATAAGAGTTTTAAGAGGGTCACTTTTTAAACTTGCCTATAAAATTCAACTAACACTCATTCATGACTTCTTCTTTTTCGTTCTTCATTTTAATCAAGTGTGAGTTTCTTGGGAGCTCTTTTGTCTTATTCATGGGTGAGGCTTTCTTGCATATGCATATGTGTGTATGCATATGTGCGAGATTCCTCATGTGTGTGTGCTTGACTCTTAATGTGATGAAGGTCTTCACATCACTGACTTGTCTCTCAGTTTGACAATTCATGGGCAATTATCTATTGCTTGGTGTTGCTTCGTATTTGTGTCATCTAGTGCATCTACATTCAAACACAATATCTCTACAAAAATGTCACATAATCCTAGTAGGAGATGGTTGAACCACGCCTTAAGAGAGAGGATTAGGAAGTAATCCTCAACCATGGCTTTTGGGGCAAGTGGTTATCCCATTGTGCTCCTCACCGAGAGGTTGTGAGTTCAATTCCCAACATTGGTATCAGATCCTAGTTGCAAAATTGGGCAACACAGAGGTTGGCACCTCATTTGTGGGCACTTGGAAAAAGTGCTATCGATGGTGACTGTGAAATTGGCCTTAGATGAAGGCACATGGGCATTTGGGCACCCACAAAGGGTGGGATAGGTCCAAATTTAGTGCATGCACTAGACTTTAAGGTTGGTGGAAGCACTCATGCACGAAAAGTGGGTCCAACAAAATCTAAAGGGTCCACAAATGATCATTGAGGATAATGCTCACTCTAAGGGGAATTATAGTTTGGACCACATGACTTAGTTAAACTTCATGGTCGTGTATAGAGGACCAAGGTGTGAGTCATGATAGATGACTTCACCACTCATAACTTTATAAACTATGCTTTGATTAAAAAGCTAAAGATTCCCCAACAACCCAGTGCACATAAATACATAGTATCTATGATGCAAGGGGAAGATAAGAGGATATGGGATACTATGATATCCAATTTGGAAGTCAAGATGCAGGACTATACAAACCATATGGACTTCCAAATTATGAATATGGAGAGGATAGATCTTGTGTTAGGAAGAGAGTGTCTATGGGGGTTTGGAGACATACTTAAACGTAGCTATCAAAACAACACACTTGAGTTTGAAAGAAATGGAAGTAAATTTTGTATACAGGGAGAGAGAGATGTACCTAGTGCACCTCTCATTTCATCTTTAGAGTTGTATAATCTTTCTCATTTCCACCATGTACAAGAGATCTTTTTATTGTATAGTCAGGACTTTGAGTATTCTACAGACATTTTTTCTGATGTATATTTTCATGCTAGGAATGTAAATATGGACAGGACTTTATATTCTTCTTTCTTGCAAGAGCGTGTGGTTAAAAGTTTTAAAGATCTTATGTTTGAGTTTAGAGATGTTTTTCCCACTAACCTACCTAGAGGGCTACCACCTGAGAGAGTGGACATTGCCATGCTATTGAAGTAGTTACTAACACTAAGCTTATAAAAAAGTTAGGGAAAGAACGATTAAATAGTTTGGTTTAAGATTACTATTTTTTATTTGTATTGTACACATCAAGTTGTTTCTAACAAAATTAATAAGTCTTCATCATCCTCTAAACGTACCAAAACTATCTAGAAGTTCATAAATTATCTACACAGGTTTCACTTAGAAAAAAAATTATCTAAATAAACTACAAGAACCAAGATATTCTCTAAACCTATGTTGATAATGAAATTTATTCATGGATACTTCCCACATTCCAAGGTTAACATGGAGAATTGTTCCATAAAATATATGAAAGATACTGGAAATATTTGGAGACCTTAATAAAAGAAAGGGGTCATGGAAGCTAATTGAGATAGCAACTAGGTAGTAGAGAAAAATTACAGAAAGTTAAGTATCAAAGAGAAGCATTCCAAAGCAACACATGGAAATAAAATAACCTATTTCCAAGATTTGAGTCTAAAGAGGTAAGATCATATATTATGTAAATTTCAAGCTTCTAGAGGAATTAAGAAGTCCCTAGAGAAAGCTAAAAGAGATCATGGTTGAATTTAGGCCTCATGTTGAAATGTTAACAAAAACAATTATCAACCTTAAGAATTTAGGGTTGCAAGCTTTGGGTCAGATATAAGGTAAAATAAGAGAAAAATAAATTTATGATGAGTTAAGATCTTCTAGGGAATAGAATGAAAAGATATAAGAGAGTTGTTTTCATTTTTTCTTGACACATAAGCATAACATGATTGGATAGATCCAAGAATTAAATGCCTCAATAAGGTGTGGGAAGATTTAGAGACGATACTCAATTTTTCCACCAAAGATAAAAAAATTCACTCAATGAAAGTTTAAAAATTGAGGAAAATTCATTAAAATCACAATAAATAATTACATTTTTCTTGAGTAAAGATCTTAGTAGATGCACTAAGATCCAAAGACAATCACACTAATGATTATGAACTAATAACATATGCCTTGCAGTTTTAAAAAAGATGGGCGTACAAAACAGTCACATCCTCAATATGTAAATGTAATAACTTACCATATTTTAAAAAAAATAGTTGTATTAATGTGATCAAGGAAATTAATAAAAGTTATGCATAAGAAAGGAGCAATGAAGTCCATGAACTCTATGTGGCAAATTCGAGAGGAAGAGGTGAAGGAGGTGTATAAACAATGGGTAGAGGAATAATCGGCCAAGCTCAAGGTCAAAAAGCCACTCAATGACAATTAAATGGAGTTAAAACACAAAGAGCAAGAAGCAATAATAGAGTAGGAGGTTGCAAAGGACCACAAAGAGACCGTGTGTAGAAGAATGCTACATATATGGGAAGAATGGACATTATGCAAAGGATTGGGGAAAATGTGACAATCAAAGAAATCAAGGCTCCAAAGTTCAAAGTAATCATGAAAAAACTTCATCAAGTGTAGGTCACACTACATTTCTTGCAATTATGCATAATCATGGTGAAAAGATAAGCAAGGACAATGTATGGTACATAGATAGTGGACGTAGCAATCACATAAGTTGTAATAAGGATTATATCAATGATTTCCACTTCCCAAGCACACAAGGACATGTTCCATCCGGTGATAAAACACCATAGAAAATTGCTCAATCAGGATATGGGATGTTGTATGGCACATAAATAGCAAGGTGTTTGAAAGATGTGTTGCATGCACCAACTATAACCAAGATTATAATATCTATTGCAGAAATTGCATTAAAAAATGCCAAGTCACATTTAGAAATAAAAGATGCTTTATAAAAGAACCCGACGGATACAAAGACAATAGCAAGAGGAAAGAATAAAGGAATGCTATTGATCATGTGGATTAAGACAAGTTCTCCGCATACTATCTGTTTTTCTTATGAAAACATTAAATTTACAAACATTGAGTTCTAACATAAGAAAATAGGCTCACATATACACATATACATATATACATATATACATATAAGATATGTACATACATACATGCATATAATATATACATACACACACAAATACATACATACGTACATACATACATGCATACACACATATATACATACATACATGCATATGCACATGCATACGTTAATACATGCATACATGCATGCATACATGACATTCATACATAGATACACACACACGCAGACACATATGAATGTAGTTGAATTTCGTGTTGATATCATTGCCAAGACACAAGTATGAATGTATAGTTGAGTTGTGTTTTGATATCATTTGGCAAGACTATAAACATTGTAATATAATAATGACTGGAGAAAAAAACTAGGCTTTCATAAAATAAACCTTATGACAAGAAAACAAGTGATCATACATCTGTTAGTGCTGAAATAAGGTAAACAAAAATTTGTCCCCTTCACATAAAGCAAGTTCTTAAAGTTATCACAGCAAGGGCATGAAGCGGCAAAAGGAGGCAAGAAAGGAAAATCGTATAGGAAAGGTCACATCACAGAATCTAGAGCCACATAATAAGGAGAGAAAATATATTAAAAGCTCTTGGAAAATTTAAAAACGAGTCGAAGAAGAAATACTTACTCGATGAAATGTCATTATTAAACTCTGCATGGAATACCAAGTACCATCCAAGGGCCAGATAATGGTGATGACATGGAAAATTGTGCGTTTAGAAAGACCAAAAATAAGATTTAGTAAAGGATCAAAATGTGTTGAAGGGTCATGTGTCTTCTTTAAGCTTTGCAATAATCTAAATCTACAAAAAACCATTGGAATTGATTGTCATTGATAAAGTAACTACACGTTTAATTGCAAAGACAGAAGTTTCGATCCACTCAATTGGAAAGTTGATGATGTCTTTTTTTAGCATTATATTGGATTAAGATTAAGTGAGTATTTTACCTTTTTTCTTTCTATTCGTTCCATTTTTCATCCATCATGAACCCTTTCTTATAGATTAGAAACTTTTTCTCTTATATCTCCTTCTCCATTCTTTCAACACTACAACATATCGAGGGAATATCGACGGTCAGTGTACCCACTGGCAGCTGTCGGCGTCGGTATACTCCTCGGAGAATTTGGGAAAGGCGCTTTGCCTCGGAAACAAAGCGTCGGCATAAGCGTCGGTATATGTGTCGGTATACGCGTCTATAATTTGCTGAAACTACCGACACGTTGTCGTCAGGATTTGAATTCAAAGATTGATAGTCAAGTAGGAGACACTATTTTAAAGCTTCGTTGAAGGTAAATACAAAGGTAATATCCAATAAACGGAAAAAGGTCTTTGAAGGGATACTCGTGTGATATCTATGTTTAACTGTAAGTCTTATTACACAGAGACAAGGTATGATCGATTTGCATTAGATGCGTTTGTTGAGAATACGCATTGGTACCTTTTATATGTGAATGTGCACGTGCATCTAAATATATATGTGTGTGTACTATTTTGGCAACGCATGCAGAGGAGAGAGAAGGGGAAAAACTCCTGTGGCGAGCGCTATCACAAGAAGAACGGAGAACAATCACAAGGGGCGGTTTTCATCTCGCGAAGAAGACATGATACTTCTGTTGTGTCTCGGTCGTCTCCAGAAAAACACAGAAGTTGCAAGTTTATGACATGGAATTCCGAACCTGAGGAAGACAAGCAGTAGCACAGATCGCAATGCATAAGGACATATTATGTGCTCATTCTTAAAAGTCTGCTTCATAGCTGTTGTCGAAAGAGAAGAGAAGGGAAAAGGTCACACATGAGAAGTGTCGAAATGAAAGAAGTGCGCATGCATGCAGAGGGGTGAATCAGATCACTTAATCAATGGGAACTCTTTGATTGTAATTGGGTAGATCTCTGAGGCCTGAAGAGGAGAGAGGTGCATGTAGAAAGGGGAGGATATTAATGCTCTACAGAGGAGAAATCGACTCACGTTTTAGGTGGAGGATTAGAGGGGTGTACCATAATCTGACGAAGCCCTCTGAGGAGACGAATTCAGAGAATAGTCTTAAGCTGTGCTGGATGATTTGAATAGAGAGGTGGCCTTGACAATCGACAGAGGGAAAGGAAGACGAAGAAGTATTACTGTGAAGGAGATCTGCAGAAATCTAAGGAACAGAAAGGTATGTAGTAATCATCTAGCTGAGAGAAGGGAAAAACAGCCTACTCAAATTAACAGATAGCGAACAGCGCTGAATTCCATGATGTGGTGGACAACTTCGAAGTATTCTTCTCTCACAAATTTGATGGGATCGAGCTTGTAAGTTTGATTTATGCATTAAATAATGAAAAATCTTCTAAACTTCAATGTAAGTATTCGTCTTTGTCGGAAATCAAATCGCTTCTGAGTCAATCAATCTGCCTATCGCATGATTCTGTGACATGTTGATCATGGCTTTTAATAGAAATTATTCTCAGTAATCCAATAGACCATGCTGTTTTCTGTTTTGTTTCTTTCAGCGAGATATATTTAAATTGCTTTACCGACAGAAACAATGGAATCCAGGTGTCTGTCAATGTGAAACTTGTGCAGCAGCATGATTGATATTGCATCGAAACATTATACAAAAATAAATATGCAAACTAATGTTGTTTGATATGTGTATTATGTGGATTTTTTTTTTTGATGCAAATTGCAGTCATGTGAGATGAAAGGAGAAGCTTAACAATAACTTCGATTGTTCACATAGAGATAAATTTTGCGCAAATATTGTTTTCAATTGTTCTCATTATTTTTGATTGTTCGGAAATACTGTTTGTTGTTGTTTTGGACGAGATTCATCGACCAGGAAAATATTTCTTCAGCAATTCACCGCCAATCAAATTGTTGAAATGCTTCGCCCTTGAACCAAACCAAATGAAAGTGAAATTAACCAGGAAGAATTGAGACTGAAATCAATTGCAGATCTTTTTTTTCTTTTTTTTGCATGGGCATGAATGGGTTTTTCCACGTCCTCACTATTGCTTTGCTGTGCTCGTAATTTCTTCTAGAAGATTTTAAGCAGCTGGCTTACGAACAAACTTGCATTAATTTTCTTCTACTGTTTTGGTTGGATCGTATGAATAGTTTCATTTTTGTACTTACTCTAGCACAAAGAAGTCAATCTACGGATTCTCTACTTGTATAGCACTATGGTTTAAACTCTGATTCGTTGTATGTTTGGGAATGAATTTGCTAATTGGACGTCCTTTGTGACTAAGGCATTTTATCTATGCAAATGGATTGTTCGTCTTTGCCTTATAGCATTTGATTTCGGTAATAGAAAAGGGTTGTTTGAACCATGATCGAGGATGTTTTACAATGAAATAAACTAATATTGCTTTGTAGGGCAAGTCATAATGCAAGAGATCATGAGGGATGTAGATGACTATAGGTTGTCGTGCCTACAAGAGCATCACTTATATCATGTACAGAACGGAGAAAAACCATTGGAAGTTTATACGGGAAGGATCAATATTATTTAATGCTTATTAGAGATCTGACATTAACAAGGTTGAACAATAGGATGCATGCCCTTTAAGGTTCAAGATGAGACGACAAGACTACCTAAAGATTTCATTCAATGGTACTTAGTTCCACCCTCCTTTCTAAGAAACCGACGACAACGTATACTGACGCTTATACCGATGCTCTCTTTTTAACCGTGCTCGAACCCAAAATTTGTTATTCAGAGCGTTTTGAATCTAGATCT
The DNA here is from genome assembly GCA_020310875.1 of Ceratopteris richardii. Lineage (NCBI taxonomy): Eukaryota > Viridiplantae > Streptophyta > Polypodiopsida > Polypodiales > Pteridaceae > Ceratopteris > Ceratopteris richardii. The sequence goes on from MU260077.1 coordinate 625,432, forward strand.
TTTCCTTTCGGGTTTGCGCATGCCAACAACAGAGCTTTGTTTGTCCATTTCTCTCTCTCTCCCTCTCTCCCTCCCTTCCCTCCCTCTCTCTCCCTCTCTCTCTCTCTCTCCCTCTCTCTCACTATCTCTCTCTCTCTCTCTCTGTCTCCATCTGTGTCTCTCACTCTCTCTCTTTCTCCCTTTCCCTCTCCTTCTCTCTCTCTCTCTCTCTAAACACACCTCTATTTTTATAGATTTGACGCTTTGGTAACTAGATCACACATATTCTATCACTCTGTTTTCTTTCTTTATGTTTTTGCTTTTCTAATATCTTCTCTCTTTAGTTTTGTAAGAGATTTTTGACATCAAATCTTTGGAAATTCAGCGAAGGAGAACTTCAAGTGGATTTTGACAACTTTGATTCAAAAATTACATCAATGTAAGTAAAACGTATATCACTCTTTTATCTTTCTTTATATTTTTGTTTTCTAATATCTTCTCTCTTTTTTTGTTTGAGAGAGAGAGAGAGAGTGAGCGAGAGAGAAAGGGATATGCATATGCATACGTGCATGCATATGCATATGCATACATGCATGCATGCATATGCATACATGCATGCATATGCATACATGCATGCATATGCATACATGCATGCATGCATATGCAGACATGCATGCATGCATATGCAGACATGCATGCATGCATATGCAGACATGCATGCATGCATATGCAGACATGCATGCATGCATATGCATACATGAATGCATATGCATACATGCATGCACATGCATACATGCATGCACATGCATACACGCATGCACATGCATGCATTTATACGCATACATGCATGCATGCATACGCATACATGCATGCATGCATGCATACGCATACATGCATGCATGCATGCATACGCATACATGCATGCATGCATATGCATACATGCATGAGGGATATGCATATGCATACATGCATGCATATGCATACATACATGCATGCATGCATATGCATATATACATGCATGCATATATACATATGCATATATACATACATGCATGAATGCATATGAACATATACATACATGCATGCATGCATGCATATGCATATATACATGCATGCATATATACATATGCATATATACATATGCATATATACATATGCATATATACATACATGCATGCATGTGGATATATGCATACATGCATACATGAATTTTTATATTTTTGTATGCATACATGAATTTTTATATTTTTTATACGCATACATGCATGCATGCATAAGCATACATGCATGCATGCATATGCATACATGCATGGATGCATATGCATATATACATGCATGCATGCATATGCATATATACATGCATGCATATATACATATGCATATATACATACATCCATGCATGCATATGCATATATACATACATGCATGCATATGGATATATACATGCATGCATGCATATTCATATATACATGCATGCATATATACATGTGCATATATACATACATGCATGCATGCATATGCATATATACATACATGCATGCATGCATATGCATACATACATACATGCATGCATATACATACATACATACATACATACATGCATGCATGCATATGCATATATACATGCATGCATATATACATACATGCATGCATGCATATGCATATATACGTACATGCGTACATGAATTTTTATATTTTTGTATGCATACATGAATTTTTTATATTTTTTTTATACGCATACATGAATGCATGCATGCATATCCATATATACATGCATGCATGCATATGCATACATGCATGCATGCATATGCATACATGCATGCATGCATATGCATACATGCATGCATGCATATGCATACATGCATGCATGCATATGCATACATGCATGCATGCATATGCATACATGCATGCATGGATGCATGCATGCATATGCATATATACATGCATGCATATGCATATATACATGCATTGATGCATGCATTTTTATTTGCATGTATGCATACATATGCATGCATACATGCACGCATATGCATATGCATGCATACATGTATGCATATATACATATGCATATATACATACATGCATGCATGCATATGCATATATACATACATGCATGCATGCATATGCATACATACATACATGCATGCATGCATATGCATACATACATATATGCATGCATACATGCATGCATATGCATCCAAACATGCATGCATATGCATATGCATACATGAATTTTTATATGCATGCATGCATATGCAGATGCAGTTGCATGCATACATGCATGCATATGCATATGCAGATGCAGATGCATGCATACATGCATGCATATGCATATGCATACATGCATGCATATGCATGCATGCATATGCATGCATGCATGCATGAGGGATATGCATACATGAGGGATATGCATGCATGCATGAGGGATATGAATACGTATATGTATGTATGTATACAAGCAAGCATATGCATAAGTGAATTTTTATATGCATGCATGCATACATGCATGCATATGCATATGCATATGCATACATGCATGCATACGCATACATGAATGCATATGCATACATGCATGATGGATATGCATACATGAATCTTTATATTTTTGTTTCCTAATATGCATATGTATATGTATATGTATATATATACATGAATGCATATGCATATGCATACATGTATGCATATACATACATGTATATGTACATGTATGTATACAAGCAAGCATATGCATATTTATATGTATACATGTATGCATATGCATATGCATATGTATACATGAATGCATATTCATACAAGCAAGCATATGTATATGTATATGTATACATGTATACATATACAAGCAAGCTTATGCAGATGTATACAAGCATAAGCATGCAGATGCATACAAGCAAGCATATGCATACATGAATGCATATGCATACATGAATGCATATGCATACGTGAATGCATATGCATACAAGCAAGCATATGTATATGTATATGTATACATGTATACATATACAAGCAAGCATATGCATATGTATACAAGCTTAAGCATGCATATGCATACAAGAAAGCATATGCATACATGAATGCATATGCATACAAGCAAGCATATGTATATGTATATGTATACATGTATACATATACATGCAAGCATATGCATATGTATACAAACTTAAGCATGCATATGCATACACGCAAGCATATGCATACATGAATGCATATGCATATGCATACATGAATGCATATGCATATGCATACATGAATGCATATGTATACAAGCTTAAGCATGCATATATATACATTGGATGAGATGAGATCTTCATATTGCATCAGATGGGATCTCCACCTACACCTTGGGGTGCACATGATCATGATGAATCGAAGATATATCATATCCGTAATGGAGCTCTAGTTCTGGATGCGGCGGGGAAGTCAATGCGTCAACATATACGACAACTCTATTCTATCAAATTTGGTCATTCAGTAATGTTAAAATGGACCCAACATGATAGAGACTCTAAAAATCATATCTCACAATTCATATATGAAGAGTACCGGCCAGCACCTGGCAATCCTATTGTGAGTTCTGATTGGATTCAACATACAGCATGCGAGGTGATGTCACATCGACGATCGGAAGCTCGCGATGCTTTTAAAGCACGCTTACCGAAGCCTGTATGGCTAGATGCCGAGGAATGGGAATCAATTCAGGATGAGCATGAACATACTCTGGATCGGTATCGTCAACAGAGAGATGCGGCAGCCACACGTTTAGATACGGCTGGAACGTTGCATTTAGGTAGCGGCGGATACGACAGTATGCGCTACCAATTTGTAAGTATGATGTTAATTATTGAAGTTGTTTGTGTTAAGTATATTATGTATATTCATCTAACATTTTATATATTTACTATAGTTGTTGGCAATGGGTCATCCTCATATGGATATCGACATGGACTGATTGCACTGTTAGAAGACTTAGAGGGACGCGGGGCAATCGTCTCATGGGAGAATATTCTTGATTAGGTAAAGTTATATCTTGGTTTCGTGTTTCTAGTTGTTTTTTATAAATGTCATATTAATTGGTCTTATTTTATACCTATGTTTTGTTGCAGGATTGTAGGTGTAATTATTTTGATCAATGCCACAATTTTGTATCACACTCCCATACGACAATGATGAACCATAATTTTGTATTCGATTCCTATATGGAAGTGTTTTGTCACATTGCCACAATTTTGTATTACACTCCTATGTGGCAATGATGTACCATAATTTTGTATTCGTTTCCTATATGGAAGTGCTTTGCCACACTTTTGTACATTTTTCATTTATGGAATATACGATTTTCTGTACATGAATCATTGTTCATTTTTGCTCATATAAGTTTATGTTTTGGTTGCCATTAGAGTACATAACACATGTACTCAGTTGGGCAGAGTGTATTGCCTTGGTATACCCTCGATGTGTTGTAGTGCAATACGTGATTGAGTGTGTAACTTTTATGTGGAAACCTGTAGTAGAGGCCATAACATCAAGATCAAGGATCCATGTCGTGTGGTTATCAACATAAACCTCATGAATACTTTTGCATAATATATCATCAAATAATATACCTCAACTGATCCTTTGAAGGCCCCATCATATTTTTATACAAAATTCATTGTTTCACACATGACGTCAATGCAAAGTACCTTCAAATGGAATAACTTTTCTATCTTCATAATGACATATATAAATTCAAAATGGCTTTCGTAGATACTTACAATTATATTATTTTTTATTCAAACAAGAAAGAAAGCTCAAGATACCTGCAATGTAACCTTTTACAGTACCTTCAAAAAGAAAAACTAAAAAATAGCACAACAATTCCTCCGAGCGCTTCACACGACACTATGTTTCCATTCATGGATTCCCGTTTTTGCTTCGTAGGAGATTTCAAAGAGTGAGAATATTGGTATGACTAAAATAATAATTTTATACCCTTCTTTTTAGGGCTTTAAATTAAAAATTTTGTACATTTTCTTCATGTAATTTATGCTCTCATTTTTTTCCAGCAAAAGAAACATCCATAACATAGCAATCAATATCAATGAGGGCAGTGCACTTGACTTGGCACATCTAAAACTATTAACACTCGACATATTAACAAGAAAAATATTATTTTATGTCTTCAAATCACGATTTAACATTGATTTTCATCCTATTAATACTACGTTTTATGTACATAAACATTGAAATGTACTCGTCCACAAAGGTGTATGCATGTATGTGGGTCCATCCCTGCACAAGGGAGCCCAATCACTAAATTAAGCCATATCATGAGAAACTTTGTGATCATTCAATTTAACTTTATGATCATTCAACATGCTATATGCACATGGATTTCCGGGTGATCATGCAGCAAATTGTCATTGTACGAGTTAAATTTTTCAAGCTTTTAAAACATGGTACATATTCCAAGGTGTTCATGCGAAACCATAGTTACTTCATTTTAAGTAGGGGACCAATTTAGAAGAATTGGCATAGTGGTGGATTTAACTTCATCATCAACACTAAATATTGATTGCTACCTTGATAGCAATGTGAAAGTGAAATCAACATCCCACATTAGTCATTCATTCATGTGAAGGTAGACAAACGCATTGATATCCGACATATAGTAGTAGTCTAATACTTGAATTCTCCTTGCATTACAAGAATGGAGAGGTAAAGTAGTATTTCATAACAGTAAGAAAAAAACAATCCTCCACAAAACAGATAGTAAATACTTTCTCAGTCATAAAGGATATGAATTTCAGTGTCCTACAAATACAAATATGTCAATGCCTACAAGAAAAAGAAGTCATATGGAAAACGAGTTTCCTATGTAAGTTCTTGCTGTACCGAAAAGGACTAGAGAGCTTAGCTAAGATTTCACTATGCAGAAGAAAGAAATCGCACAAAATAGATTTATAACAACTTGCTCGACCACATAACACATGAATCCATATTACACCTTCAATACGCTTCAGATGGGAGACATCAGGTTGAGGATTAAGGATTCTGTTATACACACAGAATAATAAACAAGTCCCCGCTAGAATAATAAACAAGGCCCAGCTAGAATAAATAATAAACAAGCCCCAACTAGAATAATAAACAAGTCCCAACTAACGAAAGATGAAATATGTTGCACATAACCTTGAACATAGGAGGGAGGAGAAAAAAGTGATGTTATGTGTGTGCATACACACACACACACTATATATATATATATATATATATATATATATATATATATATATATATATATATATATATATATATATATATATATAGTTCATTACTACGATATATCCAGACACTTAATTCATACATATATGTGTATTTCACCAAATTCTACTGAACTCATGCAGAAAAAAAAACGCAATGCATCTCGGTAGATAGATAGAGAGAGAGAGACAGAGAGAGAGAGACAGAGAGAGAGTTTTCTTCAAATCACAATGACATTAATCAGTTAAGGGGGGCCTGATACACTTCACCCAGAAAGAAAATCTGTCTGCAGTCTGAAAGCTCTACATATAGCGGGAACGAGGAAACAGAAATTGAGTATATGAGAAGCATGGGATATTAGAGACCTGCATACGCTACATCTATCTGCAAGCCTCTCCAAATTGTGCGCTCACCAGAGAGAGTGGGAGAGGACCGGCACAAGGATATGTGCGACTGTAGTTTATTCCCTGAAAGCCTCTCCAAATTGTGCGCTCACCAGAGAGAGTGGGAGAGGACCGGCACAAGGATATGTGCGACTGTAGTTTATTCCCTGAAAGAGTAGGGCATTGGGAAACAGTGTGCACTGCCCCATTCTCGGTACGTCCACCTCCATGGCAAAGCGGTTGATCATTCCTTGATTCCACCTCCTGTCCTCGCAGCTGGCCACGACGTTGAACGCCTCACATGGACAGTTATTTCGAACACCGAAGCGGCAGATTGATGTCGTAACGTACTCATTCGTCAGCGTCAGATTGTTGAGCCCGCACTTCCGCGCTCCTTTGACTGCTTCAGGTGTCGCTCCGATCATCACCAACGCAATCAGCATCATCACTGCATACACATATGCCACGAAGGGGAAGGGCAAGGGCAAAGGCATGAGAAGCGTTAATCGTAGGAATAACGCACGAAGGAGAATAAAGGAGATCAGTGACACACAAACAGTAATGCGTTCCATGCACGCCCTAGGAGGAGGGATGCGCTTTGACTCATTCCTTGATTTCTTAGCTGCAGAGCACATCGCTGAGCTCATCCTTAACGCTGCCATAGTCTCTGCGGTGCCCTAACACTCACAGTCCTTTCTACGTCACAAGAAGACTGGTGTCAAACAAACAAACAGGCTCAAGAGAAACACGCTCGCCTTCAACCACACTGAGCTCCAAAGTTTAGTCACTTATATATAGATGCATGATAGCCTTATTTTCCTTAAACATGAGGAATACATTCGGACGGCGCCCTCTAACTCTCGGTCGGAAAACTTCTCTCTCTCTCTCTCCCTCTGTCTCTCTCTCCCCGACGTTAAGGTTAAAAATCCCATGGACTTGCCACGACAATATTATCTCTAGAAATGTCAATTTCGTAAAACAATATGAGCCGAGACAAGCATGAAACTCACCTATAGCACATGACCTCATTTTTACTCAACTCTATTAGGTGGACCAAGCCTAGGGCCAAATGCACAAGACTTTTAACCTTGCAAAACAAGACGTAGGCTAGGTGAACAAGACTATGAACCATGGAAGCCAAACTAGAGCTACAAAAGGATCGGATTCAACTCCACTACGTGGAGCGAACCTTGGGCCAAGTGAAATAGATCTCTAACCATGTAAACCAAACCTTAGGCAAAGTCAACAAGATTGTTAACCATTCAAAACAAACCTTAAGCTAGGTAAACATAGAAGAAGGAACAAGCAAGATTGTGTGTGAGCAAGGCTAGTCCAAATTTTTGGGCCATGATTGGATGGAAAGATTGATTATCTAGCTAGTCTTGTAAGGGATTCTCAGAGGTTCTATAGGTTAGCGTTTGGAGCTATTTCTATGGATTATAGCTAGCATTGGACATCTCATGAGACATATCATGCGATAGAAAGTACTAATCCACCACATGCTAGAGGGATTACAAATATACGATTGGTAGCCTTTTTCTCATCATCTCTTGGCAACCACTTGCAAGAATTCCAAAATTTCCAAACCATGTCTATCCTAGCTCTTAGTTTAGAGAAAGATAAAGTAATGAAGGGCCTTGTCATGATGTGGATCCCATGCCGTTTCATTGAAAAGTAGAGAAGGTTAAGGAAGGGAGAAGTTTAAGATTTTAGATCTAGACCCACTTTCTTTGATTTTAGCACTCATTCCATGAGGCAAAATATAGTCATGTTAAATTATCATAGATATGCATATGAGAATTTCATAATGTGAGTAGAACTCATTCTTGACATTTAATCATTAATATATCATTTGGATAAGAGTTATTACTCCACCATTGAAGTCAAATAAAATCAAACCCCAACTTCTTCTATCAAAATATGCATGGTATAATATTGACATGTGGATTCAAGGTTTTGGTCACATACCAAAATGTATGGAGAACTTTATAAATAAAGGGTATATATAATGTAATTTTGCAAGAAAACAACATTTCAACTACTCTAATAATTATCTATATATCTAGTTTTTTTAATTTATGCAAAGGTCCCTATTTCCTTGCTTTTTCTAGCCTAAAGCTCTAGAATGGGAGGTCCTTGGAGATGCATTTGTAGGGCCTCCTATACATGTTATGGTAGAATATTCCCGTAAAGCCAAGTAGTTATAACATTTGATCATAGTTGCCTTTATTCGTGATTCTCTCAGATGATTCATACCAAGATGCGCTTTACAAATGGATAGCACTTGTATTATCAGGCTTAAACCACTATCAAAAATATCCTTCAAGCATGTATTTTGATCTATTTCATGCCTAGAATCATTTGAAATTATTTTATCATTTGCATTATGATTATTCATACTTCCATCTTCATTGGAATGGATTTTTTGGATAGGTTCATAAGATTTGCACTTCAAATGGAAAGTTTCATCATGCTCAAATCGCAGTATATGCTCACATTTGTAATCCAATCTATCATGACTTCTCCATGCTTGAGTGTCAGCAATTATGGACTCTAATTCTACTTCTAATCTTTCCAAAAACTCTTCATCATTCTTTTGCTCCAATACCATCTCTCCTTGATCATTAAAGGAATTCATTTCATAATACTCAAGGAAATCGTGATCATCAATATCACTAGATTCTTGATTATGCAGGTTAAACTCGTCACATTCATATCCTCATGATCCCTTGTATGAATGTGTTTGTGTTTTAATCTCAAATAAAATTTGCTAATCAAAGTAACATCCCAAGATCCTGAAAACAACTCAATTTTTTCATGTTCAGTCTTCTCAAAAGATGTACTTGTACCACACTTTTTGTGCATCGCTTTCCATCATTGACTCTTGCTCAACTACTTCATCACATGTAAATCCCTCAGTGTCTACATTTGGATCAATGGGATCTTCATTCATTTGATTGTATTTATATCCAACTTCATCAATGTAGTACCATCTTATTCAATCTTTTCTAGTTGAATTTCATTAGGTGATGTACTCACATCACATTTTTAATACATTTCAGCGATTGTTGCATCCATCTCTCTATGCCCAATCTCTCCAACATATGGACTCAACTTGACATGGTCATCATTCACATCAGGAATTTATCATGTCCACTTCCATTCACGTCATGACGTATTTCTTTATATGTCCACATTCTCGGATTAGTGAAAGTCTCAAACATTTGATCCCTACCATCTTGAGTCTTTGCTTAAAAATTTCTACATCTTTGCAATTCTCCATCATCTTGCATATGATTACTTACTTACATATCAACATGTATATGCATAGCATCATATGTGTCATCACCTACATGCATATCATTACCTGAAGGAGCAATCAATTGTATATCCTCTTCATTTCTATATTTAAGATTGTTCACATGTGTCTCTTCATGGAGTGTGACATCATTCACAGACATATCATTAATTTAAAATCCAATTAGTAGCCTATCTTTATGCCTATGAGTAGGGTCATTCTCTTCTAGCTTTGAACACACATACAATGTGACATCACTCAAAAGTATGTCTCGACTTGATCTTCAGAGATGTCATCCTCTTTGTTATGAGTAGGTTCATTTTCTTCCATCTCTATATGCATGTACAATGTGGCATAGTTGACATCCATTCCGCTCTCCATAGGATCATCTATTCACATGTTCACAGAGTTACCATCATACTCACTTGTAGTCTCTTCATGCAAATAAATTACTAAGCCATAAATTGTATTTGAATCATATGTTTGAGGACGTGTATTCATTATCAATTCACAGTGAATCGTTCTCCAAGTTTTGTATGGTATCACCAATTAAGGAAGCATCTTGATCTTCACCTTCATACAAAATCGCTAGATTTCCTTCATATATTTCATCTCTAATCTCTTTTTATCACCTCAAGACCTTGTATATATCTTTAGCTCTTGATTAGTATCATGTCTTGCTTCTTGGTTTGTTAGAATTCCTTCTATCCTATGTGATGAGTTTATCAAAGTAGGGAAAGTTTCGTCCTCTGTTCTTGTTGGATTTTGTTGAATTTTGTTTTGTTTTATGTTTGTTGTTTGTTTTGTTTGAATTTTATCAGTTTTCACCTTTTCCTTTGCTCCTCCCATATTTGGGATTTGTGCATATATAGCACTTAAGGATGTAATCATTGCAAAGATAGCTATGGCCTCTTGGAACCTTGGAACCTTAGAGGTCACATCAATTGCCTTTGTAGTATTTTCGCGATAAACCTCCTCATGAGTATGTATGTGTACTCCATGCACAATTGATTTTTGGAATACTCTATGAACATGGGAAATATCCACAATTGTTTAAATCCATGGAGTCTGTATGTCTCTATCATCTGCATGAAGATTTTCCTTCTAACTACTAAGAATGCTTTCCATTGTTTTCCGCTTCTTGAAGCATCCCCTCATAGCATCATGATGAACATACAAACCTCTTTGAGTCTCTATTTGGAATCCATTTCTTGCCAGAGTAGAATTCATTCCTCTCGAGCTTTAGCATTTATTGTTCATAAAAACAATACTCTTCCATGCCCTATACATCTCTTATCATGATCAACAATGTCTTCGAATTGTTTCTCACTCTCTTTTGATCTCTAGAATGGATTGACCCTTGGGCATACCAACCCACTTTAGGAAGGACTTACACATCACTTTATCCAGGTCCTCTAGCAGCTCCTTGAGAAGCGTTCCTTTGTACTAAGCCCATATCGTTTATTTTCTTTGCATGAGTTGATTGCACAAAGTTCTCACATAGATCTTGGTCTATCATCACTATCAAACCAATGATTAGGTACTTCACATCGAGTTCGTATTCTTTTCAAAACTTGGATATATCTTTTCCGTTGGAAAATCCACATCGCTTGGTTAGACATTCATGAAGAGACTGGATAGCTCTCTATCATCTATCCTGTTTTTGAGAGCATAAGAATGAGATAGAAGATCATCCATATTTATTCCACTAGACTTTGCATCATCCACTATATGATTCACCCACCCCCTCCTTTCACGTCAGGTTCGCCAGGTATGTCATGGGGTTCATGAAAAGAAGGGAGGATATAGTACAAAGGCTCAAAATGGCATCAAATTCTAGGAGAACAAGTAAAAAAGAGTGAATCTAGCACTCCTATATATGGATTAGATTATAAATCCATTTATACCCTCACAGATAAGCACTACAATCTAAATGGAAAAGAATATCAGCATGGAGCTCCAATTTAGAGCAAGAAAGTATTGAGCCCTTTGCACTTAAATGCAAATGATGGAAAGAAATGTTGTAGATATCCATCAGTCTTATTAGGTATCAAAACATGTCAAGTATTGAAGATCTTCTCAAAGAAGATATGATTTCCTATTTGCTAGATGACGATTTCAACACTAATTTGGATCCAAAACCCTAACTTATAGAGACAGCTAAGGATACATACTTTTGGAAACCCGAAATATAGAAACCCAAGTCCTCTTCGTCCAAGGCTTCCACACATCAACCAAGACACAAACCACAAAAATGCAAGGTGGCTCCAATATACAAGAATACTCTTTGGTGGCAAACCCACGATCAAACATGGATTATTAAGCAACTTTCATCCTCCACAATGGTACCATTGATATCCAACACTCCAAAATTCCCACTACAACATGATTGTCTATCATCTCTAAAGAAGTTGCAATGGAGTAGGACAAGCCTCTCCATGTAGAAATTGCATGCTAACTAAACAACCCTGATGTTCATATTATCCTCCCCTAAAGTGTGCATCATGTTTCATGGCCTTGCATCAGACATCTTGGTGATTTCCCATCGACAAGAGTGACACCTTGTAATGTGAGCTCAAAATCACTTATATACTTTGGTTTTCATTCACTACTCTCTTCCTTCAAGTAATTGATCATCAAGTTTCTCACAAAGCATTCAAAGGTCGAAGATCAAGGCATTCACTGTGTTGTCTTGGATTTGCTATGGATAAGTGGAATGAGGCTCTCATTTTGCTTCGTCAACGAGATTCAAATATAGGATGACTGTCTTGGTTAGATAATATACACAATTGGTAGGATACCTAGGCCGGGAAGGAAAGGCAAATACATTTTTTTTCATTGAGTAATTGATTTGGATGAGTTATGGCCTATCAAGGGTCCATTCATGCATAGTCAAAAAATCTTCTTCAATGTGTCCTTGATGATGCTAGTGTTCTACATGTCCAATTTTCATATCATAAAAACATTGACGCGGTTCATGGTTATTATCCAAGAATGCCTAGCTAGCATAATCATGGTGCCACTCACTATCGTAGTGTCAAGAAATCGCCTCTAGGATTTCAACATCATTATTTAGGCTCTACAACATACTTAATGGAGCCACAATCATCCAGCCCACATCAGCACCAAGCATACCCAATTAAACTCCTTCCAATTCTTAGAATAGGAGGCTTTGTCAAGAACTAGGCCGAGAGCACAAAGATCTAGACCCTTTTCCCTCTTTGCACCATGTTGCTTCTCTTCTATTTCAAAATAGGCATGAATAAGGCCACCCTACAAGGCCATGCCTTCTTTTTTTTTTTTTGCATATGCACTACACTAAGTAGTAGCCCCATACTACTGACAAAACAAAACAAAACCTAAGAAATATGAATTAGACTATTTTTCCTATTTTTGTTCTATAGGGACTCGAAAACCCCAAGGTGCCTTAATACCCACAGTTCCCCATTACTGAAAACATGTAGATCATCTCTCAGGGATGAGAGACGCTAGAAGAGGGAGAATGTTCAAGATAAAGACTCATTGAAGTGGATTGTGATGGTCCAATAGAGAGAATATGGTCAGTTTTGTGAAGAACCAAAGCAAGAAGCATGGTGGATGCACTCAAGCAAAGTAAGGACTGTTAGTGAACCCAAATTCTTCATTTTCTCAAGCAAAGTAAGGACTGTTAGGGACTGTAAAATCTCATCCCTTTCTTAATTTTTTTCGAGGCATTTGATCATAATTAGATACATATTTTTGCATGTTGAGGAGTCATCAAGCTTGGGGATTGATTTGCTAACCCTCTAGGGTTTTATAGTATCCTTCTACACCTAAATTTTAACTAGGTTGGAGATAAGAGTTTTAAGAGGGTCACTTTTTAAACTTGCCTATAAAATTCAACTAACACTCATTCATGAATTCTTCTTTTTCGTTCTTCATTTTAATCAAGTGTGAGTTTCTTGGGAGCTCTTTTGTCTTATTCATGGGTGAGGCTTTCTTGCATATGCATATGTGTGTATGCATATGTGCGAGATTCCTCATGTGTGTGTGCTTGACTCTTAATGTGATGAAGGTCTTCACATCACTGACTTGTCTCTCAGTTTGACAATTCATGGGCAATTATCTATTTCTTGGTGTTGCTTCGTATTTGTGTCATCTAGTGCATCTACATTCAAACACAATATCTCTACAGAAATGTCACATAATCCTAGTAGGAGATGGTTGAACCACGCCTTAAGAGAGAGGATTATGAAGTAATCCTCAACCATGGCTTTTGGGGCAAGTGGTTATCCCATCGTGCTACTCACCGAGAGGTTGTGAGTTCAATTCCCAACATTGGTATCAGATCCTAGTTGCAAAATTGGGCAACACAGAGGTTGGCACCTCATTTGTGGGCACTTGGAAAAAGTGCTATCGATGGTGACTGTGAAATTGGCCTTAGATGAAGGCACATGGGCATTTGGGCAGCCACAAAGGGTGGGATAGGTCCAAATTTAGTGCATGCACTGGACTTTAAGGTTGGTGGAAGCACTCATGCACGAAAAGTGGGTCCAACAAAATCTAAAGGGTCCACAAATGATCATTGAGGATAATGCTCAGTCTAAGGGGAATTATAGTTTGGACCACATGACTTAGTTAAACTTCATGGTAGTGTATAGAGGACCAAGGTGTGAGTCATGATAGATGACTTCACCACTCATAACTTTATAAACTATGCCTTGATGAAAAAGCTAAAGATTCCCCAACAACCCAGTGCACATAAATACATAGTATCTATGATGCAAGGGGAAGATAAGAGGATATGGGATACTATGATATCCAATTTGGAAGATGCAGGACTATACAAACCATATGGACTTCCAAATTAGGAATATGGAGAGGATAGATCTTGTGTTAGGAAGAGAGTGTCTATGGGGGTTTGGAGACATACTTAAACGTAGCTATCAAAATAACACACTTGAGTTTGAAAGAAATGGAAGTAAATTTTGTATACAGGGAGAGAGAGATGTACCTAGTGCACCTCTCATTTCATCTTTAGAGTTGTATAATCTTTGTCATTTCCGGCATGTACAAGAGATCTTTTTATTGTATAGATCATGTGGATTAAGACAAGTTCTCCGCATACTATCTATTTTGCTAATGAAAAGATTAAATTTACAAACATTGAGTTCTAACATAAGAAAATAGGCTCACATATACACATATACATATATACATATAAGATATGTACATACATACATGCATATAATATATACATACACACACAAATACATACATACGTACATACATACATGCATACACACATATATACATACATATATGCATACGTTAATACATGCATACATGCATGCATACATGTAGACATTCATACATAGATACACACACACGCAGACACATATGAATGTAGTTGAATTTTGTGTTGATATCATTGCCAAGACACAGGTATGAATGTATAGTTGAGTTGTGTTTCGATATCATTTGGCAAGACTATAAACATTGTAATATAATAATGAGTGGAGAAAAAAACTAGGCTTTCATAAAATAAACCTTATGACAAGAAAACAAGTGATCATACATCTATTAGTGCTGAAATAAGGTAAACAATAATTTGTCCCCTTCACATAAAGCAAGTTCTTAAAGTTATCACAGCAAGGGCATGAAGCCGCAAAAGGAGGCAAGAAACGAAAATCGTATAGGAAAGGTCACATCACAGAATCTACAGCCACATAATAAGGAGAGAAAATATATTAAAACCTCTTGGAAAATTTTAAAACGAGTCGAAGAAGAAATACTTACTCGATGAAATGTCATTATTAAACTCTGCATGGCATACCAAGTACCATCCAAGGGCCAGATAATGGTGATGACATGGAAAATTGTGCGTTGAGGAAGACCAAAAATAAGATTTAGTAAAGGATCAAAATGTGTTGAAGGGTCATGTGTCTTCTTTAAGCTTTGCAATAATCTAAATCTACAAAAAACCATTGGAATTGATTGTCATTGATAAAGTAACTACACGTTTAATTGCAAAGACAGAAGTTTCGATCCACTCAATTGGAAAGTTGATGATGTCTTTTTTTAGCATTATATTGGATTAAGATTAAGTGAGTATTTTACCTTTTTTCTTTCTATTCGTTCCATTTTTCATCCATCATGAACCCTTTCTTATAGATTAGAAACTTTTTCTCTTATATCTCCTTCTCCATTCTTTCAACACTACAACATATCGAGGGAATATTGACAGTCAGTGTACCCACGGGCAGCTGTCGGCGTCGGTATACTCCTCGGAGAATTTAGGAAAGGCGCTTTGCCTCGGAAACAAAGCGTCGGCATAAGCGTCGGTATATGCGTCAGTATACGCGTCTGTAATTTGCTAAAACTACCCACGCGTATACCGACGCTTATATCGATGCTCTCTTTTTAAACGGGCCTGAACCCGAAATTTGTCATTCAGAGCGTTTTGAATCTAGATCTTTTCCTTTCGGGTTTGCGCGTGCCAACAACAGAGCTTTGTTTGTCATCCTCTCTCTCTCTCTCTCTCTCTCCCTCTCTCCCTCCCTTCCCTCTCTCTCTCTCCCTCTCTCTCTCTCTCCCTCTCTCTCACTATCTCTCTCTCTCTCTCTCTCTCTCTCTCTCTCCATCTGTGTCTCTCACTCTCTCTCCCTCTCTCTCCCTCTTTCTCTCTCCCTCTCTCTCTCTCTCTTTAAACAGACATCTATCTTTATAGATCTGAAGTTTTGGTAAGTAGATCGCACATATTGTAGCACTCTTTTAATTTTCTATGTTTTTTCTTTACTAATATGTTCTTTGTTTGGTTTTGCAAGAGATTTTGGGATCAGATCTTTGGAAATTCGACGAAGAAGAATTTCAAATGGATTTTGACGACCGTGACTCAAACAATTCTCTCTCTCTCTCTCCCTTTCCCTCTCCTTCTCTCTCTCTGTCTCTAAACACACCTCTATTTTTAAAGATTTGACGCTTTGGTAAGTAGATCACACATATTCTATCACTCTGTTTTCTTTATTTATGTTTTTGCTTTTCTAATATCTTCTCTCTTTAGTTTTGTAAGAG
The DNA here is from genome assembly GCA_020310875.1 of Ceratopteris richardii. Taxonomy (NCBI): domain Eukaryota; kingdom Viridiplantae; phylum Streptophyta; class Polypodiopsida; order Polypodiales; family Pteridaceae; genus Ceratopteris; species Ceratopteris richardii. The sequence continues at coordinate 642,385 of MU260077.1, forward strand.
ATTTTTGACATCAAATCTTTGGAAATTCAACGAAGGAGCCCTTCAAGTGGATTTTGACAACTTTGATTCAAAAATTACATCAATGTAAGTAAAACGTATATCACTCTTTTATCTTTCTTTATATTTTTGTTTTCTAATATCTTCTCTCTTTTTTTTTGTTTGAGAGAGAGAGAGAGCGAGCGAGAGAGAAAGGGATATGCATATGCATACATGCATGCATATGCATATGCATACATGCATGCATGCATATGCATACATGCATGCATGCATATGCAGACATGCATGCATGCATATGCAGACATGCATGCATGCATATGCATACATGAATGCACATGCATACATGCATGCACATGCATACATGCATGCACATGCATACGCATACATGCATGCATGCATACGCATACATGCATGCATGCATGCATACGCATACATGCATGCATGCATGCATACGCATACATACATGCATGCATGCACGCATACGTAGACATGCATGCATGCATATGCATACATGCATGAGGGATATGCATATGCATACATGCATGCATATGCATACATACACGCATGCATGCATATGCATATGTACATATGCATATATACATACATGCATGAATGCATATCCATATATACATACATGCATGCATGCATGCATATGCATATATACATGCATGCATATATACATATGCATATATACATACATGCATGCATGTGCATATATGCATACATGCATACATGAATTTTTATATTTTTGTATGCATACATGAATTTTTATATTTTCTATACGCATACATGCATGCATGCATGCATACATGCATGCATGCATATGCATACATGCATGCATGCATGCATACGCATACATGCATGCATGCATACGTATACATGCATGCATGCATATGCATACATGCATGGATGCATATGCATATATACATGCATGCATGCATATATACATATGCATATATAGATACATCCATGCATGCATATGCATATATACATACATGCATGCATATGCATATATACATGCATGCATGCATATTCATATATACATGCATGCATATATACATATGCATATATACATACATGCATGCATGCATATGCATACATACATACATGCATGCATGCATATGCATACATACATACATGGATGCATATACATACATACATACATACATACATGCATGCATGCATATGCATATATACATACATGCATGCATGCATATGCATATATACGTACATGCATACATGAATTTTTATATTTTTGTATGCATAAATGAATTTTTTATATTTTTTTTATACGCATACATGCATGCATGCATACGCATACATGCATGCATGCATACGCATACATGCATGCATGCATACGCATACATGCATGCATGCATACGCATGTATGCATGCATGCATACGCATACATGCATGCATGCATACGCATACATGCATGCATACGCATACATGCATGCATGCATATGCATACATGCATGCATGCATACGCATACATGCATGCATGCATACGCATACATGCATGCATGCATACGCATACATGCATGCATGCATATCCATATATACATGCATGCATGCATGCATATGCATACATGCATGCATGCATGCATATGCATATTTACATGCATTCATGCATGCATTTTTATTTGCATGTATGCATGCATCTGCATGCATACATGCACGCATATGCATATGCATGCATACATGTATGCATATATACATATGCATATATACATTCATGCATGCATGCATATGCATATATACATACATGCATGCATGCATATGCATACATACATACATGCATGCATGCATATGCATACATACATATATGCATGCATACATGCATGCATATGCATCCATACATGCATGCATATGCATATGCATACATGAATTTTTATATGCATGCATGCATATGCAGATGGAGATGCATGCATACATGCATGCATATGCATATGCATACATGCTTGCATATGCATGCATGCATGCATGAGGGATATGCATACATGAGGGATATGCATGCATGCATGAGGGATATGAATACGTTGTGGTCGTGATACGATAACAAGCTTGAAGATTTGAAGCATAACATTCAACTCAAAAACTTGGTAGCATGAATGCAGATTGGTGATTTCTATCCCTCATTAACTTCTTCACCATGTTTTGATAACTTGCATAATTTGCTTGAAATAATAAATTATCGATGATATAGGTCATTTGGTACTTGCTCATATCATTCTCATGCATGGCTGCAAAGATTTGACAAACATTGTGTGCAATTTTTGTGTTAAAATGATCGTGTATGGGATATGAAAGGGTGTTCATCTTCTAATCAGGTTTTATAAACAGATGTTTCCATCATTTCATTGACTGTCTCTATATATAATATGCAATGGCTGTGGTGCAATGTTTAAAAAGGTAAAAATATGTGCAGATGTGAGCATGTTGGCTCCATGTAATTTTTCTGTAGTGTGAAGATGAAGTATCTAATATTATATATATAGAGTATATGGAGAGTATTCATGTTTCATTTTTGACACATAAAGCAAACAGGTTACGTGGAGAGAAAAGGGGGGTCTTCCTTTCTTATGAGGGATCGTGGCTCAAGGAGCGGGGATTCTTACTTTTTTTTGGGGATTTCAAATCAAAGGGGACTCCGAGTCCTGAAGCTGAGGAAAGCTCATGCGGTGCAGCATACTATGAAAAAGGAACAGATCTGAGAGTGTGGGGGCTCACTTTGAAAGATCTCAAGTGGAAGTCCTGGCGAAGAAACGGAGTCAGAATAGATTAAAAGGAAACCTACTGAAAGGGGGAGAAGGATTGATGACAGTGGTGGGCAAATGCATCTGCAGAGATCAAGGGGAAACGGGTAGAGCTGAAGGGGCTGTCATCTAAAGCCTCAGAGGCAGATACAGAGATGGAGATGGAGCTTGAGCTCTCCTTCATGCAGAAACGTGAAGAAACAAAGAAGGGCAAATATCGCTCTCTTGTGGTGAAAAGACAGGCATAAACTCTGATGACAGAGGCCTCTCTTCACGTTTCGATGGAAGATACCTTGCTGCTGTAGGAATAAAAGAGAACACAAGAGCCGAAAAGGGAACCATGGTCACTCGCCATCGAGGGGAGAGATAGCACAATAGAGCATCAGCATCGTTGCAGGGAAATGATCTGACAGCAGTTAAGAGAAAAAGGGGTTGCGCTCTCTCGGCACAGAGGGGAAAGCTTATAGAGAGCATTCGTATACTTGATCATGTGCAGCGATTTTAGTAGATGGAGAGAGAGTTGTGCAAGGAAGCTGCCAAATAGGAGGTTATGGTTGTAAGACATCGTGCTTAGGGAAGATTTCTACGATGTTTGGTGTGCTGATTGGAGCAGCAAACTGTTATAAAAACAATGGCGCACATCCGAAAGGCAAATTTTATTTATCAACCTGCTTCTAAAGAGTAAATTTTCTTCAGAGGTAAGCCTAAACGATAACATGTGAGGTTCTTATGAAATAGTTCACAAGACAACTGGTTTATTTCCTTGTGCGTTCATTCTGATGGTGACCGCTTCTATTTTGACTTTCCATATTTCAGTCGTCTAGTTTCCTTCAGCTTACCATTTTTCTGTTATGCCATGAGAAGTACCAGAAAAGGGTAGCGTTTGAAAGATTTTCTTTATGTAAATACGTGCTAAGTTTGAACTTAGGATGTTATGGTGACCAAGCATGAGAATTGTTTCTTATCCTTTTGTGCAAATTGCTCCAATGTGGCTGTAATCATCCGAAGCATGTTCCAAACTGTTGTAGATTGGCTGCTCTATCTAAACACAAAGAGATGAACCGCTGCTAATTAGAATAAATGGTACTTGCAAATACCTATCCGCAGAGATCTTATACCCTCAAGTTAGAGAATTGCTGATATGTTTTGAAACTTACAAATACGGTACATGAATTCTTCAATATCAAAACACTTTATTTCTTTTGTTATTTCGTGCTCGTCGTATATTCTAATTAATAGTAAATGGCTCCTTCAAATATGTTTTGGATATGTTCTGTGTGAGATTGAAACCTATAACGGTACAAAGTCTGTGCGCAAATGATGGATAATGTGTCTACATTGTCCGTGTACATGAACTATCATAATTAGGATCAACTTTTGATATTCTAAATGTCCTTTTGTTTACAAGGACTTTGCATGTTGCCTTCTAAATAACGCAATGACTATATGAAACTTGAAATGCCGTGTGACTTAGGTTTGGTCTACTTTGTACAGTAATGTGATCGGGCATTTGAACTCACATGTTCATCCTGCATTCGTATCTCTGAACGAACGGGAAGGAAGTAATGTGATCAAAATCTAGGGATAAAACAAAAAGAGAATGTAAGAAATGGAAAATAATTATGAAAAGTAATCTGGTCAAAGAAGGAGATGAGGACAATTGGGAAATGACCCTTTTCACTCTAAACTCTTTCTAAAGAGCGAAATAACATCTGAATGATATTGCATACACCAAAAACACCTCTTGTTCCGATCTGAGAAGTTTGCATAACTTTCATCTAAGTTGTAAGCTAGATCCTTAAAGTGAATGTTTAAAGCAAGAATAACAAGAACGTGTTTACATCTTAATACAACTAAACTTCATATAAGTTATGTCTCATGTAGTTTGTTCATTTATAATACCAAAGTACTCGAACACCTACTCGTATGCTCTTATGCATCAACAAGTTAAGTTTTTAGCTATCTACTCCTCCCTTCTTTCTATGAACCCCGCGACATACCTGGTGAACCCGGCATGAAAGGAGGAGAGTGTAGAGATCCTGATCCTAGTTTAAAGAGTGGTGCGGTTGAGTGAGCTCATTGTGCTTGATCATTTATGGGCGACGCAACGATGGATGTTATAACCCAACTCCTGCGCTTTCAGCAGGACGAGAAAAGACGGAGTGCCATTCAGGCATTTCATGAGCGAGTAATCAGAAGAAGTGGATATTTCAGTGGTAAAAATGTTACTCGTTTTTGTAAGGAATATGAATTGGAGGCACGATACCTTGCTACAGGTCTAACACCATTAAGTGACCAAGAATTAATAGACAATTTTGTATACGTTTCAGAATTGCATTTGCGTGACCGACTAGTTGTGGATGCACCTCGACTAGTTGTAGAAGGGCAAATAAGATGGTCACAATACAAGATGATACTCACAAGGATGTTTGCACTGGATGACGAAGATAAAGTGACTAGATCCACATTTCTAAAGTGGATACATAAACCAAAAGATCAATCCATTCTAGATATAAAAAGGGATTTTGATCAGCAATTTGCGGACTTATCTGATTATTATAGGAGGGCTATAGATCAAGAAAAGGTATCCTTGTTTCTCCGGGCTATAGATTCAAAAGCCAGAGAAGAAATTTTTCCACAATTACAACAGGTAGGAACTGAGTCTGGTCTTACCGAAGATTGGGGTAATGTGGACGAAGCTGTTAGAGGATACGTTGAAAAACAAAGAACTTTGTCTAATATCATGCAGAGCTGGCATGATGATATGCAAGAAGAACAAGCTCAGGCTATTCAGCAACCTGTACAGAACCCTCAGGTAAACCTACCAACACCAAAGGATGTTGTGCCCACTAATACAATGGAAGATATGTTTAAAAAATTTAGTGATCTTACAATTCAAAGTATGAAGCAGATGATTGAATCTCAATCTTTACAAGCACCGGCACCTAAAAACCCAAAAGCTCCTGAAATTAAAAGATGTATTTGGTGTGACTCTTTGGAGCATAACAGATACTCGTGTGAGAGCTTCAAAGAAGCATTGGCAAAGAATTTGGTATTCGTTAAGGAAAAGATGATATATGACTCTAAGACTGGAGAAAAGGTAAACATTAACTTTGGTCGGGGAGGCATGAGAATATTCTTCCCTTGCACATGTGAAAACGTTGCTTCAACATCGCATATGTATGCATGTCAGGTAATTGACAAAAATAATGATATAGAACCGTGGTCTAAAGTGATAAAGTCCTTAGATCGCGGGAAGATGCATCATGAAATTTTAAAGACAGCCAGTAATGAAATCCGAGGGGTAAGTGGATGGAATGATCCTGTAGATACTCTCTCAGTTGTTACATATCTATGCTCTTCGGTAGAGCATGAAGCAGTAGTGGAAGAGAAACGAAGGAGAACCAATGAGGGTGAAGAGGAGAAAAAAAGAACTAGGCGTCAAGTAGAAGCTTCACATGAACAACCTCAAATACCAAACCAAAATCAACCAACACAAACAAACCAACCCACTCAAATAGATCCACCATCACAACCGACAATAATCCAACCAAATAAAATTCCGACTCAAGTTCAAATTCCTACTTCTGCTGAGATGCCAGTCCCTACCCACGATAATATTCCTCCTCAAGATCAAGAAATGCAACCTGTGAGAAAAGGACAAGGAAGAGTGAGAAATCCCTCATATATGCTAAAATCGCACATAGAGCAAGCCACAAATCTAAAACAAGTTCTCGAGAAAAGAGTGCTCGATAGTGTAATCGAATTTACACTCGGTGAGTTATTGGGGATAGCAAAAAGAGAATTTTTAGAAGTAATAATTGACCTCTTAAGAAGAAAACGGCAACCAATAGCTGACATGCAAGAGACTGAGAGAATGGATGAAGAGACTCCTGTTCATACTGTGCAAGCACAAGTACAAGAGCTAAAAAATGTACTTGAACCAATTGAGACTAATGTTCAACCATGCGTACATGAGGAAATATCCTTGGAGCGGAATCCTTCAGAAATAACTCCTTCGAGTTATTATACTAAAGATCATTGGGCTGGAGCCACAACTGAGACGTTGGTGAGATTAGAAAAAATTAGGACTCCAGTTGTCGCTCTTATTGATCACGGATCTGAAGTTAACTTGATGTCCAAAGATCTCTATATGAAGGGGAAATGGCCAATAGACATGCAGTCTGGTTGGAGAATTAAGGCTGCGAACTCGATGCCAGGTGAGTTGTTTGGTGCATGCCCGCAGGTTCTAGTTACAATTAGAGATGTTAGTGATTATCAAAATTTTTTCGTGCAAGATCATTCTAGTTACTCGTTGATTTTAGGGCAGCCATATATTACTGCCTTAAGAATGGAAACAAGAGTCTTGGAAGATGGATCGGCCTATGCGCGAATCCGTAGTAAGCATGGAAAAAAGGCAGTCCAATTTATGACGGTTTGTGTAGACCATATCAGGAATAGAACTTCTCTTCGGACAAGACCTATTCCTGAAGAATTCGAGGATCAAAGTTTTTAAAGGAAGCTTTCATAAGTCGGGACTATGAAAGCTTGAAAAGTGAAAAGATCCCGAATGTAAATATGTTTATATCAAGTTTCATAGCACTTTCTTCGACAAATTCATTTCAGTTTTGTGTTTTTTCTGAGTTAAAAAAGTGGGAAAAACAATACATAGGAGATCTTCAAAGAAACTTTTATGGATGTAGAGTGCTTAACTTCGACGAGGAAATCTCCGGAGTCTTTGATGAGATATCTTTTGCAGACACATTGTTTGATCTGCAAGAGTTAATTCAGGGAAAAAGGAGTGATTATGTGATTCAAACGCACTCTATTTCCATGTATAAGGAAATAGCAAAGTTTGAGCAAGATGAAACAGGTAAAGAAGTCTTCGTTGAAACAAAATACAAAACAATTGATAAAAAGATAAAACCAGTCGCAGTTCCGCTTCCTGAAGATAGTAATAAACTTATGGATGGTGCAAAATCTCAGCCACCTCTCAGAGATAAAAGAAAAATAGGCCATGAATTCACTAAAGAAACACTCGAGCAAATTCAATTGGGGAGCAAATTCAATTGGAGAAGAATGTATTCTCTCGGATGTTATTTAAGCATGGAAAGGCTTTTTCTTTCAATGCCCAAGAAATTGGATGTGTAGATCCATCTGTGGTGACACCTATGATAATTTTCACGATACCACATGTACCTTGGAATCTCAGACCAATTCCGGTACCAAAAGCTCATATTTCAAAGCTAATTGATCTGTTGAATGACAAGATTAGAATGGGGATTCTTGAGCCATCAAGTGCTCCTTATTCTAACGGTTGGTTTACTGTACCAAAGAAGAATGGGTCATTAAGATTTATCCAAGATCTACAGCCAGTGAATAAAGTGACAATTAGAAATATGGGAACTGGGCCTATTGTAGACGAGTATGCAGAAGCCTTTGCAGGAAGATCTATTTATTCAATGGGAGATTTACACTCTGGATATGATCAATTCCAGCTAGCTCTCGAAAGCCGTGATTTGACGACTATGAGGATGCCACTTGGGCTTGTGCGCATGTGCACTTTGCCGCAAGGTGCCACGAACTCGGTGGCACATATGATGAATGGTATGCATAAAATTCTTAGGGATTTTATTCCACATCTGACTATGCCATTCATTGACGATGTCCCTATTAAAGGCTGTGAAGAAAGAGATAGAGACGAGACTCTTGATGAGGATGGATGTAGGAATTTTGTTAAAAAGCACATAACTGATTGTGAATCCATTCTCAGTCGGCTGGAAGAGGTTCATTTGACATTGTCTACTGAAAAATCAGTATTTGGAGTGCAAGAGGTTTTAATTGTAGGAAGTTTGTGTGGACCTAAAGGAAGGAAGCCATGTCCAAAGAAAGTAGATGCCATTCAACACATGAAAGAGGTCTGCTCCTCGATCACTGAAGTGAGGAGGTTTCTTGGGGCATGTGTTTTCTATGTTGTATGGATTCCCCGTTTTGCCCATGTTGCTGACCCACTCTATCAATTGCTTAGGAAAGGGCAAAGATTTCAATGGAGAGATATCCATACTCAAGCTGTGAGAAAATTAAAGAAGGCACTTGCAGAAGCTCCACTGCTTAGAAAGGCTGATTATATTGATAATAAAGAAATTTATATCACCATAGATACGAGTCCGACAGGTATAGGTTGGGCGATTGGCCAAGAGGATGATGAAGGAAAAAGATATGCAATTCGTTTCGGAGCTAAAGTTCGAAATGTTCGCCAGAGAGGTTACCCTCAAATTAAGCGAGAACTTTGGGGAATAGTGACTGCACTTAAGAATGATAAAGAATATCTGATTGGGGCAAATGTGGTAGTGGAAACAGATTGTTTACCATTGTTGGGAATGATCGTGAATTGTTCCACTGCAGACATTGCCATGTTAAGATGGATAGCATACATTAAGTCACTAAACCCTGAGTTTGTTCATATAGCTGGAAGGAATAATGTGGTGGCTGATATGCTATCACGAGCTATATATGAAAATGAAGATTTGATGACTTCTAATGATGAAGAGATAGGTCTGGACTTTTATGCTTCACATGTACATAATTTGAGCCTAAATGAAGCATCTACTGGACTAAATAGAAAAGAGCCTAAGCATCAAAATGAAAGGCTTGGGATTTGTACTGAGTCTTCAAGAGAAGTTCAAAGAAGCTTAGGAAGAGGGAAAGATAACAGATAGATAGAAGAAGAACCTTACAAGATTCAAATAGGAATAACAGAAAGATTTAATGAAGACGAATATGAAAATGAGTGGAAGGAAATCGGGAGATATTTAAGTATGAAGTGTCCTGATCTTAGTTGGAGCAAAGAAAAATTTCGTACCATTCGAAGAAAGTCAAGCAATTATTTCCTGAAAGATGGATTACTCTGGAAGCGAAGGATTGGAATAGGTAAGATGCCCCAGCGAGTTGTAGGTTGTGAAGAATCGAGAGGAAGGATTATGCGTGAAATGCATAGCTCACTATGGGCCGGTCATAAAGGCTTTCAAGGAACTTATGAAAAGATAAGGGAAAGATACTGGTGGCCTGGGATGTATGTGGATACCCAAAATTACGTAGCCACTTGTAAACCTTGCCAGATGTACTCCAATGTTAGACACAAAGATGAATTACATCCAACATATCCTCTTAATATTCACTATAAGTGGGTTGTTGATTTAGTTACAATGCCATTAGGGGTGCATCATATGAGGTATATTGTGTTAGCAAGAGAAGATCTAACAAATCATGTTGAAGGAAGAGCTCTAAGGACGAAAACTACAAGCAATGTATGCAAGTTTCTATTAGAAGATGTGTTTAGTAGATTCGGTTATGTGGAGAAAATAGTTGCCGATAAAGGTGAGCTTGACGCTCAGGAAGCCAAAGACTTCTTTAAAAAATATGGAATTCGATTATCGCTCACCACTGCTTACAATCCCGAAGCTAATGGAAAAATTGAGCGTGGTCACCCACCAATTATTAAAGCTTTGGCTAAGGCTTGTGAGGGGAAAATAAAGAATTGGCCAAATTACCTTCCCTTTGCCCTTTGGGCAGACAGGATGACATACACTAGAACTACTGGATATATGCCAGCAGAACTGATGTATTGTCAAAAACCTATTTTGCCGACAGAGTCACATACTTTAGCGTGGACTTCCTTGCCTTGGGAAGACGAGGTGTCAAGAGAAGATCTTCTAGTAGTTCGGATTCTTCAACTAGAGAGAGGAAGAAATCTGGTAGAAGAAGCTACATTTAAGCTTAGAGCTTCTAGAGAGAAAAATAAAGTTGCATTTGACAAGTCCCACAGGTTAAGGCCTAAAAGGTTGAAGGAAGGAGACTGGGTACTTGTCTATGATAGCTCATTGAATACTCAATATGAAGCTCGAAGAAAACTGGTTAAGAGATGGTTTGGTCCCTATGTGGTATGTAAAGTTTTTGATAATGGAACATACTCACTTAGAGAATTAGATGGGACCAAGTTAAAGGATTTAATTGCTGGAAAGAGAGTTAAGCTCTTAAAAAGAAGAGAGAATGAGAATTATGAGACGATAATAAATGAAGACGAAGAAGAGGGAAGTGAAGAGGAAGGAAGTGGAGATGATGAAGATGAAGACATCAATAAGGAAAATGATTAAAATAAATTATATCATAAGATGATGTATATATATATATATATATAAACATGTATATATATATGTATGTATATAATAAAACCATGTAGACAAATAACAAGATATGAATCCGTCTAGATGTAATAAATAAGTAAAGCAGCAAATAAATTAAATGTATGTGTTTTACTTATTCATGACATTCTATTAATACTAATTTTTGTTCCTTGCAGGGTACTGACAGAGATTTGTGATCAGGTTATTAATAGGAAGTCTTTTAGGTTTGATTGGACTGTTTAACTATCTTAGGATCTGGAATGGACAGTGAAGATTCCAATGATACATCCATTCCTGAGGGTAGCATTCCTGAAAGATTTAGAGAGACGTCAAGGAGTGTGCCTGAAGGGAGAACCTTAGATAGTTCTTTCATATCAACTTACTTGCTCCCTACACCTGAAAATGAAGAAAGAATTCCTATAGAAGAGTTTGTTAAAGATCGTATCACTAGGGAGACCTTGATCTCATCATCAAATGAAGGAAGTGTGCTCAGGTATCGAAGGGCACGAACATATGGAGAAGATGACACTTCAGATGACCGTGAGTCATATATGGAAGTGGACCCAACAGCACTTCTTGTATATAGTCGTGACTTAGCAGAATATGCAGAACTCTTACAACAGCTTGCCTTGTTCCGTAGGGAACGTGAAGGGGGTGAGATGTCTTAAAGATAAATTAAAATGTTGTATTAAAGATATGTGTAAATAATGTTTATTTTGAATCAAGTTAGGTTTTTTTTTATGAAGAATAAAGTCAGGAAAGATCCTCGGAGATCCGCAAGAAAACAAATACCAATGTATATAAATAAAGCCAGGTAATATTTTCCTTTTTGAATAACTGTTTTTATATAGATTCGTGTGAAATAAGCCTCTGATTTATGCAGGATGACCAAGTTCAAGTTTTTTCTAAAGAAAGAATGATTAAAGGCGACAAGCTCGAGCGGCTTCTGATTTTATACTGGTGAGATGTTATTGTTTCAGTTTCTTTTCCTCTCATGTATATATGTGTATGTATGTATATATATATCCATATGAAAAGACTACATGGGTTGGGCATATAACATGTAAATAAATGCATAATTAAGAAAAATTAAGTAGAACAAAAATCTCGTGCCACTAATTAGATTACATGTAATGTATAAGGACCAGGATTATATGAGTAAGATTAGAAGATGGACTAGAACTTTCGAGAGCAAGACCTAGGAAGGTGAAGGGAAGACCTAGACTAAGTATCTGTATATAGTAGTGTTTGCGAGCACTTGATGAGTGAGACACTTCGACTTCTACTCTTGATCTCTCATCTGACCTAATCTTCAGACAGATTATATCTTGAGAAAAGAATTCTTATACCAGCCAGCTATCTATGTGTATGTGTATGTGTTGTTGGGTGCTGCGATGAGCTAGTAGGCGGGTGGAACTACCTTGGTCGGGTGATCAGGGCCACGAGCTGACGCTAGTTATGTCGTATGGCCTAACCTACATGTTGTTACGTGCTCATACGGGTTGATAGGCGGGTGGAGTCACTCTGACCGGGTGGTCAGAGCTACGAGCTGACGTTGATTTCGTATGAGGCTGACATTGTGAATCGTGCGCTATGTCGGGTCGGTAGATGGGTGGTCTAAACCTGGCCGGGTGGTCAGGACCACGAGTCGCATCCGATTTCGACATAGGCCGAAAAGTGTGGAAAAAAATAAATAAATAAAAATAAAAGCAAAGATATAAAGGTTGAGCTGGGATAAAGAATTAAAATAAAGAAAAACAGAATAAAAATATGAGAAAAATAAGAAAAGGGTCTGATGGGGGTTCAGATGATGGAAGATCAATAGGGAAGCCAAAAGCGAGTTTCATAAATCGAGTTAGTGAAGACTGGTATATGCAAATGCTTCGGATAGGCTACTAGATCTGACCGGCTCGAGTTAACGAGAGAGCTAAGAAGTTTTCGATTTACTCATATGATTTCTAGTCTAAGTGCATTAGTGTATTCTGATATGTTGTATGAGATGTTTTTGTCTACCCTCTTCTCTTAATGTATGCCAAGTTCAATGTGTTTTCAGATTTCATGCATCAAGTTAAAATTTTCTTTAAGTCTTGTTTATATGCTATGACTACTTGATCCTTGCTTGTGTTTGATGTTATGTATGCAGGTTGGTGCATCCGAAGGATGCACAGGTTCAGAGGGGGTGGATGTGGTCGTGATACGATAACAAGCTTGAAGATTTGAAGCATAACATTCAACTCAAAAACTTGGTAGCATGAATGCAGATTGGTGATTTCTATCCCTCATTAACTTCTTCACCATGTTTTGATAACTTGCATAATTTGCTTGAAATAATAAATTATCGATGATATAGGTCATTTGGTACTTGCTCATATCATTCTCATGCATGGCTGCAAAGATTTGACAAACATTGTGTGCAATTTTTGTGTTAAAATGATCGTGTATGGGATATGAAAGGGTGTTCATCTTCTAATCAGGTTTTATAAACAGATGTTTCCATCATTTCATTGACTATCTCTATATATAATATGCAATGGCTGTGGTGCAATGTTTAAAAAGGTAAAAATATGTGCAGATGTGAGCATGTTGGCTCCACGTAATTTTTCTGTAGTGTGAAGATGAAGTATCTAATATTATATATATAGAGTATATGGAGAGTATTCATGTTTTATTTTTGACACATAAAGCAAACAGGTTACGTGGAGAGAAAAGGGGGGTCTTCCTTTCTTATGAGGGATCGTGGCTCAAGGAGCGGGGATTCTTACTTTTTTTTGGGGCATTCCAAATCAAAGGGGACTCCGAGTCCTGAAGCTGAGGAAAGCTCATGCGGTGCAGCATACTATGAAAAAGGAACAGATCTGAGAGTGTGGGGGCTCACTTCGAAAGATCTCAAGTGGAAGTCCTTGCGAAGAAACGGAGTCAGAATAGATTAAAAGTAAACCTACTGAAAGGGGGAGAAGGATTGATGACAGTGGTGGGCAGATGCATCTGCAGAGATTGAGGGGAAACGGGTAGAGCTGAAGGGGGTGTCATCTAAAGCCTCAGAGGCAGATACAGGGATGGAGATGGAGCTTGAGCTCTCCTTCATGCAGAAACGTGAAGAAACGAAGAATGGCAAATATCGCTCTCTTGTGGTGAAAAGACAGGCATAGACTCTGATGACAGAGGCCTCTCTTCACGTTTCGATGGAAGAAACCTTGCTGCTGTAGGAATAAAAGAGAACACAAGAGCCGAAAAGGGAACCATGGTCACTCACCATCGAGGGGAGAGACAGCACAATAGAGCATCAACATCGTTGCAGGGAAATGATCTGACAGCAGTTAAGAGAAAAAGGGGTTGCGCTCTCTCGGCACAGAGGGGAAAGCTTATAGAGAGCATTCGTATACTTGATCATGTGCAGCGATTTTAGTAGATGGAGAGAGAGTTGTGCAAGGAAGCTGCCAAATAGAAGGTTATGGTTGTAAGACATCGTGCTTAGTGAAGATTTCTACGATGTTTGGTGTGCTGATTGGAGCAGCAAACTGTTATAAAAACAATGGCGCAGATCCGAAAGGCAAATTTTATTTATCAACCTGCTTCTAAAGAGTAAATTTTCTTCAGAGGTAAGCCTAAACGATAACATGTGAGGTTCTTATGAAATAGTTCACAAGACAACTGGTTTATTTCCTTGTGCGTTCATTCTGATGGTGACCGCTTCTATTTTGACTTTCCATATTTCAGTCGTCTAGTTTCCTTCAGCTTACCATTTTTCTGTTATGCCATGAGAAGTACCAGAAAAGGGTAGCATTTGAAAGATTTTCTTTATGTAAATACGTGCTAAGTTTGAACTTAGGATGTTATGGTGACCAAGCATGAGAATTGTTTCTTATCCTTTTGTGCAAATTGCTCCAATGTGGCTGTAATCATCCGAAGCATGGTCCAAACTGTTGTAGATTGGCTGCTCTATCTAAACACAAAGAGATGAACCGCTGCTAATTAGAATAAATGGTACTTGCAAATACCTATGCGCAGAGATCTTATACCCTCAAGTTAGAGAATTGCTGATATGTTTTGAAACTTACAAATATGGTACATGAATTCTTCAATATCAAAACACTTTATTTCTTTTGTTATTTCGTGCTCGTCGTATGTTCTAATTAACAGTAAATGGCTCCTTCAAATATGTTTTGGATATGTTCTGTGTGAGATTGAAACCTATAATGGTACAAAGTCTGTGCGCAAATGATGGATAATGTGTCTACATTGTCCGTGTACATGAACTATCATAATTAGGATCAACTTTTGATATTCTAAATGTCCTTTTGTTTACAAGGACTTTGCATGTTGCCTTCTAAATAACGCAATGACTATATGAAACCTGAAATGCCGTGTGACTTAGGTTTGGTCTACTTTGTACACTAATGTGATCGGGCATTTGAACTCACATGTTCATCCTACATTCGTATCTCTGAACGAACGGGAAGGAAGTAATGTGATCAAAATCTAGGGATAAAACAAAAAGAGAATGTAAGAAATGGAAAATAATTATGAAAAGTAATCTGGTCAAAGAAGGAGATGAGGACAATTGGGAAATGACCCTTTTCACTCTAAACTCTTTCTAAAGAGCGAAATAACATCTGAATGATATTGGATACACCAAACACCTCTTGTTCCAATCTGAGAAGTTTGCATAACTTTCATCTAAGTTGTAAGCTAGATCCTTAAAGTGAATGTTTAAAGCAAGAATAACAAGAACGTGTTTACATCTTAATACAACTAAACTTCAGATAAGTTATGTCTCATGTAGTTTGTTCATTTATAATACCAAAGTACTCGAACACCTACTCGTATACTCTTATGCATCAACAAGTTAAGTTTTTAGCTATCTACTCCTCCCTTCTTTCTATGAACCCCGCGACAACGTATATGTATGTATGTATACAAGCAAGCATATGCATACGTGAATTTTTATATGCATGCATATGCATATGCATATGCATACATGCATGCATACGCATACATGAATGCATATGCATACATGCATGACGGATATGCATACATGAATCTTTATATTTTTGTTTTCTAATATGCATATGTATATGTATATGTACATATATACGTGAATGCATATGCATATGCATACATGTATGCATATACATACATGTATATGTACATGTATATATACAAGCAAGCATATGCATATTTATATGTATACATGTATGCATATGCATATGCATATGTATACATGAATGCATATTCATACAAGCAAGCATATGTATATGTATATGTATACATGTATACATATACAAGCAAGCATATGTAGATGTATATAAGCATAAGCATGCAGATGCATACAAGCAAGCATATGCATACATGAATGCATATCCATACGTGAATGCATATGCATACAAGCAAGCATATGTATATGTATATGTATACATGTATACATATACAAGCAAGCATATGCATATGTATACAAGCTTAAGCATGCATATGCATACAAGAAAGCATATGCATACATGAATGCATATGCATACAAGCAAGCATATGTATATGTATATGTATACATGTATACATATACATGCAAGCATATGCATATGTATACAAGCTTAAGCATGCATATGCATACAAGCAAGCATATGCATACATGAATGCATATGCATACATGAATGCATATGCATATGCATACATGAATGCATATGCATATGTATACATGAATGCATATTGTAGAGGAGGTACTGGGGTACCCACTTTTATAGAAAACAAACACTTCCAGTACGTCGCCTACTCAAGGGGGGTTCTCTTTAGGGAAGTATACCCTTTAACATTTCTGTGAGCAGGTAGATAACACGGATTGCACAGAGTAGTGAATGCTTCAGAAAATATGAACAATATATGACCAAGGAAGACCATACACTTTTTGATCCGAATCAGATGATTACAAAGTTGGGCAGAGAACTCAGAACAATACAAATGGTAGTATTTCTCAAGAGAATAGAGATTAATCAACACACTGACTCACAGAAAAAATAACCCCAAGCTACTCTCTTACATTATAGTGCTCATAGCCCTTCACTGTGAAGCTTACCCTCTGTATACACGACAGAGTAGCTCCCACAGTAGACTTGAAACCACCAAGTGCAAGAGAGGTCTTCTACACGTATATGCGGACCACTGTATCTCTGAAACTTGTACATGTACTCTTGTGTGTGTCGTCGTCCTCCCCCAATTGAGCACAAATCCTTTGATTTTATAGGCCCCAATAGGCCAAGAGAGCCTTGCCGAATCTTCACGTCCACTGATCACGCGCCGGTTAACCACCCAAAATTGGAGGGGTAGGTCAATTGTTCCCTTGATTTGAATTGGATCCACAAAAATAGGTAGTCGCCGTGAATTCCACTTTTACTTTTAACAATCCACCTTTACCCTTTCACTTGCCATCTGAAAGTCCCATTTTGTGTTGTTTTGTTTCCTCACTTATTTAATCCCCGGTATTTGAATGAAGCCGTTAAGTCTAACTGTGTATCCCTTGACCAAGTGCATTTGTCATTACATGAGCAGCATTACCAACCAAGACGCCTCGGCAACTTCTAAGGAGACTTTCAATGGAGGCATGTATTTCTCAACACATGCTTCGAACTCTGTTGCTGATGGGATAGCTAGTAGGTCTTTAGGTTGCGAATCCTTTGTCCATTTTATAAGAACTGACATTTCATCATTAGGTGTGTGAAAGCAGCCATACCCACTGTAGAATCACCTCCCTGGGAGAAAAGTGATACAAGGAGGGGGAAGGGGAGGCGCTCGTGGGAGTGTGAGGAGGGGGAAGGGGAGGCGCTCGTGGGGGTGTGAGGAGGGGAGAGGTGGTGGGAGAGAGGTGGCTCGCGGGGGTGTGAGGAGGGAAGAGGTGGTGGGAGGGGGGTGGCTCGCGGGGGTGTGAGGAGGGAAGAGGTGGTGGGAGGGGGGTGGCTCGCGGGGGTGTGAGGAGGGAAGAGGTGGTGGGAGGGGGGTGGCTCGCGGGGGTGTGAGGAGGGGAGAGGTGGTGGGAGGGGGGTGGCTCGCGGGGGTGTGAGGAGCGAAGAGGTGGTGGGAGGGGGGTGGCTCGCGGGGGTGTGAGGAGGGAAGAGGTGGTGGGAGGGGGTGGCTCGCGGCGGTGTGAGGAGGGGAGAGGTGGTGGGAGGGGGGTGGCTCGCGGGGGTGTGAGGAGGGAAGAGGTGGTGGGAGGGGGGTGGCTCGCGGGGGTGTGAGGAGGGAAGAGGTGGTGGGAGGGGGGTGGCTCGCAGGGGTGTGAGGAGGGAAGAGGTGGTGGGAGGGGGGTGGCTCGCGCGGGTGTGAGGAGGGAAGAGGTGGTGGGAGGGGGGTGGCTCGCGGGGGTGTGAGGAGGGGAGAGGTAGTGAGAGGGGGTTGGCTCGCGGGGGTGTGAGGAGGGGAGAGGTGGTGGGAGGGGGGTGGCTTGCGGGGGTGTGAGGAGGGGAGAGGTGGTGGGAGGGGGGTGGCTCGCGGGGGTGTGAGGAGGGAGGAGGTGGTGGGAGGGGGGTGGCTCGCGGGGGTGTGAGGAGGGAAGAGGTGGTGGGAGGGGGGTGGCTCGCGGGGGTGTGAGGAGGGGAGAGGTGGTGGGAGGGGGGTGGCTCGCGGGGGTGTGAGGAGGGAAGAGGTGGTGGGAGGGGGGTGGCTCGCGGGGGTGTGAGGAGGGGAGAGGTGGTGGGAGGGGGGTGGCTCGTGGGGGTGTGAGGAGGGAAGAGGTGGTGGGAGGGGGGTGGCTCGCGGGGGTGTGAGGAGGGGAGAGGTGGTGGGAGGGGGGTGGCTCGCGGGGGTGTGAGGAGGGAAGAGGTGGTGGGAGGGGGGTGGCTCGCGGGGGTGTGAGGAGGGAAGAGGTCGTTGGAGGGGGGTGGCTCGCGGGGGTGTGAGGAGGGGAGAGGTGGTGGGAGGGGGGTGGCTCGCGGGGGTGTGAGGAGGGGAGAGGTGGTGGGAGGGGGGTGGCTCGTGGGGGTGTGAGGAGGGAAGAGGTGGTGGGAGGGGGGTGGCTCGCGGGGGTGTGAGGAGGGGAGAGGTGGTGGGAGGGGGGTGGCTCGCGGGGGTGTGAGGAGGGAAGAGGTGGTGGGAGGGGGGTGGCTCGCGGGGGTGTGAGGAGGGAAGAGGTGGTTGGAGGGGGGTGGCTCGCGGGGGTGTGAGGAGGGGAGAGGTGGTGGGAGGGGGGTGGCCCGCGAGGGTGTGAGGAGGGAAGAGGTGGTGGGAGGGGGGTGGCTCGCGGGGGTGTGAGGAGGGAAGAGGTGGTGGGAGGGGGGTGGCTCGCGGGGGTGTGAGGAGGGGAGAGGTGGTGGGAGGGGGGTGGCTCGCGGGGGTGTGAGGAGGGAAGAGGTGGTGGGAGGGGGGTGGCTCGCGGGGGTGTGAGGAGGGAAGAGGTGGTTGGAGGGGGGTGGCTCGCGGGGGTGTGAGGAGGGGAGAGGTGGTGGGAGGGGGGTGGCTCGCGTGGGTGTGAGGAGGGAAGAGGTGGTGGGAGGGAGGTGGCTCGCGGGGGTGTGAGGAGGGGAGAGGTGGTGGGAGGGGGGTGGCTCGCGGGGGTGTGAGGAGGGAAGAGGTGGTGGGAGGGGGGTGGCTCGCGGGGGTGTGAGGAGGGAAGAGGTGGTTGGAGGGGGGTGGCTCGCGGGGGTGTGAGGAGGGGAGAGGTGGTGGGAGGGGGGTGGCCCGCGAGGGTGTGAGGAGGGAAGAGGTGGTGGGAGGGGGGTGGCTCGCGGGGATGTGAGGAGGGAAGAGGTGGTGGGAGGGGGGTGGCTCGCGGGGGTGTGAGGAGGGGAGAGGTGGTGGGAGGGGGGTGGCTCGCGGGGGTGTGAGGAGGGAAGAGGTGGTGGGAGGGGGGTGGCTCGCGGGGGTGTGAGGAGGGAAGAGGTGGTGGGAGGGGGGTGGCTCGCGGGGGTGTGAGGAGGGGAGAGGTGGTGGGAGGGGGGTGGCTCGCGGGGGTGTGAGGAGGGAAGAGGTGGTGGGAGGGGGGTGGCTCGCGGGGGTGTGAGGAGGGAAGAGGTGGTGGGAGGGGGGTGGCTCACGGGGGTGTGAGGAGGGGAGAGGTGGTGGGAGGGGGGTGGCTCGCGGGGGTGTGAGGAGGGGAGAGGTGGTGGGAGGGGGGTGGCTCGCGGGGGTGTGAGGAGGGAAGAGGTGGTGGGAGGGGGGTGGCTCGCGGGGGTGTGAGGAGGGGAGAGGTGGTGGGAGGGGGGTGGCTCGCGGGGGTGTGAGGAGGGAAGAGGTGGTGGGAGGGGGGTGGCCCGCGGGGGTGTGAGGAGGGGAGAGGTGGTGGGAGGGGGTTGGCCCGCGGGGGTGTGAGGAGGGGAGAGGTGGTGGGAGGGGGGTGGCTCGCGGGGGTGTGAGGAGGGGAGAGGTGGTGGGAGGGGGGTGGCTCGCGGGGGTGTGAGGAGGGAAGAGGTGGTGGGAGGGGGGTGGCTCGCGGGGGTGTGAGGAGGGGAGAGGTGGTGGGAGGGGGTTGGCTCGCGGGGGTGTGAGGAGGGAAGAGGTGGGGGAAGAGAGAGGGCGAGAGAGAGAGAGACCATCCTGAATAGTTACCTTATTCAAGGCACGAAAATCAACACATACCCTTATTTTGCCATTTTTCTTTGGTACAATGACCATGGAAGAAAGCCACCGTGAGTGTTCTACAGGAACAATAATACCTCCCTCTTCCAATTTTGTGATTTCTAGCTTTACTGCCTCTGCATACTTTGGATTAAGTCGGTAAGGCCTACTTCTTGCAGGTGAAGCTCCTTCCACTAAGGGTATTCCGTGTAATCCAAGCTCCTCAGGTATCCCTGTTAAGTCTTTATAGGACCATGCAAAGACACTTTTATAGGTAAAAAGTAGCGAAGTTACCTTCTGCAATAAAGGCGGATAGTGCCATAACCAAGCAGCCAAGTGAACCGTCTGAGGATTCTCTTCATCTCCAAGATTTACTTCTTGAACAAACTTTTCAGAATTGGACTCACTTGAAAGTTCATCTCCCCTGTATGCAGAAGCAGAGTTCAATTTATGATCCACAATCTGTTCCTTGATCCATCCTAAGGGTATATTTGAGAATGGAAGTTCTTGAAGGTCACAATTATCTTCCCCAGCTGCAGGCACAACTTTGTCTCTTTTTGTGCCTGTAAGCATAAAATCATTTGATTCCTCTTGTTTACCTGCCTTCTCTTTACATACCATCGTAGTGGCGCTGAGTGTTGAATTTTGATTATCAGTCTCAATTAGAGGTTTATGTTCTTCAGGAGGTGCCTGCAAAAGATAAGCTTGACTTCCTTGCTTGCTCTTTTCTATTTTGTTCAAGTGAAGAACATCAGTTTTTCCTTCTTCCCGTCCTCCTTGTGTTGCTTCTGCAAAATCTTCATTTACCTCACATATCTCTACTGTGCAGCATTCTGCACTTCCCATCATCCAACTTAATAGGGCCTCATCTTCTGAAGGCATTACCTGAGTTTCCATTGTATATCCAGTAGCCTTGTTGATGTCTGATCCTTATTCCAAATGTATCTGTAATTGATTGTTAGTACATGTGGAAATCCATAACTTGTTCTTTCCCCAATCCTGTAGAGCCTTTGCTTGCCTTAACCAAGGCCTTCCCAGGAGTAGAGGGTATGAGGTCTCCTGAGGCAGGGCAATAACAACAAAGTCTAAAACAAAATGACAACCCTGCACTATCATAAGTACCTTTTCAACAATGCCCACTGGTGCAACCCGACGTTGATCTGCTAAGGTGACTGTGAAGGGTGCTGCCTTTGTGGGATTGAGCCTTAGTTTCTTCATAGTGAAATCAGGCATCAAATTGATGCCGGAACCTCCATCTATAATAACACCTGCTAGAGCTTCATCCTTGATGAAAACGGATAATCTTGAGCTTTGATAATCAGCCAAGGGTGCAGGAGGAAAGTCCACCATAAAACCATCTATGCTAGGAGGTGGGCACAAGCATGCAGAATGTATAATCTTCAGCAGATCACTTCTTACTTTAGGATCTATCTTTATGAGTTGATACAGGCTAATCTTATGATGAATACCTTTCAAAAATTCTTCAATGTTCACTTCTTGCTTGCCTTCAGAAGTACTTGTTGGTTGATCTTTTAGCAAAGTAGTCGCCTTCTCATAAGCTTCTTCCATTTCTTCTTGGTCCTTCCATCCCACCCTCTTTTCTACAACTCTATCTTTGAGTCCTTGTTCCTCCATTTGGGCTACTGCCGCTTGCCTGGCTCTGGTCATCATTGGCATGGATGAAGATGAAACAACATAAGATTGAGCGGTCATACCTTCTACTGGTGGGGAGACTGCAATCATGTGAATTGGAGCCGGACGACCTCTTGGGCAATCTCTGGTGTAGTGATCCTTAGCATCCGGACAGTGCTGACAAGGGGGTGCATCCTCTGGAAGAGAACACCTGTTCTGCATATGGCCATACTCCCCACAACGGTAACACATTAGGGGCCTATTGTATCTAGGCCGAGTTGGGCGGGTCTCTTCTCTATTAGGTGCATTAGAAGTGCTAGCATAATATGAATCTACACCTTGATGGTGACCTCGCTGTTGTGTCCCCTTAAGGTAGTAGCAGTCTCTTGCTTCATGACCCTCTTTGCCACAGAACTGACAACTGACTCTGTTAGGACAATTTACATTGGAATGTCCATTATTACTACATATTGTACACCAAACCTGTCTTCGTATGTCCTGGGTAGTCCGCAAGTCTTCAAGCTCACGCCTAAGTTGAGACACTTCATCCACATTATGAGTTGAGGGTGGCGGTATGACCTTCTCTTCTTGGCGACTTTGCTGCATCCTTAAGGCTTCCAACTCCTTCCTGAGTTGCCCGATCGGATCCAAATCGGATGCATAATTTGGTTGAGACTCCACTTCAAAATGTATTCTAGCCTCCTCAATGCGTGATGCAGTTGCAACAAAATCATCAAGTGTTGCATCCAGTCTGAGGGATTCCCGAAGCTTTTGTTGAGATGACTTAGGCAGAGCCTTCTCAATCCATTTTTTGACTAAAAAATCACCTGGAGCATGAGGCAAACGAGAAACAAGTGCTTTAGTTCTAGTGTGCAATTCATGAAAGGATTCACCTGCTCGTAATTTTAGGTTCTCTAGCTGATCTAGAGCTCGTTCTGAGGAGTCGCTTGGTCGAAATGTCTGCGAGAATGCCGCTTTTAGTGCCTCCCACGTAGTGAAGTGCCCATCTGCATACTGGCTATACCATTTGTCTGCAAGGCCTTCCAAGGTAGATGGAAAGAGCACCAACATTGCATCCTCCCGGTTCTGCAATCCTCTTCCACAGCATAACGAGACGAATCTCCTCACGTGGTCATCTGCATCTTCATAAGCCAATCCTTTAAATGTAGGAAACTTCATGTTCAACCTAGAGAGTAAATGGGAAAGATCCTCCATTGGTGCCGGCGCCTCTTCTGAAGTATCAGCGGAAAAATCTAAGGTTCTCCTATGTTTCTCTTTTGATAATGGTGTTACTCCCAAATCAATGGATAGATTCAAGGATGGTGGAGGAGAGGTAGGCTCACTGGTTGTAGTTATTTCTAACTTGTTGAGAGGCTTCCGTTCACGATGAGACTCCTTATCCGCCCGCGTATGGGTCATGTACCTACTCGCGCTTATAATAGGGCGAAAATCCTCTCACAGAAATGCAAAGGTCCCACCGGGCGTGCCAAACTGTAGAGGAGGTACTGGGGTATCCACTTTTATAGAAAACAAACACTTCCAGTACGTCGCCTACTCAAGGGGGGTTCTCTTTAGGGAAGTATACCCTTTAACATTTCTGTGAGCAGGTAGATAACACGGATTGCACAGAGTAGTGAATGCTTCAGAAAATATGAACAATATATGACCAAGGAAGACCATACACTTTTTGATCCGAATCAGATGATTACAAAGTTGGGCAAAGAACTCAGAACAATACAAATGGTAGTATTTCTCAAGAGAATAGAGATTAATCAACACACTGACTCACAGAAAAAATAACCCCAAGCTACTCTCTTACATTATAGTGCTCATAGCCCTTCACTGTGAAGCTTACCCTCTGTATACACGACAGAGTAGCTCCGACAATAGACTTGAAACCACCAAGTGCAAGAGAGGTCTTCTACACGTATATGCGGACCACTGTATCTCTGAAACTTGTACATGTACTCCTATGTGTGTCGTCGTGCTCCCCCAAATGAGCACAAATCCTTTGATTTTATAGGCCCCAATAGGCCAAGAGAGCCTTGCATAATCTTCACGTCCACTGATCACGTGCCGGTTAACCACCCAAAATTGGAGGGGTAGGTCAATTGTTCCCTTGATTTGAATTGGATCCACAAAAATAGGTAGTCGCCGTGAATGGTTGGTGGCAATTCCACTTTTAATTTTAACAATCCACCTTTACCCTTTCACTTGCCATCTGAAAGTCCCATTTTGTGTTGTTTTGTTTCCTTACTTATTTAATCCCCGGTATTTGAATGAAGCCGTTAAGTCTAACTGCGTATCCCTTGACCAAGTGCATTTGTCATTACATGAGCAGCATTACCAACCAAGACGCCTCGGCAACTTCTAAGGAGACTTTCAATGGAGGCATGTATTTCTCAACACATGCTTCGAACTCTGTTGCTGATGGGATAGCTAGTAGGTCTTTAGGTTGAGAATCCTTTGTCCATTTTATAAGAACTGACATTTCATCATTAGGTGTGTGAAAGCAGCCATACCCACTGTAGAATCACCTCCCTGGGAGAAAAGTGATACAAGGAGGGGGAAGGGGAGGCGCTCGTGGGAGTGTGAGGAGGGGGAAGGGGAGGCGCTCGTGGGGGTGTGAGGAGGGGAGAGGTGGTGGGAGAGAGGTGGCTCGCGGGGGTGTGAGGAGGGAAGAGGTGGTGGGAGGGGGGTGGCTCGCGGGGGTGTGAGGAGGGAAGAGGTGGTGGGAGGGGGGTGGCTCGTGGGGGTGTTAGGAGGGAAGAGGTGGTGGGAGGGGGGTGGCTCGCGGGGGTGTGAGGAGGGGAGAGGTGGTGGGAGGGGGGTGGCTCGCGGGGGTGTGAGGAGGGAAGAGGTGGTGGGAGGGGGGTGGCTCGCGGGGCTGTGAGGAGGGAAGAGGTGGTGGGAGGGGGCTGGCTCACGGGGGTGTGAGGAGGGGAGAGGTGGTGGGAGGGGGGTGGCTCGCGGGGGTGTGAGGAGGGAAGAGGTGGTGGGAGGGGGGTGGCTCGCGGGGGTGTGAGGAGGGAAGAGGTGGTGGGAGGGGGGTGGCTCGCGGGGGTGTGAGGAGGGAAGAGGTGGTGGGAGGGGGGTGGCTCGCGGGGGTGTGAGGAGGGAAGAGGTGGTGGGAGGGGGGTGGCTCGCGGGGGTGTGAGGAGGGGAGAGGTAGTGGGAGGGGGGTGGCTCGCGGGGGTGTGAGGAGGGGAGAGGTGGTGGGAGGGGGGTGGCTCGCGGGGGGGTGAGGAGGGGAGAGGTGGTGGGAGGGGGGTGGCTCGCGGGGGTGTGAGGAGGGAAGAGGTGGTGGGAGGGGGGTGGCTCGCGGGGGTGTGAGGAGGGAAGAGGTGGTGGGAGGGGGGTGGCTCGCGGGGGTGTGAGGAGGGGAGAGGTGGTGGGAGGGGGGTGGCTCGCGGGGGTGTGAGGAGGGAAGAGGTGGTAGGAGGGGGGTGGCTCGCGGGGGTGTGAGGAGGGGAGAGGTGGTGGGAGGGGGGTGGCTAGCGGGGGTGTGAGGAGGGAAGAGGTGTTGGGAGGGGGTGGCTCGCAGGGGTGTGAGGAGGGGAGAGGTGGTGGGGGGGGGGGGTGGCTCGCGGGGGTGTGAGGAGGGAAGAGGTGGTGGGAGGGGGGTGGCTCGCGGGGGTGTGAGGAGGGAAGAGGTGGTGGGAGGGGGGTGGCTTGCGGGGGTGTGAGGAGGGGAGAGGTGGTGGGAGGGGGGTGGCCCGCGGGGGTGTGAGGAGGGAAGAGGTGGTGGGAGGAGGGTGGCTCGCGGGGGTGTGAGGAGGGGAGAGGTGGTGGGAGGGGGGTGGCTCACGGGGGTGTGAGGAGGGGAGAGGTGGTGGGAGGGGGGTGGCTCGCGGGGGTGTGAGGAGGGAAGAGGTGGTGGGAGGGGGGTGGCTCGCGGGGGTGTGAGGAGGGAAGAGGTGGTGGGAGGGGGGTGGCTCGCGGGGGTGTGAGGAGCGGAGAGGTGGTGGGAGGGGGGTGGCTCGCGGGGGTGTGAGGAGGGAAGAGGTGGTGGGAGGGGGGTGGCTCGCGGGGGTGTGAGGAGGGAAGAGGTGGTGGGAGGGGGGTGGCTCGCGGGGGTGTGAGGAGGGGAGAGGTGGTGGGAGGGGGGTGGCTCGCGGGGGTGTGAGGAGGGGAGAGGTGGTGGGAGGGGGGTGGCTCGCGGGGGTGTGAGGAGGGAAGAGGTGGTGGGAGGGGGGTGGCTCGCGGGGGTGTGAGGAGGGGAGAGGTGGTGGGAGGGGGGTGGCTCGCGGGGGTGTGAGGAGGGAAGAGGTGGTGGGAGGGGGGTGGCCCGCGGGGGTGTGAGGAGGGGAGAGGTGGTGGGAGGGGGTTGGCTCGCGGGGGTGTGAGGAGGGGAGAGGTGGTGGGAGGGGGGTGGCTCGCGGGGGTGTGAGGAGGGGAGAGGTGGTGGGAGGGGGGTGGCTCGCGGGGGTGTGAGGAGGGAAGATTTGGTGGGAGGGGGGTGGCTCGCGGGGGTGTGAGGAGGGGAGAGGTGGTTGGAGGGGGTTGGCTCGCGGGGGTGTGAGGAGGGAAGAGGTGGTGGGAGGGGGGTGGCCCGCGGGGGTTTGAGGAGGGGAGAGGTGGTGGGAGGGGGTTGGCTCGCGGGGGTGTGAGGAGGGGAGAGGTGGTGGGAGGGGGGTGGCTCGCGGGGGTGTGAGGAGGTGAGAGGTGGTGGGAGGGGGGTGGCTCGCGGGGGTGTGAGGAGGGAAGAGGTGGTGGGAGGGGGGTGGCTCGCGGGGGTGTGAGGAGGGGAGAGGTGGTGGGAGGGGGTTGGCTCGCAGGGGTGTGAGGAGGGAAGAGGTGGGGGAAGAGAGAGGGGGAGAGAGAGAGAGAGAAAGAAAAAGAGAGAGAGAAAATGAAGCATGAGATTGAATATCACCACCATCAACAGCTACCCAAATCCAACTCCAAAGGTAAATCATCTCTTCAGAAGTTTTGCATGATGTGTGCCCTAATGGAAAACAACTTGGTTGAAGGCCTCCATCTCCCATGCCATGAACCTGCCCCAAAAAGAGAGAGAGATAGCAATACAGAAAGAGAAAAGGAGGGGTACTACACATATGTATCCAAGCTTAAGCATGCATATATATACATTGGATGAGATGAGATCTTCATATTGCATCAGATGGGATCTCCACCTACACCTTGGGGTGCACATGTTCATGACGAATCGAAGATATATCATATCCGTAATGGAGCTCTAGTTATGGATGCGGCGGGGAAGTCAATGTGTCAACATATACCACAACTCTGCTCTATCGAATTTGGTCATTCAGTAATGTTAAAATGGACCCAACATGATAGAGACTCTAAAAATCATATCTCACAATGCATATATGAAGAGTACCGGCCAGCACCTGGCAATCCTATTGTGAGTTCCGATTGGATTCAACATACAGCATGCGAGGTGATGTCACATCGACAATCGGAAGCTCGCGATGCTTTCAAAGCACGCTTACCGAAGCCTGTATGGCTAGATGCCGAGGAATGGGAATCAATTCAGGATGAGCATCAACATACTCTTGATCGGTATCGTCAACAGAGAGATGCGGCGGCCACACATTTAGATACGGCTGGAACGTTGCATTTAGGTAGCGGCGGATACGACAGTATGCGCTACCAATTTGTAAGTATGATATTAATTATTGAAGTTGTTTGTGTTAAGTATATTATGTATATTCATCTAACATTTTATATATTTACTATAGTTGTTGGCAATGGGTCGTCCTCCAATGCGAACTGAAGAATCATATAGATATCGACATCGACTGATTGCACTATTAGAAGACTTAGAGGGACGCGGGGCAATCGTCTCATGGGAGAATATTCTTGATTAGGTAAAGTTATATCTTGGTTTCGTGTTTCTAGTTGTTGTTTATAAATGTCATATTAATTGGTCTTATTTTATACATATGTTTTGTTCCAGGATAATAGGTGTAAATATTTTGATCAATGCCACAATTTTGTATCACAATCGCATACGACAATGATGAACCATAATTTTGTATTCGATTCCTATATGGAAGTGTTTTGTCACGTTGCCACAATTTTGTATTACACTCCTATGTGACAATGATGGACCATAATTTTGTTCTCGATTCCTATATGGAAGTGCTTTGCCCCACTTTTGTACGTTTTTAATTTATGGAATATTTGACTTTCTGTACATGAATCATTGTTCATTTTTGCTCATATAAGTTTATGTTTTGGTTGCCATTAGAGTACATAACACATGTACTCAGTTGGGCAGAGTGTATTGTCTTTTGCTAGACAACATCATGCTGTAGCAAAAGACAACACACTCTGCCCAAAAAAAATTGTGCAGGTATGGTCGTCCATAGCTCCAGTATGGTCATCGGTATATGCGCCCGTATGCTCAGCACAGACGTCGGTATAAGCGTCGGAATTTTCGACGCTTATACCGATGCTTATACCGACGACTATACCGGCGCCATACCGGCGCTTTCTTTCCAACGCCTATACCGACTGCAACACCGACTTCGTGAAGAAATCACGCCCGTTCAATTTCCTCGGCAGCAGCCTCGGTATACCCTCGACGTGTTGTAGTGCAATACGTGATTGAGTCTATCACTTTTATGTGGAAACTTGTAGTAGAGGCCATAACTTCAAGATCAAGGATCCATGTCGTGTGGTTGTCAACATAAACCTCATGAATACTTTTGCATAATTTATCATCAAATAATATACCTAAACTGATCCTTTGAAGGCCCCATCATATTTTTATACAAAATTCATTGTTTCACACATGACGTCAATGTAAAGTACCTTCAAATGGAATTACTTTTCTATCTTCATAATGACATATATAAATTCAAAATGGCTTTCGTAGATACTTACAATTATATTAGTTTTTATTCAAACAAGAAAGCAAGCTCAAGATATGTGCAATGTAACGCTTTACAGTACCTTCAAAAAGAAAAACTGAAAATAGCACAACCATTCCTCCGAGCGCTTCACACGACACTATGTTTCTGTTCATGGATTCCCGTTTTTGCTTCGTAGGAGTTTTCAAAGAGTGAGAATACTGGTACGACTAAAATAATAATTTTATACCCTTCTTTTTAGGGCTTTAAATTAATAATTTTGTACATTTTCTTCATGTAATTTATGTTCTCATTTTTGTCCAGCAAAAGAAACATCCATAACATAGCACTCAATATCAATGAGGGCAGTGCACTTGACTTCACACATCTAAACCTATTAACACTCGACATATTAATAAGAAAAATGTTATTTTAAGTCTTCAAATCACAATTTAACATTGATTTACTACGTTTTATGTACATAAACATTGAAATGTACTCGTCCACAAAGGTGTATGCATGTATGTGGGTCCATCCCTGCACAAGGGAGCCCAATCACTAAATTAAGCCATATCATGAGAAACTTTGTGATCATTCAATATAACTTTATGATCATTGAACATGCTATATGCACATGGATTTCCGGGTGATCATGCAACAAATTGTCATTGTACGAGTTAAAATTTTCAAGCTTTTAAAACATCGTACATATTCCAAGGTGTTCTACAAATACAAATATGTCAATACCTACAAGAAAAAAGAAGTCATATGGAAATCGAGTTTCCTATGCAAGTTCTTGCTGTACCGAAAAGGACTAGAGAGCTTAGATAAGATTTCACTATGCAGAAGAAAGAAATCACACAAAATTGATTTATAACAACTTGGTCGGCCACATAACACATGAATCTATATTACACCTTCAATACGCTTCAGATGGGAAACATCAGGTTAAGGATTAAGGGTTCCAATCCATATTACACCTTCAATACGCTTCAGATGGGAAACATCAGGTTAAGGATTAAGGATTCCGTTATACACACAGAATAATAAACAAGTCCCAGCTAGAATAATAAACAAGCCCCAGCTAGAATAATAAACAAGTCCCAGCTAACGAAAGACGAAATATGCTGCACATAACCTTGAACATAGGAGGGAAATGAAAAAAGTAATGTTGTGTGTGTACATACACACACACACATTATATATATATATATATATATATATATATATATATATATATATATATATATATATATATATATATATATAGTTCATTACTACGATATATCCAGACACTTAACTCATACATATATGTGTATTTCACCAGTTTCTACTGAACTCATGCAGAAAAAAAACGCAATGCATCTCGGTAGATAGATAGACACAGAGAGAGAGACAGAGACAGAGAGAGAGTTTTGTTCAAATCACAATGACATTAATCAGTTAAGGGGGGCCTGATACACTTCACCCAGAAAGAAAATCTGTCTGCAGTCTGAAAGCTCTACATATAGCGGGAACGAGGAAACAGAAATTGAGATATTAGGAAACAGAAATTGAACGAAGAAATCTGTCTGCAGTCTTAAAGCATGGGATACTTAAAGCATGGGATATTAGAGAGCTGCATACGCTACATCTATCTGCAAGCCTCTCCAAATTGTGCGCTCACCAGAGAGAGTGGGAGAGGACCGGCGCAAGGATATGTGCGACTGTAGTTTATTCCCTGAAAGAGTAAGAGTAGGGCATTGGGAAACAGTGTGCACTGCCCCATTCTCGGTACGTCCACCTCCAT
This sequence comes from Ceratopteris richardii, assembly GCA_020310875.1. Classification (NCBI taxonomy): domain Eukaryota; kingdom Viridiplantae; phylum Streptophyta; class Polypodiopsida; order Polypodiales; family Pteridaceae; genus Ceratopteris; species Ceratopteris richardii. The sequence continues at coordinate 673,097 of MU260077.1, forward strand.
GGCAAAGCGGCTGATCATTCCCTTATTCCACCTCCTGTCCTCGCAGCTGGCCACGACGTTGAAAGCCTCACATGGACAGTTATTTCGAACACCGAAGCGGCAGATTGATGTCGTAACGTACTCTTTCGTCAGCCTCAGATCGTTGAGCCCGCACTTCCGCGCTCCTTTGACTGCTTCAGGTGTCCCTCCGATCATCACCAACGCAATCAGCATCATCACTGCATACACATATGCCACGAAGAGGAAGGGCAAGGGCCAAGGCATGAGAAGCGGTAATCGTAGGAATAACGCACGAAGGAGAATAAAGGAGATCAGTGACACACAAACAGTAATGCGTTCCATGCACGCACTAGGAGGAGGGATGCGCTTTGACTCATTCCTTGATTTCTTACCTGCAGAGCACATCGCTGAGCTCATCCTTAACGCTGCCATAGTCTCTGCGGTGCCCTGACACTCACAGTGCTCTCTACGTCACAAGAAGACTGGTGTCAAACAAACAAACAGGCTCAAGAGAAACATGCTCGCCTTCAACCACACTGAGCTCCAAAGTTTAGTCACATATATATAGATGGATAATAGCCTTATTTTCCTTAAACATGATGAATACATTCGGTCGGAAAACTTCTCTCTCTCTCTCTCTCTCCCCGACGTTGTTAACGTTAAAAACTCCATGGACTTGCCACGACAATATTATCTCTAGAAATGTCAATTTCGTAACACAATATGAGCCGAGACAAGCATGAAACTCAGCTATAGCACATGACCTCATTTTTACTCAACTCTATTAGGTGGATCAAGCCTAGGGCCAAATGCACAAGACTTTTAACCTTGCAAACCAAGACGTAGGCTTGGTGAACAAGACTATGAACCATGGAAGCCAAACTAGAGCTACAAAAGGATCGGATTCAACTCCACTACGTGGAGTGAACCTTGGGGCTAGTGAAATAGATCTCTAACCATGTAGAACAAACCTTAGGCAAAGTCAACAAGATTATTAACCATCCAAAACAAACCTTAAGCTAGGTACACATAGAAGAGGAACAAGCAAGATTGTGTGTGAGCAAGGATAGTCCAATTTTTTGGGCCATGATTGGATGGAAAGATTGATTATCTACCTAGTCTTGTAAGGGATTCTCAGAGGTTCTATAGGTTAGCGTTTGGAGCTATTTCTATGGATTGTGACTAGCCTTGGACATCTCATGAGACATATCATGCGATAGAAAGTACTAATCGACCACATGCTAGAGGGATTACAAATATACGATTGGTAGCCTTTTTCTCATCATCTCTTGGCAACCACTTGCAAGAATTCCAAAATTTCCAAACCATGTCTATCCTAGCTCTTAGTTTAGAGAAAGATAAAGTAATGAAGGGCCTTGTCATGATGTGCATCCCATGCTCTTTCATTGAAAAGTAGAGAAGGTTAAGGAAGTGAGAAGTTTAAGAGTTTAGACTAGACCTAGTTTCTTTGATTGTAGCACTCATTCCATAAGGCAAAATATAGTCATCCTGTTAAATTATCATAGATATGCATATGAAAATTTCATAATGTGAGTAGAACTCATTCTTGACATTTAATCATTAATATATCATTTGGATAAGAGTTATTACTCCACCATTGAACTCAAATAAAATCAAACCCCAACTTTTTCTATCAAAATATGCATGGTATAATATTGACATGTGGATTCAAGGTTTTGGTCATATACCAAAATGTATGGAGAACTTTATAAATAAAGGGTATATATAATGTAATTTTGCAAGAAAACAATATTTCAACTACTCTAATAATTATCTAAATATCTAATTTTGTTAATTTATGCAAAGGCACCTATTTCCTTGCTTTTTCTATCCTAAACCTTTGGAATGGGAGGTCCTTGGAGATGCAAGTGTAGGGCCTCCTATACATGTTATGGTAGAATATTCCCTTAAAGCCAAGTGGTTATAACATTTGATCATAGTTTTCTTTATTCATGATTCTCTCAGATGATTCATACCAAGATTCCCTTTTACAAATGGATAGCACTTGTATTATCAGTCTTAAACCACTATCAAAAATATCCTTCAAGCATGTATTTTGATCTATTTCATGCCTAGAATCATTTGAAATTATTTTATCATTTGCATTATGATTATTCATACTTCCATCTTCATTGGAATGGATTTTTTGGATAGGTTCATAAGATTTACACTTCAAATGGAAAGTTTCATCATGCTCAGATCGTAGTATATGCTCACATTTGTAATCCAATCTATCATGACTTCTCCCTGCTTGAGTGTCAGCAATTATGGACTCTCCTCCTACTAATCTTTCCAAAAACTTTTCATCATTCCTTTGTTCCAATACCATCTCTCCTTGATCATGAAAGGAATTCATTTCATGATACTCAAGGAAATCTTGATCATCAATATCACTAGATTCTTGATTATGCAAGTCAATCTCGTCACATTCATATCCTCATGATCCCTTGTATGAATGTGTTTGTGTTTTAATCTCAAACAAATTTTGCTAATCAAAGTATCATCACAAGATACTGAAAACAACTCAATTTTTTCATGTTCGTTCTTCTCAAAAGATTTACTTGTACCACACTTTTCGTGCATCGCTTTCCATCATTGACTCTTGCTCAAGTACTTCATCACATGTAAATCCGTCAGTGTATACATTTGGATCAATGGGATCTTCATTCATTTGATTGTATTTATATCCAACTTCATATATGTAGTACCATCTTATTCAATCTTTTCGAGTTGTATTTCATTAGGTGATGTACTCACATCACATTTTTAATACATTTCAGTGATTGCAGCATCCATCTCTTCATGCCCAATTTCTCCAACATATGGACTCAACTTTGCATAGTCATCATTCACATCAAGAATTTATCATGTCTACTTCCATTCACGTCATGACGTGTTTCTTTATATGTCCACATTATGGGATTAGTGAAAGTCTCCAAAATTTGATCCCTACCATCTTGAGTCTTTGCTTTAAAATTTCTACATCTTTGCAATTCTCCATCATCTTGCATATGATTGCTTACTTACATATCAACATGTATATAGATAGCATCATATGTGTCATCACCTACATGCATATCATTACCTGAAGGAGCAATCAATTGTATATGCTCTTCATTTCTATATTTAAGATTGTTCACATAAGTCTCCTCATGGAGTGTGACATCATTCACAGACATATCATTAATTTAAAATCCAATTAGTAGCCTATCTTGATCCCTATGAGTAGGATCATTCTCTTCTAGCTTTGAACACACATAAAATGTGACATCACTCAAAAGTATTTCTGGACTTGATCTTCAGTTCAAATATCCTTAGGTTTAGCATCATGCTCATCTCCATCCGCACACATGTCACTATTTAGAGAAGTCATCCTCTTTGTTATGAGTAGGTTCATTTTCTTCCATCTCTATATGGATGTACAATGTGGCATACTTGACATCCATTCGGCTCTCCATAGGATCATCTATTCACATGTTCACAGAGTTACCATCATACTCACTTGTAGTGTCTTCATGCAAATCAATTATTAAGCCATAAATTGTATTTGAATCATATGTTTGAGGAGGTGTATTCGTTATCAATTCACAGTGAATCGTTCTCCAAGTCTTGTATGGTATCACCAATTAAGGAAGCATCTTGATCTTCACCTTCATATAAAATCGCTAGATTTCCTTCATATATTTCATCTCTAATCTCTTTTTTATCACCTCAAGACCTTGTATTTATCTTTAGCTCTTGATTAGTATCATGTCTTGCTTCTTGGTTTGATAGAATTCCTTCTATCCTATGCGATGAGTTTATCAAAGTTGGGAAAGTGTCGTCCTCTTTTCTTGTTGGGTTTTGTTGAATTTTGTTTTGTTTATGTTTGTTGTTTGGTTGGTTTGAATTTTATCATCTTTCACCTATTCCTTTGCTCCTCCCAAATTTGGGGTTTGTGCATATATAGAACTTAAGGATGTAATCATTGCAAAGATAGCTATGGCCTCTTGGAACCTTGGAACCTTAGAGGTCACATCAATTGCCTTTGTAGTATTTTCTCGATAAACCTCCTCATGAGTATCTATGTGTACTGCATGCTCAATTGATTTTTGGAATACTTTATGAACATGGGAAATATCCACAATTGTTCAAATCCATGGAGTTTGTATGTCTCTATCATCTGCATCAAGATTTTCCTTCTAACTCCTAAGAAAGCTTTCCATTGTTTCCCGCTTCTTGAAGCATCCCCTCATAGCATCATGGATGAACATACAAACCTCTTTGAGTCTCTATTTGGAATCCATTTCTTGCCAGAGTACAATTCATTCCTCTCAAGCTTTAGCATTTATTGTTCATAAAAACAACACTCTTCCATGCCTTATACATCTCTTATCATGATCAACAATGTCTTTGAATTGTTTCTCACTCTCTTTTGATCTCTAGAATGGATTGACCCTTGGGCATACCAACCCACTTTAGGAAGGACTTACACATCACTTTATCCAGGTCCTCTAGCAGCTCCTTGAGGAGCGTTCCTTTGTACTAAGCCCATATCGTTTGTTTTCTTTGCATGAGTTGATTGCACAAACCGAATTTAGACACGTAAACAAAGTTCTCACATAGATCTTGGTCTATCATCACTATCAAACCAACGATTAGGTACTTCACCTTGAGTTCGTATTCTTTTCAAAACTTGGATATATCTTTTCCATTGGAAAATCCACATCGCTTGGTTAGACATTCATGAAGAGATTGGATAGCTCTCTGTCATCTATCTTGTTATTGAAAGCATAAGAATGAGATAGAAGATCATCCATATTTACTCCACTAGACTTTGCATCGTCCACTCTATGACTCACCCACCCACTCCTTTCACGTCAGGTTCGCCAGGTATGTCGTGGGGTTCATGAAAAGAAGGGAGGATATAGTACAAAGGATCAAATTGGCATCAAATTCTAGGAGAACAAGTAAAAAAGAGTGAATCTAGCACTCATATACTATGGATTAGATTATAAATCCATTTATACCCTCACAGATAAGCACTACAATCTAAATGGAAAAGAATATCAGCATGGAGCTTCAATTAAGAGCAAGAAAGTATTGAGCCCTTTGCACTTAAATGCAAATGATGGAAAGAAATGTTATAGATATCCATCAAAGTCTTATTAGGTATCAAAACATGTGAAGTATTGAAGATCTTCTCAAAGAAGATATGATTTCCAATTTGCTAGATGACGATTTCAACACTAATTGGGATCCAAAACCCTAACTTATAGAAAAACCTAAGGATACATACTTTTGGAAACCCGAAATATAGAAACCCAAGTCCTCTTGGTCCAAGGCTTCCACACATCAAACAAGACACAAAACACAAAAATGCAAGGTGGCTCCAATATACAAGAATACTCTTTGGTGGCAAACCCACGATCAAACATGGATTGTTAAGCCACTTTCATGCTCCACAATGGTACCATTGATATCGAACACTCCAAAATTCCCACTAAAACATGATTGTCTATCATCTCTAAAGATGTTGCAATGGATTAGGACAAGCCTCTCCATGTAGAAATTACATGCTAACTAAACAACCCTGATGTTCATATTATCCTCCCTTCAACTATGCATCATGTTTCATGGCCTTGCATCAGACATCTTGGTGATTTCCCATCGACAAGAGTGACACAATTGGTAGGACACCTAGGCCGGGACGGAAAGGCAAATACATTTCTTTTCATCGAGTACTTGATTTGGATGAGTTATGGCCTATCAAGGGTCCATTTATGCATAGTCAAAAAATCTTCTTCAATGTGTCCTTGATGATGCTAGTGTTCTACATGTCCAATTTTCATATCATAAAAACCCTGACACGGTTCATGGTTATTATCCAAGAATGCCTAGCTAGCATAATCATAGTGCTACTCACTATCGTAGTGTCAAGAAATCGCATCTAGGATTTCAACATCATTATTTAGGCTCTGCAACATACTTAATGGAGCCACAATCATCCAACCCACATCAGCACCAAGAATACCCAATTAAACTCCTTCCATCTCTTAGAATAGGAGGCTTTGTCAAGAACTAGCCCGAGAGCACCAAGATCTAGACCCTTTTCCCTCTTTGCACCATGTTGCTTCTCTTCTATTTCAAAATAGGCATGAATAAGGCCACCCTACAAGGCCATGCCTTTCTTTTTATTTTTGCATATGCACTACACTAAGTAGTAGCCCCATACTATTGACAAAACAACAAAAAACCTAAGAAATATGAATTAGACTATTTTTCGTATTTTTTTTCTATAGGGACTCGAAAACCCCAAGGTGCCTCAATACCCACACTTCCCCATTACTGAAAACATGTAGATCATCTCTCAGGGATGAGAGGCGTTAGAAGAGGGAGAATGTTCAAGATAAAGACTCATTGAAGTGGATTGTGATGGTCAAATAGAGAGAATATGGTCACTTTTGTGAAGAACCAAAGAAAGAAGCATGGTGCATGCACTTAAGCGGACTGTTAGGGAACCCAAATTCTTCATTTTCTCAAGCAAAGTAAGGAATGTTAGGGACTGTAAAATCTCATCTCTTTCTTAATTTTTTAGAGGCATTTTTTCATAATTAGATCCATATTTTTGCATGTTGAGGAGTCATCATGCTTGGGGAATGATTTGCTAACCCTCTAGGATTTTATAGTATCCTTCCACACCGAAATTTTAACTAGGTTGGAGATAAGAGTTTTAAGAGGGTCACTTTTTAGACTTGCCTATAAAATTCAACTAACACTCATTCATGAATTCTTCTTTTTCGTTCTTCATTTTAATCAAGTGTGAGTTTCTTGGGAGCTCTTTTGTCTTAGTCATGGGTGAGGCTTTCTTGCATATGCATGTGTGTGTATGCATATGTGCGAGATTCCTCATGTGTGTGTGCTTGACTCTTAATTTGGTGAAGGTCTTCACATCACTGACTTGTCTCTCAGTTTGACAATTCATGGGCAATTATCTATTGCTTGGTGTTGCTTCGTATTTGTGTCATCTAGTGCATCTACATTCAAACACAATATCTCTAAAGAAATGTCACATAATCCTAGTTGGAGATGGTTGAACCACGCCTTAAGAGAGAGGATTAGGAAGTAATCCTCAACCATGGCTTTTGGGGCAAGTGGTTATCCCATCACGCACCTCACCGAGAGGTTCTGAGTTCAATTACCAACATTGGTATCAGATCCTAGTTGCAAAATTGGGCAACACAGAGGTTGGCACCTCATTTGTGGGCACCTGGAAAAAGTGCTATCGATGGTGAGTGTGAAATTGGCCTTAGATGAAGGCGCATGGGCATTTGGGCACCCACAAAGGGTGGGATAGGTCCAAATTTAGTGCATGCACTGGACTTTAAGGTTGGTGGAAGCACTCATGCACGAAAAGTGGGTCCAACAAAATCTAAAGGGTCCACAAATGAGCATTGAGGATAATGCTCAGTCTAAGGGGAATTATAGTTTCGACCACATGACTTAGTTAAACTTCATGGTAGTGTATAGAGGACCAAGGTGCGAGTCATGATAGATGACTTCACCACTGATAACTTTATAAACTATGCTCTGATAAAAAAGCTAAAGATTCCCCAACAACCCTATGCACATAAATACATAGTATCTATGATGCAAGGGGAAGATAAGAGGATATGGGATACTATGGTATCCAATTTGGAATTCAAGATGCAGGACTATAGAAACCATATGGACTTCCAAATTATGAATATGGAGAGGACGGATCTTGTGTTAGGAAGAGAGTGTCTATGGGGGTTGGGAGACATACTTAAACATAGCTATCAAAACAACACACTTGAGTTTGAAAGAAATGGAAGTAAATTTTGTATATAGGGAGAGAGAGATGTACCTAGTGCACCTCTCATTTCATCTTTAGAGTTGTGTAATCTTTGTCATCTCCAGCATGTACAAGAGATCTTTTTATTGTATAGTCAAGACTTTGAGCATTGTATAGACATTTCATCTGATTTATATTTTCATGCTAGGAATGTAAATATGGACATGAATTTATATTATTCTTTCTTGCAAGAGCGTGTGGTTAAAAGTTTTAAAGATATTATGTTTCAGTTTAGAGATGTTTTTCCCACTAACCTACGTAGAGGGCTACCACGTGAGAGAGTGGACATTGACCATGCTATTGAAGTAGTTACTAACACTAAGCTTATAAAAAAGTTAGGGAATCAAATAGTTTGCTTTAAGATTACTATATTTTATTTGTATTGTACATATCAAGTTGATTCTAACCAAATTAATAAGGCTTCGTCATCCTCTAAAAGTACGAAAACAATCTAGAAGTTCATAAATTATTTACACAGGTTTCACTTTTAAAAAAATTATCTAAGTAAACTACTAGAACCAAGATATTCTCCACACCTATGTTGATAATGAAATTTATTCATGGATACTTCCCACATTCCAAGGTTAACATGGAGAATTGTTCCATAAAATGTATGAAAGATAGTGGAAATATTTGGAGACCTTAAATAAAAGAAAGGGGTCATGGAAGCTAATTGAGATAGCAAGTAGGTAGTAGAGAAAAATTACAAAAAATTAAGTATCAAAGAGGAGCATTCCAAAGCAACACATGGAAATAAAATAACCTATTTCCAAGATTTGAGTCTAAAGAAGTAAGATCATATATTATGTAAATTTCAAGCTTCTAGAGAAATTAAGAAGTCCCTAGAGAAAGCTAGAAGAGATCATGGTTGAATTTAGGCCTCATGTTGAAATGTTAACAAAAACAATTCAAGCTTAAAAATTTAGGGTTCCAAGCTTTGGGTCAGATATAAGGTAAAATATGAGAAAAATAAATTTATGATGAGTTAAGATCTTCTAGTGAATAGAATGAAAAGATATAAGAGAGTTGTTTTCATATTTTCTTGACACATAGGCATAACATGATTGGATAGATCCAAGAATTAAATGCCTCAATAAGGTCTGGGAAGATTTAGAGGCGATAGTCAATTTTTCCACCAAAGATAAAAAAATTCACTCGATGAAAGTTTAAAAATTGAGGAAAATTCATTAAAATCACAATAAACAATTACATTAATCTTGAGATAAAGAGCTTAGTAGATGCACTAAGATCCAAAGACAATCACACTAATGATTATGAACTAATAACATATGCCTTGCAGTTTTAAAAAAGATGGCGCGTACACATCCTCAATATGTAAATGTGATAACTTACCATATTTTTAAAAAATAGTTGCATTAATGTGATCAAGGAAATGAATAAAAGTTATGCATAAGAAAAGAGCAATGAAGTCCATGAACTCTATGTGGCGAATTCGAGAGGAAGAGGTGAAGGTGGTGTATAAACAATGGGTAGAAGAATAATCGGCCAAGCTCAAGGCCAAAAAGCCACTCAATGACAATTAAATGGACTTAAAACACAAAGAGCAAGAAGCAATAATAGAGTAGGAGGTTGCAAAGGACCACAAAGAGACCGTGTGTAGAAGAATGCTACATATATGGGAAGAATGGACATTATGCAAAGGATTGGGAAAAATGTGACAATCAAAGAAATCAAGGCTTCAAAGTTCAAAGTAATCATGAGAAAACTTCATCAAGTGTAGGTCACACTACATTTCTTTCAATTATGCATAATCATGGTGAAAAGATAAGCAAGGACAATGTATGGTACATAGATAGTGGACGTAGCAATCACATACGTTGTAATAAGGATTATATCAATGATTTCCACTTCCCAAGCACACAAGGACATGTTCCATCCGGTGATAGAACACCATAGAAAATTGCTCAATCAGGATATGGGATGCTGTATGGCAGATAAATAGAAAGGTGTTTGAGAGATCTGTTACATGCACCAACTATAACCAAGATTATAATATCTTTTGGAGAAATTGCATTAAAAAATGCCAAGTCACATTTAGAAATGAAAGATGCTTTATTAAAGAACCCAAGGACGGATACAAAGACAATAGCAAGAGGAAAGAATAAAGGAATGCTATTGATCATGTGGCTTAAGACAAGTTCTCCGCATACTATATATTTTGCTTATGAAAAGATTAAATTTACAAACATTGAGTTCTAACATAAGAAAATAGGCTCACATATACACATATACATATATACATATAAGATATGTACATACATATATGCATATATATATATATATATATATATATATATATATATATATATATATATATATATATATATATATATATATATATATATATATACATACACACACAAATACATACATACGTACATACATACATGCATACACACACACAAATACATACATACATATATACATACATACATGCATATGTACATGCATACATTAATACATGCATACATGCATGCGTACATGTACACATTCATACATAGATACACACACACGCAGACACATATGAATGTAGTTGGTTTTCGTGTTGATATCATTGCCAAGACACATGTATAGTTGAATTGTGTTTTTATATCATTTGGCAAGACTATATACATTTTAGTATAATAATGAGTCGAGAAAAAAACTAGGCTTTCATAAAATAAACCTTATGACAAGAAAACAAGTGATCTATCATGAACCCTTTCTTATAGATTAGAAACTTTTTCTCTTATATCTCCTTCTCCATTCTTTCAATACGTGATTGAGTGTGTAACTTTTATGTGGAAACTTGTAGTAGAGGCCATAAGATCAAGATCAAGGATCCATGTCGTGTGGTTATCAACATAAACCTCATGAATACTTTTGCATAATATATCATCAAATAATATACCTTAACTGTTCCTTTGAAGGCCCCATCATATTTTTATACAAAATTCATTGTTTCACACATGACGTCAATGCAAAGTACCTTCAAATGGAATAACTTTTCTATCTTCATAATGACATATATAAATTCAAAATGGCCTTCGTAGATACTTACAATTATATTATTTCTTACTCAAACAATAAAGCAATCTCAAGATACCTGCAATGCAACTCTTTACAGTACCTTCAAAAAGAAAAACTGAAAATGGCACTACAATTCCTCAGAGCGCTTCACACGACACTATGTTTCCGTTCATGGATTCCCGTTTTTGCTTCGTAGGAGATTTCAAAGAGTGAGAATATTGGTACGACTAAAATAATAATTTTATACCCTTCTTTTTAGGGCTTTAAATTTATAATTTTGTACATTTTCTTCATGTAATTTATGTTCTCATTTTTGTCCAGCAAAACAAACATCCATAACATGGCAATCAATATCAGTGAGGGCAGTGCACTTGCCTTCGCACATCTAAAACTATTAACACTTGACATATTAACAAGAAAAATGTTATTTTAAGTCTTCAAATCACGATTTAACATTGATTTTCATCCTATTAATACTACGTTTTATGTGCATAAACATTCAAATGTACTCGTCCACAAAGGTGTATTCATGTATGTGGGTCCATCCCTCCACAAGGGAGTCCAATCACTAAATTAAGCCATATCATGAGAAACTTTGTGATCATTCAATATAACTTTATGATCATTCAACATGCTATATGCACATGGATTTCCGGGTGATCATGCATCAAATTGTCATTGTACGAGTTGAATTTTTCAAGCTTTTAAAACATGGTACATATTCCAAGGTGTTCATGCGAAACCATATTTACTTCATTTGAATTAGGGGACCCATTTAGAAGAATTGGCATAGTGGTGGATTTAACTTCATCATCAACACTAAATATTGATTGCTACCTTGATAGCCATGTGAAAGTGAAATCAACATCATATGCTACCTTGATAGTCATTCATTCATATGAAGGTAGACAAGCGCATTGATATCCGACATATAGTAGTAGTTTAATACTTGAATTCTCCTTGCATTAAAAGAATGGAGAGGTAAAGTAGTATTTCATAACAGTAAGAAAAAAACAATCGTCCACAAAACAGATAGTAAATACTTTCTCAGTCATAAAGGATATGAATTTCAGTGTCCTACAAATACAAATACGTCAATGCCTACAAGAAAAAGAAATCATATGGAAAACGAGTTTCCTATGCAAGTTCTTGCTGTACCGAAAAGGACTAGAGAGCTTAGCTAAGATTTCACTATGCAGAAGAAAGAAATCGCACAGAATAGATTTATAATAGCTTGCTCGGCCACGTAAGACATGAATCCATATTACACCTTCAATACGCTTCAGATGGGAGACATCAGGTTAATGATTAAGGATACTGTTATACACACAAAATAATAAACAAGCCCCAGCTAGAATAATAAACAAGCCCCAGCTAGAATAATAAACAAGTCCCAACTAACGAAAGACGAACTATGTTGCACGTAACCTTGAACATAGGAGGGAGGAGAAAAAAGTAATGTTGTATGTGTACATACACACAATATATATATATATATATATATATATATATATGTATATATATATATATATATATATATATATATATATATATGTGTGTATGTATGGATGGAGCTACTTCATTACTACGATATATCCAGACACTTAATTCATACATATATGTGTATTTCACCAGTTTCTACTGAACTCATGCAGAAACAAAACGCAATGCATCTCGGTAGATAGATAGAGAGACAGAGACAGAGAGAGAGTTTTCTTCAAATCACAATGACATTAATCAGTTAAAGGGGGCCTGATACACTTCACCCAGAAAGAAAATCTGTCTGCAGTCTGAAAGCTCTACATATGGGTGGAACGAGGAAACAGAAATTGAGTATATGAGAAGCATGGGATATTAGAGACCTGCATACGCTACATCTATCTGCAAGCCACTCCAAATTGTGCGCTCACCAGAGAGAGTGGGAGAGGACCGGCACAAGGATATGTGCGACTGTAGTTTATTCCCTGAAAGAGTAGGGCATTAGGAAACAGTGTGCACTGCCCCATTCTCGGTACGTCCACTTCCATGGCAAAGCGGCTGATCATTCCTTGATTCCACGACGTTGAACGCATCACATGGACAGTTGTTTTGAACACCGAAGCGGCAGATTGATGTCGTAACGTACTCATTCGTCAGCGTCAGATCGTTGAGCCCGCACTTCCGCGCTCCTTTGACTGCTTCAGGTGTCGCTCCGATCATCACCAACGCAATCAGCACCATTACTGCATACACATATGCCACGAAGCGGAAGGGCAAGGGCAAAGGCATGAGAAGCGTTAATCCTAGGAATAACGCACAAAGGAGAATAAAGGAGATCAGTGACACACAAACAGTAATGCGTTCCATGCACGCACTAGGAGGAGGGATGCGCTTTGACTCATTGCTTGATTTCTTAGCTGCAGAGCACATCGCTGAGCTCATCCTTAACGCTGCCATAGTCTCTGCGGTGCCCCGACACTCACAGTGCTCTCTACGTCACAAGAAGGCTGGTGTCAAACAAACAAACAGGCTCAAGAGAAACACGCTCGCCTTCAACCACACTGAGCTCCAAAGTTTAGTCACATATATATAGATGCATGATAGCCTTATTTTCCTTAAACATGAGGAATACATTTGGACGCACCCTCAAGCTCTCGGTCGGAAATCTTCTCTCTCTCTCTCTCTCTCTCTCTCTCTCTCTCTCTCTCTCCCCGACGTTGTTATGGTTAAAAATCCCATGGACTTGCCACGACAATACTAGCTCTAGAAATGTCAATTTCGTAAAACAATATGAGCCGAGACAAGCATGAAACTCACCTATAGCACATGACCTCATTTTTACTCAACTCTATTAGGTGGACCAAGATTAGGGCAAAATGCACAAGACTTTTAACCTTGCAAACCAAGACGTAGGCTAGGTGAACAAGACTATGAACCATGGAAGCCAAACTAGAGCTACAAAAGGATCGGATTCAACTCCACTACGTGGAGCGAACCTTGGGCCAAGTGAAATAGATCTCTAACCATGTAAACGAAACCTTAGGCAAAGTCAACAAGATTGTTAACCATTCAAAACAAACCTTAAGCTAGGTATACATAGAAGAGGAACAAGCAAGATTTTGTGTGAGCAAGGCTAGTCCAAATTTTTGGGCCATGATTTGATGGAAAGATTGATCATCTAGCTATTCTTGTAAGGGATTCTCAGAGGTTCTATAGGTTAGCGTTTCGAGCTATTTCTATGGATTGTAACTAGCATTGGACATCTCATGAGACATATCATGGGATAGAAAGTACTAATCCACCACATGCTAGAGGGATTACAAATATACGATTGGTAGCCTGTTTCTCATCATCGCTTGGCAACCACTTTCAAGAATTCCAAAGTTTCGAAACCATGTCTATCCTAGATCTTAGTTTAGAGAAAGATAAAGTAATCAAGGGCCTTTTCATGATGTGGATCCCATGCTCTTTCATTGAAAAGTAGAGAAGGTTAAGGAAGTGAGAAGTTCAAGAGTTTAGATCTAGACCCATTTTCTTTCATTGTAGCACTCATCCCATAAGGCAAAATATAGTCATCATGTTAAATTATCATAGATATGCATATGAAAATTTCATAATCTAAGTAGAACTCATTCTTGACATTTAATCATTAATATATCATTTGAATAAGAGTTATTCCTCCACCATTGAACTCAAATAAAATCAAACCCCAACTTTTTCTATCAAAATATGCATGGTATAATATTGACATGTGGATTCAAGGTTTTGTTCACATACCAAAATGTATGGAGAAATTTATAAATAAAGGGTATATATAATGTAATTTTGCAAGAAAACAACATTTCAACTCTCTAATAATTATCTATATATCTAGTTTTTTGATCACCTTGTATATATCTTTAGCTCTTGATTAGTATCATGTCTTGCTTCTTGGTTTGTTAGAATTCCTTCTATCCTATGCGATGAGTTTATCAAAGTAGGGAAAGTTTCGTCCTCTTTTCTTGTTGGTTTTTGATGAATTTTGTTTTGTTTTATGTTTGTTGTTTGTTTGGTTTGAATGTTATCAGCTTTCACCTATTCCTTTGCTCCTCCCATATTTGGGATTTGTGCATATATAGCACTTAAGGATGTAATCATTGCAAAGATAGCTATGGCCTCTTGGAACCTTGGAACCTTAGAGGTCACATCAATTGCCTTTGTATTATTTTCTCAATAAACCTCCTCATGAGTATGTATGTGTACTTTATGCACAATTGATTTTCAGAATACTTTATGAACATGGGAAATATCCACTATTGTTTAAATGCATGGAGTTTGTATGTCTCTATCATCTGCATGAATATTTTCCTTCTAACTCCTAAGAAAGCTTTCCATTGTTTCCCGCTTCTTGAAGCATCCCCTCATAGCATCATGGATGAACATACAAACCTCTTTGAGTCTCTATTTGGAATCCATTTCTTGCCATAGTAGAATTCATTCCTCTCGAGCTTTAGCATTTATTGTTCATAAAAACAACACTCTTCCATGCCTTATACATCTCTTATCATGATATACAATGTCTTCGAATTGTTTCTCACTCTCTTTTGATCTCTAGAATGGATTGACCCTTGGGCATACAAACCCAGTTTAGGAAGGACTTACACATCACTTTATCCAGGTCCTCTAGTAGCTCCTTGAGGAGCGTTTCTTTGTACTAAGCCCATATCGTTTGTTTTCTTTGCATGAGTTGATTGCACAAACCGAATTTAGACACGTAAACAAAGTTCTCACATAGATCTTGGTCTGTCATCACTATCAAACCAACGACTAGGTACTTCACCTCAAGTTCGTATTCTTTTCAAAACTGGGATATATCTTTACCGTTGGAAAATCCACATCGCTTGGTTAGACATTCATGCTGAGACTGGATAGCTCTCTATCGTCTATCCTGATTTTGAAAGCATAAGAATAAGATATAAGATCATCCATATTTATTGCACAAGACTTTGCATCGTCCACTCTATGACTCACCCACCCCCTCCTTTCACGTCGGGTTCACCAGGTATGTCATGGGGTTCATGAAAAGAAGGGAGGACATAGTACAAAGGCTCAAATTGGCATCAAATTCTAGGAGAACAAGTAAAAAAGATGAATCTAGCACTCATATACTATGGATTAGATTATAAATCCATTTATACCCTCACAGAGAAGCACTATAATCTAAATGGAAAAGAATATCAACATGGAGCTCCAATCAAGAGCAAGAAAGTATTGAGCCCTTCGCACTTGAATGAAAATGATGGAAAGAAATGTTATAGATATCCATCAAAGTCTTATTAGGTATCAAAACATGTTAAGTATTGAAGGCCTTCTCAAAGAAGATATGATTTCCTATTTGTAAGATGACCATTTTAACACTAATTTGGATCCAAACCCCTAACTTGTAGAAAAAGCTAAGGATACATACTTTTGGCAACCCGAAATATAGAAAGCTGAGTCTCGTGGCTCCAATATACAAGAATACTCTTTGGTGGCAAACCCACGATCAAATATGGATTGTTAAGCCACTTTCATCCTCCACAATGGTACCATTGATATCCAACACTCCAAAATTCCCACTACAACATGATTGTCTATCATCTCTAAAGAAGTTGCAATAGAGTAGCACAAGCCTCTCCATGTAGAAATTGCATGCTAACTAAACAACCTTGATGTTCATATTATCCTCCCTTCAAGTGTGCATCATGTTTCATGGCCTTGCATCAGACATCTTGGTGATTTCCCATCGACAAGAGTGACACATTGTAATGTGAGCTCAAAATCACTTATATACTTTGTTTTTCATTAACTAATCTCTTCTTTCAAGTAATAATCATCAAGTTTCTCACAAAGCATTGAAAGGTCCAAGATCAAGACATTCACTATGTTGTCTTGGATTTGCTATGGATAAGTGGAATGAGGCTCTCGTTATGCTGCGTCAACCAGATTCAAATATAGGGTGACTGTCTTGGTTAGATAATGCACACAATTGGTAGGATACCTAGGCCGGGAAGGAAAGGCAAATACATTGCTTTTCATGGAGTAATTGATTTGGTTGAGTTATGGCCTATCAAGGGTCCATTCATGCATAGTCAAAAAATCTTCTTCAATGTGTCCTTGATGATTCTAGTGTTCTTCATGTCCAATTTCCATATCATAAAAACCTTGACGCGGCTCATGGTTATTATCCAAGAATGCCTAGCTAGCATAATCATAGTGCTACTCACTATCGTAGTGTCAAGAAATCACATCTAGGATTTAAACATCATTATTTAGGCTCTACAACATACTTAATGGAGCCACAATCATCCAGCCTACATCATCACCAAGCATACCCAATTAAACTCCTTCCAATTCTTAGAATAGGAGGCTTTGTGAGGAACTAGCCCTAGAGCACCAAGATCTAGACCATTTTCCATCTTTGCACCATGTTGCTTCTCTTCTATTTCAAAATAGGCATGAATAAGGCCACCCTACAAGGCCATGCCTTTCTTTTTTTTTTTTGCATATGCAGTACAGTAAGTAGTAGCCCCATACTATTGACAAAACAAAATAAAACCTAAGAAATATGAATTAAAATATTTTTCCTTTTTTTGTTCTATAGGGACTCGAAAACCCCAAGGTGCCTCAATACCCACACTTCCCCATTACTGATAACATGTAGAACATCTCTCAGGGATGAGAGGCGCTAGAAGAGGGAGAATGTTCAAGATAAAGACTCATTGAAGTGGATTTTGATGGTCAAATAGAGAGAATATGGTCAGTTTTGTGAAGAACCAAAGCAAGAAGCATGGTGGATGCACTCAAGCAAAGTAAAGACTGTTAGGGAACCCAAATTCTTCATTTTCGCAAGCAAAGAAAGGACTATTAGGGACAGTAAATTCTCATCTCTTTCTTAATTTTTTAGAGACATTTTCTCATAATTAGATCCATATTTTTGCATGTTGAGAAGTCATCAAGCTTGGGGATTGATTTGCTAAACCTCTAGGATTCCTCAGGCCCGTTCAATTTCCTCGGTAGCAGCCTCGGTACACCCTCGATGTGTTGTAGTGCAATACGTGACTGAGTGTATAACTTTCATGTGGAACCTTGTGGTAGAGGCCATAACATCAAGATCAAGGATCCATGTCGTGTGGTTATCAACATAAACCTCATGAATACTTTTGCAAAATTTATCATCAAATAATATACCTAAACTGATCCTTTGAAGGCCCCATCATATTTTTATACAAAATTCATTGTTTCACACATGACGCCAATGCAAAGTACCTTCAAATGGAATAACTTTTCTATCTTCATAATGACATATATAAATTCAAAATGGCTTTCGTAGATACTTACAATTATATTATTTTTCATTCAAACAAGAAAGCAAGCTCAAGATACCTGCAATGTAACCCTTTACAGTACCTTCAAAAAGAAAAACTCAAAATAGCACGACAATTCCTTCGAGCGCTTCACACGACACTATGTTTCTATTCATGGATTCCCGTTTTTGCTTTGTAGGAGATTTGAAAGAGTGAGAATATTGGTACGAGTAAAATAATAATTTTATACCCTTCTTTTTAGGGCTTTAGTTAATAATTTTGTACATTTTCTTCATGTAATTTATGTTCTCATTTTTGTCCAGCAAAAGAAACATCCATAACATAGCACTCAATATCAATGAGGGCAGTGCAATTGACTTCGCACATCTAAACCTATTAACACTCGACATATTAACAAGAAAAATGCTATTCTAAGTCTTCAAATCACGATTTAACATTGATTTTCATCCTATTATTACTACGTTTTATGTACATAAACATTAAAATGTACTCGTCCACAAAGGTGTATGCATGTATGTGGGTCCATCCCTGCACAAGGGAGCCCAATCACTAAATTAAGCCATATCATGATAAACGTTGTGATCTTTCAATATAACTTTATGATCATTCAACATGCTATATGCACATGGATTTCCGGGTGATCATGCAACAAATTGTCATTGTACGAGTTAAAGTTTTTCAAGCTTTTAAAACATGGTACATATTCCAAGGTATTCATGCAAAACCATATTTACTTCATTTTAAGTAGGGGACCAATTTAGAAGAATTCGCATAGTGGTGGATTTAAGTTCATCATCAACACTGAATATTGATTGCTACCTTGATAGCAATGTGAAATTGAAATCAACATCCCACATCAGTCATTCATTCATATGAAGGTAGACAAACGCATTGATATCCGACATATAGTAGTAGTCTAATACTTGAATTCTCCTTGCATTAAAAGAATGGAGAGGTAAAGTAGTATTTCATAACAGTAAGAAAAAAACAATCCTCCACAAAACAGATTTCACTATGCAGAAGAAAGAAATCGCACAAAATTGATTTATAACAACTTGCTCGGCCACATAACACATGAATCCATATTACACCTTCAATACGCTTCAGATGGGAGACATCAGGTTAATGATTAAGGATTCCGTTATACACACAGAATAATAAACAAGTGCCAGCTAGAATAATAAACAAGCCCCACCTAGAATAATAAACAAGTCCCAACGAACGAAAGACGAAATATGCTGCACATAACCTTGAACATAGGAGGGAGGAACACGCTCGCCTTCAACCAAACTGAGCTCCAAAGTTTAGTCACATATATATAGATGCATGATAGCCTTATTTTCCTTAAACATGAGGAATACATTCGGTCGTAAAACTTCTCTCTCTCTCTGTCAATTTCGTAAAACAATATGAGCCGAGACAAGCATGAAACTCACCTATAGCACATGACCTCATTTTTACTCAACTCTATTAGGTGGATCAAGCCTAGGGCCAAATGCACAAGACTTCTAACCTTGCAAACCAAGACTAGGCTAGGTGAATAAGACTATGAACCATGGAAGCCAAACTAGAGCTACAAAAGGATCGGACTCAACTCCACTACGTGGAGCGAACCTTGGGGCAAGTGAAATAGATCTCTAACCATGTAAAGCAAACCTTAGGCAAAGTCAACAAGATTGTTAACCATCTGAAACAAACCTTAAGCTAGGTACACATAGAAGAGGAACAAGCAAGATTGTGTGTGAGCAAGGCTAGTCCAATTTTTTGGGCCATGATTGGATGGAAAGATTGATTATCTACCTAGTCTTGTAAGGGATTCTCAGAGGTTCTATAGGTTAGCGTTATGATCTATCTCTATGGATTGTGACTAGCCTTGGACATCTCATGAGACATATCATGCGATAGAAAGTACTAATCCACTACATGCTAGAGGGATTACAAATATACGATTTTGCCTATGAAAAGATTAAATTTACAAACATTGAGTTCTATACGTACATACATACATACATTGATACACACATATATACATACATACATACATATGTACATGCATACATGCAGGCGTACATGTAGACATTCGTACATAGATACACACACACGCAGACACATATGTATGTAGTTGAATTTCGTGTTGATATCATTGCCAAATCACATGTATGTATGTATTGTTGAATTGTGTTTTGATATCATTTGGCAACACTATAAACATTGTAATATAATAATGAGTGGAGAAAAAAACTAGGCTTTCATGAAATAAACCTTACGACAAGAAAACAAGTGATCATACATGCATTAGTGCTGAAATAAGGTAAACAATAAATTGTCCCCTTCACATAAAGCAAGTTCTTAAAGTTATCACAGCAAGGGCATGAAGCGGCAAAAGGAGGCAGGAAAGGAAAATCGTATAGGAAAGGTCACATCACAGAATCTCAAGCCACATAATAAGGAGAGTTAATATACTAAAAGCTCTTGGAAAATTTAAAAACGAGTCGAAGAAGAAATACTTGATGAAATGTCATTACTAAACTCTGCATGGCATACCAACTAACATCCAAGGGCCAAAAATAAGATTTAGTAAAGGATCAAAATGTGTTGAAGGGTCAGGTGTCTTCTTTAAGCTTTGCAATAATCTAAATCTACATAAAAACATTGGAATTGATTAAGTTATTGATAAAGTAACTACACCTTTTATTGCAAAGACATAAGTTTCAATCCACTCAATTGGAAAGTTAATGATGTCTTTTTTTAGCATTATAGTGGATTAAGATTGATTGAGTATTTTACCTTTTTTCTTTCTATTCGTTCCATTTTTCATCCATCATGAACTCTTTCTTATAGATAAGAAAATTTTTCTCTTATATCTCCTTCTCCATTCTTTCAATACGTGATTGAGTGTGTAAATTTTATGTGGAAACTTGTAGTAGAGGCCATAACATCAAGATCAAGGATCCATGTCGTGTGGTTATCAACATAAACCTCATGAATACTTTTGCATAATATATCATCAAATAATATACCTAAACTGATCCTTTGAAGGCCCCATCATATTTTTATACAAAATTCATTGTTTCACACATGACGTCAATGCAAAGTATCTTCAAATGGAATAACTTTTCTATCTTCATAATGACATATATAAATTCAAAATGGCTTTCGTAGATACTTACAATTATATTATTTTTTATTTAAACAAGAAAGCAAGCTCAAGATACCTGCAATGTAACCCTTGACAGTAGCTTGAAAAAGAAAAACTGAAAATAGCACAACAATTCCTCCGAGCGCTTCACACGACACTATGTTTCCGTTCATGGATTCCCTTTTTTGCTTCGTAGGAGATTTCAAAGAGTGAGAATATTGGTACACTAAAATAATAATTTTATAACCTTCTTTTTAGGGCTTTAAATGAGTAATTTTGTACATTTTATTCATGTAATTTATGTTCTCAGTTTTGTCCAGCAAAAGAAACATCCATAACATAGCAATCAATATCAATGAGGGCAGTGCACTTGACTTCGCACATCTAAAACTATTAACACTCGACATATTAACAAGAAAAATGTTATTTTAAGTCTTCAAATCATGATTTAACATTGATTTTCATCATATTAATACTACGTTTTATGTACATAAACATTGAAATGTACTCGTCCACAAAGGTGTATGCATGTATGTGGGTCCATCCCTGCACAAGGGAGCCCAATCACTAAATTAAGCCATATCATGAGAAACTTTGTGATCATTCAACATGCTATATGCACAT
Organism: Ceratopteris richardii; assembly: GCA_020310875.1. Classification (NCBI taxonomy): domain Eukaryota; kingdom Viridiplantae; phylum Streptophyta; class Polypodiopsida; order Polypodiales; family Pteridaceae; genus Ceratopteris; species Ceratopteris richardii. The sequence continues at coordinate 695,091 of MU260077.1, forward strand.
GGATTTCCGGGTGATCATGCAACAAATTGTCATTGTACGAGTTAAATTTTTTAAGCTTTTAAAACATGGTACATATTCCAAGGTGTTCATGCGAATGCATATTTACGTCATTTTAAGTAGGGGATCAATTTAGAAGAATTGGCATAGTGGTGGATGTAACTTCATCATCAACACTAAATATTGATTGCTTCCTTGATAGCAATGTGAAAGTGAAATCAACATCCCACATAAGTCATTCATTCATATGAAGGTAGACAAACGCATTGATATCCGACATATAGTAGTAGTCTAATACTTGAATTCTCCTTGTATTAAAAGAATGGAGAGGTAAAGTAGTATTTCATAAGAGTAAGAAAAAAAAAATCCTCCACAAAAAAGATATTAAATACTTTCTCAGTCATAAAGTATATGAATTTCAGTGTCCTACAAATACAAATATGTCAATACCTACAAGAAAAAAAAGTCATATGGAAAACGAGTTTCTCATGCAAGTTCTTGCTGTACCGAAAAGGACTAGAGAGCTTAGCTAAGATTTCACTATGCAGAAGAAAGAAATCGCACAAAATAGATTTATAACAACTTGCTCGGCCACATAACACATGAATCCATATTACACCTTCAATACGCTTCAGATGGGAGAATAATAATAAACAAGTCCCAGCTAGAATAATAAACAAGTCCCAATCAACGAAAGACGAAATATGCTGCACATAACGTTGAACATAGGAGGGAGGCGAAAAAAGTAATGTTGTGTGTGTACATACACACAATATATACATATATATATATATATATATATATATATATATATATATATATATATATATATATATATATATATATATATATATATATATATGGATGGAGCTACTTCATTACTACGATATATCCAGACACTTAATTCATACATATATGTGTACTTCACCAGTTTCTACTGAACTCATGCAGAAAAAAAACTCAATGCATCTCGGAGAGAGAGAGAGAGAGAGTTTTCTTCAAATCACAATGACATTAATCAGTTAAGGGAGGCCTGATACACTTCACCCAGAAAGAAAATCTGTCTGCAGTCTGAAAGCTCTACATATAGCGGGCACGAGGAAACAGAAATTGAGTATATGAGAAGCATGGGATATTAGAGACCTGCATACGCTACATCTATCTGCAAGCCTCTCCAAATTGTGCGCTCACCAGAGAGAGTGGGAGAGGACCGGCACAAGGATATGTGCGACTGTAATTTATTCCCATTCTCGGTACGTGCACCTCCATGGCAAAGCGGCAGATTGATGTCGTAACGTACTCATTCGTCAGCGTCAGATCGTTGAGCCCGCACTTCCACGCTCCTTTGACTGCTTCAGGTGTCGCTCCGATCATCACCAATGCAATCAGCATCATCACTGCATACACATATGCCACGAAGGGGAAGGGCAAGGGCAAAGGCATGAGAAGCGGTAATCGTAGGAATAACGCACGAAGGAGAATAAAGGAGATCAGTGACACACAAACAGTAATGCGTTCCATGCACGGACTAGGAGGAGGGATGCGCTTTGACTCATTCCTTGATTTCTTACCTGCAGAGCACATCGCTGAGCTCATCCTTAACGCTGCCATAGTCTCTGCGGTGCCCCCTGACACTCACAGTGCTCTCTACGTCACAAGAAGACTGGTGTCAAACAAACAAACAGGCTGAAGAGAAACACGCTCGCCTTCAACCACACTGAGCTCCAAAGTTTAGTCACATATATATAGATGCATGATAGCCTTATTTTCCTTAAACATGAGGAATACATTCGGACGGCGCCCTCCAGCTCTCGGTCGGAAAACTTCTCTCTCTCTCTCCGACGCTGTTAAGGTTAAAAATCCCATGGACTTGCCACGAAAATATTATCTCTAGAAATGTCAATTTCGTAAAACAATATGAGCCGAGACAAGCATGAAACTCACCTATAGCACATGACCTCATTTTTACTCAACTGTATTAGGTGGGCCAAGCTTAGGGCCAAATGCACAATACTTTTAACCTTGAAAACCAAGACGTAGGCTAGGTGAACAAGACTATGAACCATGGAAGCCAAACTAGAGCTACAAAAGGATCGGATTCAACTCCACTACTTGGAGCGAACCTTGGGCCAAGTGAAATAAATCTCTAACCATGTAAACCAAACTTTAGGCAAAGTCAACAAGATTGTTAACCATTCAAAACAAACCTTAAGCTACGTACACATAGAAGAGGAACAAGCAAGATTGTGTGTGAGCAAGGCTATTCCAAATTTTTGGGCCATGATTGGATGGAAAGATTGATTATCTAGCTAGTCTTGTAAGGGATTCTCAGAGGTTCTATAGGTTAGCGTTTGGAGCTATTTCTATGGATTGTAACTAGCCTTGGACATCTCATGAGACATATCATGCGATAGAAAGTACTAATCCACCACATGCTAGAGGGATTAGAAATATACGATTCGTAGCCTTTTCTCATCATTTTTTGGCAATGACTTGCAAGAATTCCAAAATTTCCAAACCATGTCTATCCTAGCTCTTAATTTAGAGAAAGATAAAGTAATCAAGGGTCTTGTCATGATGTGGATACCATGCTATTTCATTGAAAAGTAGAGAAGATTAAGGAAGGGAGAAGTTTAAGAGTTTAGATCTAGACCCACTTTCTTTAATTGTAGCACTCATTCCATATGCGAATTTCATAATGTGAGTTCAAGGTTTTGGTCACATACCAAAATGTATGGAGAACTTTATAAATAAAGGGTATATATAATGTAATTTTGCATCAAAAACAACATTTCAACATTTCAACCTCCAGCATTGAACTCAAATGAAATCAATCCCTAACTTTTTCTATCAAAATATGCATGGTATAATATTGACATGTGAATTCAAGGTTTTGGTCACATACCAAAATGTATGGAGAACTTTATAAATAAAGGGTATATATAATGTAATTTTGCATCAAAGACAACATTTCAACTACTCTAATAATTATCTATATATCTAGTTTTCTTAATTTATGCAAAGGTCCCTATTTCCTTGCTTTCTCTAGCCTAAAGCTCCGGTCTGGGAGGGCCTTGGAGTTGCAAGTGTAGGGCCTCCTATACATGTTATGGTAGAATGTTACTTTCATTAATTTCCCTTAAAGCCAAGTGGTTATAACATTTGATCATAGTTGTCTTTATTCGTGATTCTCTCCGATGATTCATACCAGGATGCACTTCACAAATGCGATCAAGGAAATGAATACAAGTTATGCATAAGAAAAGAGCAATGAAGTCCATGAACTCTATGTGGCGGATTCGAGACGAAGAGGTGGAGGAGGTGTATAAACAATGGGTAGAGGATTAATCGGCCACGCTCAAGGTCAAAAACCGAGTCAATGACAATTAAATGGACTTAAAACACAAAGAGCAAGAATCAATAATAGAGTAGGATGTTGCAAAGGACCACAAAGAGACTGTGTGTAGAAGAAAGCTACATACATGGGAAGTATGGACATTATGCAAAGGATTGGGGAAAATGTGACAATCAAAGAAATAAAGGCTTCAAAATTCAAAGTAATCATGAAAAACTTTATCAAGTGTAGATCACACTACATTTCTTGCAATTATGCATAAGCATGCTGAAAATATAAGCAAGGACAATGTATGGTACATAGATAGTGGACGTAGCAATCACATAAGTTGTAATAAGCATTATATCAATGATTTCCACTTCCGAAGCACACAAGGACATGTTCCATCCGGTGATAAAACACCATAGAAAATTGCTCAATCAGGATATGGGATGTTGTATGGCACATAAGTAGCAAGGTGTTTGAGAGATGTGTTACATGCACCAACTATAACCAAGATTATAATATCTATTGGAAAAATTGCATTAAAAAATGCCAAGTCACATTTAGAAATGAAAGATGCTTTATAAAAGAACCCAAGGACGGATACAAAGACAATACTAAGAGGAAAGAATAAAGGAATGCTATTGGTCATGTGGATTAAGACAAGTTCTCCGCATACTATCTCTTTTGCTTATGAAAAGATTAAATTTACAAACATTGAGTTCTAACATAAGAAAATAGGCTCACATATACACATATACATATATACATACATACATGCATATATATATATATATATATATATATATATATATATATATATATATATATATATATATATATATATATATATATATATATATATATATATATATATATATATATACATACACACACAAATACATACATACATACACACATATATACATACATACATATGTGCATGCATACGTTAATACATGCATACATGCAGGCGTACATGTAGACATTCATACATAGATACACACACACGCAGACACATATGTATGTAGTTGTATTTCGTATTGATATCATTGCCAAGACACATGTATGTATGCATACTTGAATTGTGTTTTGATATCATTTGGCAAGACTATAAACATTGTAATATAATAATGGGTGGAGAAAAAAACTAGGCTTTCATAAAATAAACCTTATGACAAGAATACAAGTGATCATACATCCATTAGTGCTGAAATACGGTAGACAATAAATTGTCCCCTTCACATAAAGAAAGTTCTTAAAGTTATCACAGCAAGGGCATGATGAGTGTAGTACCCCTCCTCCTTTCCTCACTCTTGCTAGGCATGCAAAAAGTCTCCTCAACTCGTGGCCACCTATATCCGTTTCACTCCCTCCTCACCCCGCCTCCTTTTCTCTCTCTCCCTCTCTCTCTCTAAAAGTTACTTTTTCTGTTTATTGGAGAAGGAACATGGTGCGTGAAATTTAGAAACATAATTATGGTGTAACGTGGAGAAGACGAGACGATTATAGAGCGAATAGAGAAAGCATTCAAGCGTAGAGCTTGGTGGCGAGAAGTGTGTTCTCCAGCTATAAAATCGATGTGTGATACTCCTGCTCCTCCTGCAGGCGAAGGATCACATTGAAGGAGTCTCTGGTACAAATCATCGCAAGGACACAATCTAGTGGTCAGCACCGATCACTTCCTAGGAGAGATCATGGATGATATGCAGAAAGGTTCTGATAATGAATTGGAGACCAGTGAATCTTCAGATGAATGTAGTATTTTTGATGAAGATGAGTGCCCCCTCTCTGATGGTGATTCAAATGCAGAGGTTCCTTGACAGAGGAGGAAATTCAGGATCTTATTGATCAGTTGTTTGAGGTTGAGAGCAAGGCTGCCGAGGCGCAAGAAACGCTTGAAGAAGAGTCATTAGCTAGTATTAAACAGAAGATCAGGGAAGAGTTATCTGTCTAGCCCTGAACTTGAAGAAAGCAGTCGAGGAGGAGATGCTCACACATGCGCCCCCCGTCTCTCTCTCTCTCTCTCTCTCTCTCTCTCTCTCTCTCTCTCTCTCTCTCTCTCTCTCTCTCTCTCTCTCTCTCTCTCTCTCTCTCTCTCTCTCTCTCTCTCTCTCTCTCTCTCTCTCTCTCTCTCTCTCTCTCTCTCTCTCTCTCTCCTCCCCCCCTCCCCGCCACCCCACCCCGCACCCCCATCCCGCCACCCCACCCCACTCCCCCGCTTCCCTCCCCCATTTCACCCCTCACGCACACATGCGCCCCCCGCCCCCTCACATGCACCTCCCCCTCTCTCTCTCTCTCTCTCTCTCTCTCTCTCTCTCTCTCTCTCTCTCTCTCTCTCTCTCTCTCTCTCTCTCTCTCTCTCTCTCTCTCTCTCTCTCTCTCTCCCCACCCCGCCACCCCACTCTGCACCCCCACCCTACCTCCCCACCCGGCCACCCCACTCTGCACCCCCACCCTGCCTCCCCACCCGGCCACCCCACTCTGCATCCCCGTCCTGCCTCCCCACCCGGCCACCCCATCCCGCACCCCCACTTCCCTCCCCCAATTCACCCCGCGCACCAGCCCCCTCTCTCTCTCTCTCTTTCTCTCTCTCTCTCTCTCTCTCTCTCTCTCTCTCTCTCTCTCTCTCTCTCTCTCTCTCTCTCTCTCTCTCTCTCTCTCTCTCTCTCTCTCTCTCTCTTTCTCTCTCTCTCTCTCTCCCCACCCCGCCACCCCACTCTGCACCCCCACCCTGCCTCCCCACCCGGCCACCCCATCCCGCACCCCCCCTTCCCTTCTCTCTCTCTCTCTCTCTCTCTCTCTCTCTCTCTCTCTCTCTCTCTCTCTCTCTCTCTCTCTCTCTCTCTCTCTCTCTCTCTCTCTCTCTCTCTCTCGTCTCTCTCTCTCTCTCTCTCTCTCTCTCTCTCTCTCTCTCTCTCTCCTCTCTCTCTCTCTCTCTCTCTCTCTCTCTCTCTCTCTCTCTCTCTCTCTCTCTCTCTCTCTCTCTCTCTCTCTCTCTCTCTCTCTCTCTCTCTCTCTCTCTCTCCTCTCTCTCTCTCTCTCTCTCTCTCTCTCTCTCTCTCTCTCTCTCTCTCTCTCTCCCCACCCCGCCGCCCCACTTCGCACTCCCACCCTGCCTCCCCACCCGGCCACCCCATCCCGCACCCCCACTTCCCTCCCCCATCCCAACCCGCGCACCAGCCCCCCCGCCCCCTCACGTGTACATCCCCCCCTTCTCTCTCTCTCTCTCTCTCTCTCTCTCTCTCTCTCTCTCTCTCTCTCTCTCTCTCTCTCTCTCTCTCTCTCTCTCTCTCTCTCTCTCTCTCTCTCTCTCTCTCTCTCTCTCTCTCTCTCTCTCTCTCCCCTCCCCTCCCGGCCACCCCACCCCGCATCCCCACCCCGCCACCCCACCCGGCTTCCCCATTTCACCCCCTCCTCACCCCACATCCTTTCCCCTCCACCCCCGGCCTAGCTCCCCTCCACTCCCTCCCCCTCCCCCGCCTAGTCTCCCGCGGCCCACACCTCGCTCCTCCCCCTCAGCCCCCGCAAGCCTTCCTCGCTCCTCCCCCTCAGCCCCCGCAAGCCTTCCTCACTCCTCCCCGCGACCTCCCCGCCCCCTCGCCCACACACACACACACATACACACACTCCCATACAAACACACTCACACACACCCACATGCACACACACCCGCACCTACACACAAGTACACTCCCATGCATACGCACTCTCGCACATATACGCCCACCCATTCGTACACATTCACGGATACTGTCCCAGACCTTAGTGATGAAATGGAAGGTTTCTCTCTTGTGGAAAAGCCTCAGGATTTTACTAATGAGGAGATAGTAGATAATACTGGCAAAAGCAAGATGGAGGAAGAGTTGAAGCTTCAATCTTTGGAGTCCATGGGCTTCATGGATCGAGAGCTCAACAGTGCTCTTTGAGCAAAGAATGATGGTAACATGCAACAGACTTTGGATGATCTTCCGACACAATAATGGGATATATTGATACCCAATTTTGAATATTACAACTTCGATGGGACGGAGACATGCGCATCAGCGGGTCTCGTCTTTGGAAGCTATGGTAAATGGAAAGGTAAATTAATGGTACTAGTATTGATGCTACCCCACCTGTCATTCCAATTCCTTGTACAAATAAAAGGCCTCAACTTGCAAGTAAGAAGATAAAAGGCAAATATTAAAAGTGGAGTTGCACGCCAACCATTCAAGGCGACTACCTATTTTGTGGACTAAATTCAAATCAAGGGAATATTTGACCTACCCCCTAATTTTGGGAGATGAACCGGCGCGTGATCAGTGGACGTGAAGCAAGACCCTCTTGACCTATTGAGGCCTATAAAAGGAATGGATTTTTGCTCATTGGGGTACAACAATTTTAGAGATACAGTGGTTCGTGCGTACGTGCAGAAGTCCTCTCTTACACTCGGTGGTTTCAAGTCTATTGTAGGAGCTACTCTGTAGTGTGTATACAGAGGGTAGGCTTCTCAGTGGAGGGCTATGAGCACTATAGTGTAAGAGAGTAGCTTGGATTTATTTTCTTTTCTGTGAGTCAGTGTGTTGATTAATCTCTATTCTCTTGAGAAATTCTACCATTTGTATTGCTCTGAGTTAGCCTGCATATCAGTGGCCCTTATGCTGATCTGTTGTATTGGAGTTAATACTTTTAGGATGGCTTGTCAGCCCTAAGCTTGCACTTTTGAGCATCACTCTGCCCAACCTTGTAATCGTCTGATTCGAATCAAGAAGTGTATGGTCTTCCTTGGTCATTGGTTGTCCATATTTTCTGAAGTATTTACCACTCTGTGCAATCCGTGTTATCTACCTGCTCACAGAAATGTTAAAGGGTATACTTCCCTAAAGAGAACCCCCCTTGAGTAGGTGATGTACTAGACGTGTTTAATTTTCATTCTCTACTTTTGTTAAAAGCGGATACCCCAGTACCTCCTCTACAGTTTGGCACGCCCGGTGGGACCTTTGCATTTCTGTGAAAGGTATTTTTGCCCTATTACATTTGCAAGTAGGTACATGACCCATACACGGGCAGATAAGGAGTCTCTTCGTGTTCGGAGGAGCCTTAACAAGTTAGCAATAACCACGGCTAGTGAGTCTACCTCCCCTCTACCCTCCCTAAATTTATCTATTGATTTGCGTGCGACACCATTGTCAAAAGAGGGGTATAGGAAAACTCTAGACTTCTCCTCAGATACGTCCAAAGAAACACCAGTACAAATGGAGGATCTCTGTCATTTACTCTCCAGATTAAACATCAAATTTCCTACCTTCAAAGGGCAAGCTTATGAGGATGCTGATGATCATGTGAGGAGATTTATCTCTTTATGCCGTGGACGAGGTCTGCAGAATAGAGAGGATGCAATGTTGGCACTTTTTCCATCCACATTGGAGGGTCTTGCAGATAAATGGTATAGTCAATATGAAGATGGCCATTTCACTACGTGGGAGGCTTTGAAGGCGGCGTTCTCACAGACATTCCGACCAAGTGATTCCTCGGAAAGAGCTCTAGATCAGCTAGAGAATTTGAAGCTAAGACCAGGTGAATCTTTTCATGAACTTCACACTAGAACAAAAGCACTTGTTGCACGTCTGCCACATGCTCCAAGTGACTTTTTGGTTAAAAAGTGGATAGAGAAGGCTCTGCCCAGGTCATCTCAGCAGAAGCTTCGTGAGTCTCTTAGATTGGATGCCACCCTCAATGATTTTGTTGCAGCGGCATCACGCATTGAAGAAGCAAGGCAATATTTTGAAGGGGATACACAACCTAAGTATGCTGCAGACCTGGATCCTATTGAGCAACTAAGGAGGGAACTGGAGGCATTAAAAATGCAACAAAATCAACAAGAAGAGAAGGTCTTGCCACCACTGCGTCGCACTGATGATGAAGTAGCTCAACTTTGCCGAGAGTTAGAAGACTTGAAGACCACTCAGGATATAAGAAGACAAATTTGGTATACAATCTGTAATAACAATGGACATTCCAACGCTAATTGCCCTATTAAGGTAAGCTGTCAATTTTGTGGAAAAGATGGTCATGAAGCAAGGGATTGCTACTACCTCAAGGTACACAGCAAAGAAGTAACCCTCAAACTTTGGATTCATACTATGCTAGTACTTCAAATACATCTAATAGGGAGGAGAATCGGCCCGCAAAGCCTAGATACAATAGACCTTTGATGTGTTATCGTTGTGGTGAGTATGGCCACATGCAAAATCGGTGTTCTCTTCCAGAAGATGCGCCTCCTTGTCAACATTGTCCAGAGGCCAAGGATCATTATACCAAAGATTTCCCAAGAGGTCATCCTGCTCCAATCCACATGATTGCAGTCTCTCCACATGAAGAAGGGAAAACCACTCAGTCTTATGCTGTTTCATCCTCTGCAATGCCCATAATGACTAGAGCTAGGCAAGCGGCTACAACCCATGGAGATGAACAACAAGGATTTCAGGATAAAGAGGAGGAAAAGAAGTCTAGATGGAAAGACCAGGTCGAAATTGAAGGAGCTTATGATAAGATGACTACCTCTCTAAAGGACCAACCAACCAGTCTGCAAGAAAACACTCAGGTGGTAAACATTGAACAGATCTTGAAAGGTATTCATCATAAGGTTAGTCTATATGAACTTATAAGGATGGATTCAAAAATAAGAAGTGACTTACTGAAGATTATACACTCTGCTCACTTGGTCCAATCACCTAGTATAGATGGTTTCATGGTTGATTTTCCCCCTGCACCCTTAGCAGACTACCAAAGTTCAAGATTATCAGTTTGTATAAAGGATGAAGCTCTTACATGTGTGATCATAGATGGAGGCTCTGGTATCAATTTGATGCCAGATTTTACCATGAAGAAGCTAAATTTGAACCCCACCAAAATGGCACCATTTACTGTTACACTAGCAGATCAACATCGGATTGCGCCTCTTGGCATTATTGAAAAGGTACGGATGATAGTACAGGGTTGCCACTTTGTGTTGGATTTTGTTGTTATTGCACTTCCACAGGAGACTTCCTATCCTTTGCTCCTGGGGAGACCTTGGCTGAGACAAGCAAAAGCTTTGCAAGATTGGGGGAAAAATAAACTATGGATTTCAACAAGCACCAATAGCCAACTGCAACTACATTTGGAAGAAGGGTTTGATTCAGGAAAAACCACTCGATATACTGTGGATGCTCAGGTAATGCCCTCTCTACCCCAAGAAGATGATACATTGTTAAATTGGATGATGGGAAGTGTAGAGTGCTGCACAGTAGAGATCAATGAAATTGAGGAAGAAGTTGCAGATAAGGAAGTTACAGAAAAGAGCAATGAAGACCACAAGGTGTTGGAGAATGAGCAATTGAAGGAAAATACAAGCTTTGAGGAGGCAACCAATATAAAAGTATCAGAGAGGGAAGATTATGAACCTAAGAGCAGAGGAGATATTCCTTTTGCAGATATACCTCAAGGATGGATGAAAGAACATGTTGCAGAATATAAATTAAAATCCACTCCTGCATATAGTGGAGATGATTTCTCAAGCAAGACCAGTCCTGAAACATTGGTTCAAGAAGTAAATTTAGGGGATGAAGAGAACCCTCAAATGGTCCATTTGGCATCCTGGTTGTGGCATTATCCTCTCTTGCTACAGAAGGTAACTTCTTTGCTTTTTACTTACAAAAGTGTCTTCGCATGGTCCTACAAAGATCTAGCAGGGATACCATAAGAGCTTGGGATACATCGGATACCCTTAGTTGAGGGAGCCGCGGCTGTAAGAAGTAGACCATATCGACTCAATCCGAAGTATGCAGAGGCAGTAAAGGCAGAGATTACAAAACTAGAGGAAGCAGGTATAATTGTGCCAGTAGAACATTCCAGGTGGCTTTCTTCTATGGTTATTGTGCCCAAGGAAAATAGTGGAAAAATAAGAGTATGTGTTGATTTCCGTGCTTTGAATAAAGTGACTATTCAAGATGGATTTCCTCAGCCCTTCACAGAGCAAGTGCTTGAGGAAGTAGCTGGTCACACTTTGTATAGTTTCTTGGATGGTTTTAGTGGCTAGAACCAGATAGTAATTCACCCTGATGATAGGGACAAAACAGCCTTTGTTACTCCCTGGGGCACTTATGTCTATACTCGTATGGCTTTTGGTTTGAAGAATGCGCCAGCTTCATTTAATAGAACGATGTATCTGATATTGGGCAAATGGTTAACAACATTTCTACGCATTTTCATGGATGACTTTTCAGTATTTTGAGGTACAGATAAAAGAGCAGCAGTTCAAGATTTCCATGACCACTTGGAAAATTTAAAAGAAATTTTTGAGCAATGTCTCGGAATTGGTTTGAAATTGAATCCTGATAAATGTCACTTTTTAGTCACCAAGGGTACTCTTCTTGGTCACATAGTATCTGCTGAAGGTATAACTGTTGACCCTCCAAAGGTTACTGCTATTCTTTCCATGCCAATTCCACAAAGCCCTAAGGAAGTGCAAAGTTTCTTGGGCCATGCAGGGTATCACAGAAGATTCATTAGGATGTATTCAGAAATTGCTAAGCCCTTGTCAAGGCTTACCAGTAAAAAGATCCCTTTCTCATGGAGTGCTGAAGCCGACAAAGCATTTTGTGAACTAAAGTTGAGGCTATGTATTGCTCCACTTTTAAGTGTTCCTAATTGGTCATTGGAATTTCATGTGCATACAGATGCTAGTCTTCATGCTGTTGGTGTAGTTCTAGCCCAACCATCATCTCACAAAGTGGATAGACCTATCTCTTATGCAAGCACACTACTCAACCAAGCTGAAAGAAATTACAGTACAATGGAAAGAGAAGGTTTGGCTATCGTATTTGCTCTTCAGAAATTTAGACATTATCTCCTTGGTGTACATTTCATTGTTATCTCTGATCATCAGCCCTTGAAATATTTGATAAACAAACCTAGAGTAGCTGGAAGGATTTGGAGATGGCTACTCCTATTTCAGGAATTTAATTTTGATATTCATATTAAGCCAGGAAAAGAGCACTACATGGCAGATCAAGTGTCCAAGACGGCAATGAGTGAAAAGGCAATAGGTATC